>JAEAOA010000364.1:2830000-3222500 GCA_016746295.1 Potamilus streckersoni
TTTTAAAAACAGTGCAATAGGAAACAAATTGTTGGGAAAAGCTTAATTAAGAAAAATCTTTAATGAGTCATTTACAAAAGCTGGCGGTAGAAGTTTGCCAGATATCAGCCTGTCATTAGGTCTTTCAAGTCTGCGAAAATCATGCTTATCAACCATCCAGTTAACTGTTATTACAAAAAAAAAAAAAACTTAAAATTCCTCAAGCATCATGTAAACCAGGATTTATTGGTGAACTACCCTGATCTTGTATTTGGCTGTTAGGTGATGTTAACCAGCAATCTGTGACCCATTTGGACCTCATGTTTAAAGTTGGATATAATTTCTTTTAGTGATAACCAGGTAATCACAATAATGGCATATATAATAATAATAAGAAGAATTTTAAAAAAAACATTGATAATGAAATGATTACAAAAATTAAAAACAAACACCACAAAATTATAAACAGAAAACATGCTGTAAAATTTAAGGTAAGGATATGTTAAAAAGGATACATTATTAGGTCTTTATGAATGTTCTTGCAGTTGAAATAGATGGGTTTTAAGGTTGCTCTTGAATGAGATCACTGTGTCTTTGTGTCTAAATGCAGTGGGCAATTTGTTCCATGTTGCTGGGCCCTGGTATGCAAAAAAACATGGTCCATATGATTTCAACTTCATAGTGGGAATATTGAGAATATGAGTGTCAGAAGAGAATCTTCTGAGCATCTTGCAGGTGTATACACATGGGTGATGTCAGATAGGTATGTTGGACTGTAGCCGTCAGTGAAACGTAGCACAGAGAATTAATATTTTGTGTTTAATTCTGGATTGTATGGATAGCCAGTATAGGGTACAGAGCAGCAGAGAGACATGCTCTGATTGTGGTACTCTATGAATGATCCGAGCAGCATTGTTTTGAACTTTTTGAAGTTTCTGAAGTAGATATTGAGATGAACCAGATGGAATTGAATTACAATAGTCCAGTCTTGAAAGTACTAAGGAACACACAAGTGTTTTGTGGCATCAACTGACAGATACTTGCGAATGGAGCTGATGTGTCTCAGCTCAAGATATGCAGCCCAGGAAATGTTCATGACATGTTGATGCACTGAGAGAGTACTGTCAAGAATGACACCTAGGTTTCGTACTGACTTCTTGAATTTAATGTTGGTGTTGCTAATATTTATTGTCTGAGGTAAAGGATGTGAATGAGAAAGTCTTTGTTTTGTAATCAGGATTGCTTCAGTTTTATCATCATTTACCTACAGCTTGTTACATGTCATCCATGATTTCACATCAGAAATGTACCTCTCTAAGTCTTGGATGGTAGCTTCAACTTCAGCTGGATGGCTAGATTTGTACATTTGGGTGTCAACAGCATACAGTTGGTGAGAAACTGGATGATGATTTATGACACTTGAGAGTGGCTGAGTGTACAGAATGAAGAGAACAGATCCAAGAACAGACTCCTGTGGAACACCACAGTAGAGGTCAACTGGGCTGGAGTGTTTTCCATTTGCAGACACAATTTGTGTCCTGTTGACCAAGTAGGACTTGAACCATAATAAGGCCATATTATGAATGCCAAATACATGCTGGAGACAGTGAAGTAATATATTGTGGTCTTTAGTGATAATTGCTGCAGACAAGTCAAGGTGAGTGAGGACTGTAGTCTTTCCACCATCTAAAGCAGAGAGAAGGTCGTTGACTACTTTCAGAAGAGCAGTTTCAGTACTGTGGCAAGGGCAATATGAAGACTGTACATTGCTAAAAAGACTTTGAATTCAAATGAGATACAAGTTGGGATAGAACAACTTTTTCTACAATTTTTGACATGAATGGGAGATTAGAAATTAGGCATTAGTTCTTTACATCATTATGGTCAAGTGTTGGTTTCTTCGGCAGAGGCTTTACAATGGCAGTTTTGTAAAATGATGGGAATTCCCCAGATGCGAGACATATTAATAATATCACTTAGTGAAGGCAGTATTGGATCCAAGCACTCTAGCAACAGTGATGTCGGAATCGGATCCAGTTCACATGACTTTGGTGCACTTTTTATCGCGATTGTATGTACTAAATCCATAGAGAGAGGTTCAAATGCTGCAAATGGTTGCCGCTGAAAGTCTGTATCGCAACTGTATGGTGATGATGAGTATGATTGCAGTATTGTCTAGTACTTCATCATGCTTGTTAACTTTATCTAGATATTAACCCTGTAATAGATACACAAACAGATAAATAGATTAAAGAAATCATGCTTCAGATTAATAAGAAAGTGTATCAGTTTTTGTATTATTAAAATACATAGAAACTTGTTAATAATTTTTAACCAAGTACTTGTACAAAACAAAGTTAATTCTGAAGAACATATTTTCAGTTCATACATAGGCCAATAATGAATTAAATCTCTTTCTCATGTATTGAGGTATTCCACCTCATTAGTGGAATCCAGAAATAATAAAGGTAATTAACAGGTGATCCAGACAATATTCTTGCACCTTAGCACTTGTAGTTATCTGATGACTTTTATATCAGAAACAAAAGCTTTGACAAGCAAGGTGTTCACTTCTATGGCTGCTGTACATATGTATACCCTTAAAATACTATTGTTGCAAATATGTTCTAATTACCTAAATTCTGTCCCTCACAATGTATACCTGTTGATAAAATCTTCAAATGATAAGTAGGCAAAAGATACCTGGAAGCTCCAATCACCACTAGTACACTTCTTCATTATGAAAAGGAGACCTTGTTATGCCTATTAGTATATTGAAGGCATGGTTTTTATAATTGGCTAACATACATAGTACTTGTTAGTTGACTCTAAGCTTATCCCAGCATTGTCCTTGAGTTGTGTCAGTGAAAAGAAGCCAGTTAACTGTATAGCATAGCCTTTGATGAGATCCATGAACAAATTCACACACGAATTAACAAGTGAATTTTTTTCACATGTCAATCTTTTCTTGTGAACATTGAAAATGACATATATTGATTCAGGAAATTTTATTTTGGATAAAACTAAATTTGACCATGTCATCAAGATGGTAAGTATTAGTTAATATATGTTACTTACACCAGGTCAAATAAACTTGAGGGTGTCAATCCATTACTATCTGTTAATCTTGTGTAAAAAAAAAATTTCAATCAGACATACTGAACATCTTGAGCAGAAATTGAAGACTATAGTTGCTTTTTTTGTTTGGGTTTAATGCTGTTTCTGAATAATATATCAATAAAAATACCTTATTTTAATATGTAGGAATAATGTTTGAAAATTGCTGTTGTGACATTTTTGACTTATTTATATTAATTCTGTATCTGGAGAGAATTCTTTACAGCTGTCATATCAATGAGCCTGGATTGCTTTAATTTGCTGTTTACATAAAATGATTAAAATTATTTATCTGCTACCAAAATGTAACAGGATAAAGCTGGATTGAAATTTACTGAAGGTTGATAGAAATTTTGTGAATGAGATGTTAATTTATAACGTAATTGAAAAATGAATGTATCTGACACCATATCCATGCACATTAAGTCCAGCATAGGATTTTACAGACTGATTCTCACAAATTTCAACACCATATATAAAACAATTGTATCATACATAAATAGAACTAATCAGAACAAGTAACTTCAATGAGTAGCCAAATGAGAATCAATGTATGGAACTCACAAATATGATTATTATATGGATCTGTAACCATGGTGATTGATGCATCTCATACATGAACTAATAATTACAAGGTATGGTTCTGTCACCATGAATGATCAGGGTAGAGGTTGTATGGTTCATCCACAAGTAAGATATTTTATATAATTGTTCTTTACACATTTAATGATATTGAATTATATTTTCATAAAATATAGTGATTCTGAAAAATATTGATTCAAAAATAGAACATATGTATCTCATGATATCCAATCGATGATTATAACTCTCTTTGAATTGTCAGCTAGCAACCACACATGGCACACTTCTCAACGTCTCCTGAAGGATTCTTTGAGAGCCTCCTTTATACATTGCAAACCCATTGGTCCAAAAGCTTTGGTCCCTCACTGCATGTAAACCAATAAACCTGAGCCAATATCACCAACAGATTTCAATAACTCCCTGTCAGAACAGCTAAAATACAATGACAGAGCTGCTTAATACTTGACACGTGAATAAGTGCAAATATAATAATAAACATTACACATGTATACACATTAATTGGTTTTGTTACACATGAAATCATTTCATCAGAAAGTACTGTACACTATTATAATAACCACATTCATAGATGAATCAGTGTCTGATGGAAAAAATCTCACTGGATTATTAGAACTCAAACATTACTGATCTTTCAATTCTTGCATCACATAATTAAATTCAGTTTGCCTGTTCATTTATAAAAATGGCAAACTTGGCATGATGTGACAAAGGTTGGACTCTCTCCAAACTTTAGTATGGATTATGTTATAATGAGTATAGATCATGTTATAGTGAGGATGAACCATGTTATAATTAGAATAGACATTTATAATGAGTATGGATTATGTCATAATATGGGTCATGTTATAAGGAGTATGGAACATGCTATAATGATTATAAACAATGTTATAATGAGTATGGACCATGTTATAATCATTTGGATCATGTTATAATGAATATGGACATGTTACAGTAAGTATGGATTATCTTATGAATATATATCATGTTATAATGTGTATGGACCATGTTTTAATGAATATGAAACATGTTATAATAAGTATAGTTTATGTTATGATGTGTATGTACCATGTTATGAGTATGGGCCATGTTATAATTAGTATAGACCATGTTATAATGTATATGGACCATGTTATAATGAGTATGGATTATGTGATAATGAGTATAGACCATGTTATAATGAGTATGAGCCATGCTATAATGAGTATAGATTATGTTATAATGAGTATAGACCATGTTATAATGAGTATGGGCCATGCTATAATGAGTATGGATTATGTTATAAGTATAGACTATGTTATAATGAGTATGGGCCATGCTATAATGAGTATGGATTATGTTATAATGAGTATAGACCATGTTATAATGAGTATGGGCCATGCTATAATGAGTATAGATTATGTTATAATGAGTATAGACCATGTTATAATGAGTATGGGCCATGCTATAATGAGTATGGATTATGTTATAAGTATAGACTATGTTATAATGAGTATGGGCCATGCTATAATGAGTATGGATTATGTTATAATGAGTATAGACAATGTTATAATGAGTATGAGCCATGCTATAGTGACTGTGCTCTCTGCCAAGTAATGTTATGATATGGTAGGATTTATATAAAATCACTTTTATAATCAGCCATAAACTCAAATGAAGTGATTTACACAAGGCGATGGGTTGTATGTAATGGATATCATCATACTGGACAGCATATAAAAAGTCATCTTTAGAATTATGGGATTTGTATTGAGGTATCAATGCAGATGTGTAAGTAGAATTTCAGATCATTATTTGGGAAGAAGCTCATGAGTGACCTTGGAAAGGATTGACTGAGAAATGTTCTGGATTATTCTTTTCTATGCAAAATTCTTATTAATTTATATGTATGATATCTAAATGAGAATCTTGGGAGCATAACGGAAATGACAAGTAGAATTATTTGTAGGAATTGTATCTTTTTCAGTTGATGGACTTTGATAAGCTTCTGTCTCACCATGATGAGCGTGTTGCCAAGCGTTTGAATGAAGAGTATCTGAAGGAAGAATGGGATTTTGGGAAGGAGAGATTTGGGGGGAAAAGGGCAACTTTGAAGGAACCACCACTCATTTGTGTTGACTCCCGTATACAGACAGTAAGTCTGAGTTTATTTTAATATGTAATTCAAACAATGTACCTTATAACAAGAGATAAATGATTTTTTAAATTTTGATTCAACCTTTAAGGACAGAGTTAGATTGGTTGAGGCACAATTGTATATATGTATAAATATGGTGATGAGGATGAACATTTTACACAAAAAGAATTTGGGTTTTCAGTATAAAGTCAAACCTGTCCTAATGATCACCTGTACATAAAGCAGTCACCTGTTCACAACAACAGTTCTATTTCCTTTGGCAAATTACCTATATAAATGCCCTATGTATAATGGTCAGCTGCCTTCTTTGTTCAGTGGACAGGTATTTCTTAACCAACAATGGTTTCTTCCTTCCTTAAGCAGTCACTGGAACATATCATCAGTGACCACTCTAAATATGCAAATTAAACTTGGTTTATGAGTAAAGTATTGTTTAGATAAAGACGTATGATGTGAATGATGCGTAAACATTTCTTATCTTGCTTCTATAAACTGTACTCCAGTCACACTGTCATTTTCACCTGTTGGATTGGTATAGTTTGATATCTTCATCTAATAAGCTACTTTTTCACATGTGTGACTAGTATAGTTTTATATCTTTATCAATTAAGTTGCTTTTTCACCTGTGTATAATTTGATATCGTCATCTCTTTGCCTGTAAATTAATATTTCTCAGATGAAGAAAGTTCATCTGCAAGAGATAGAAGTTACATCCCATTTCATTAAGGTCAGGGTTCAGTATTTAAAACTTATCTGTAAAGGCAGGTTAAGTTTTAGTTGGTCACAAAATTAGTGACGTACAATAGGTTTCTTGTGATTCCCCCTTCATCACAGGTCTCTCACATAAACTGTCTATTACTCTCAGCATGTTGAGCAAATGTCTAATACAGATGTTGTTATCCTCTGTTTTACAGTCATATCTAAGTTATCAGTAGTACAAACTAAGATCAGTGATAATTTAGTTCATAGAATTGATTAATTAAGGGGATAAGGATAATGTAACATGGAACATACATATGGGGAAAAAATATATTAAAATATAACAATTTTGTTGAATAGTGCACATAAAGCAATTTTTGATTGCATAATAATGATAATAATTATATTTGGTGTATCATATTTCTTGAAGAACCAGTTTTGAAAGATGAACCTGTGTACCAAGGCCAGTTTTACCTTGATGTGTGAGGGTCAGCTATTCATGAGTTTGATTGTACTTTTGTTGATTTTATAGCTCATGGGTCATTGAAACTTTGAATAGGAAAGTATAGGTAGCATGAATTATGATGATCCTTATCTGTTTGTTTGTCTGTCCTTCATTAGTGTGATAGTGTCACTTTATTTGCACTTAAACAAAAGTAACAGAAATAAAAACAGACTGTATAATCCTTATCTTAAACATCAATGTTCATACTGTAGTTAATACATATTTACATACTCCATGGTGCTGATTGACAGTACTGTAATGAGGGAATACATGTACCATATAATGAAATATTTAGATCTTGTTTATATACTCCGTGGTGCTAATAGACTGTGTTATAATGAGAGTCTTATATAATGAAATATTTATACCTTGTTTATATACTCCATGGTGCTAATTGACAGTGCTGTATTGAGGGAATACTGTATAATGAAATATGTGTAACTTGTTTATGTACTCCATTGTGTGGTAGTAAATTTATGTATAATGTAATTCATTATAAAGTGTTCTCACTATAAGGTGATATAGTCTATGTCCATGGATGGTGTTATAATGAGGATCACTGTAATAGTTGCCTTGACAAAATGAGTAAATTTCTGTGATTGTTTACACAGCCGGACTCTTGGTTCTCAGATCATTACAAAAGACGTACAGCAATGATGGTAACTGAGTGAAATTTGCAATTACCTTCAATGCTTATTTGATTGCAGTGCTAACTTCATTTATCTTTAAATAATTTTCAGTACTTTTATCTTTCAGAAATTTGTTGAGCTAGAAACTAATGTTAATTTTTTTGATAATATGAAGTGACATTGTTTTGAACTTAAATTATATTTTTACTCTTTTTACTAATTACAATTTAAGAGATTTACGCAAATGTCTAATAAGGAGTGTACATTTTCTAAAATATTTGTTCTTTTAATGGCTATTACCAGGCAGTGGTGCTATTAGACATAAGCTATAGTCCATTTCAATATGGTAGGATAGGTTTACCTTTCCAGCTTTATGAAAAAAATACAACAGACCATGATTACTCAAAAGCTCTGTTTTTTTTGAGCAGGTAAATGAGTGTCAGCTTCAGGTAAATGAGTCAGTTTTGGGTAAATGAGTCAGTTTCAGGTAAATGAGTGTCAGCTTCAGGTAAATGATTATCAGTTTCAGGTAAATGAGTGTCAGTTTAAGGTAAATGAGTATCAGTTTCAGGTAAATGAGTATCAGTTTCAGGTAAATGATTGTCAGTTTCAGATAAATGAGTATCAGTTTCAGGTAAATGAGTGTCAGTTTCAGGTAAATGAGTGTCAGTTTCAGGTAAATGAGTGTTAGTTCAGGTAAATGAGTGTCAGTTTCAGGTAAATGAGTGTCAGTTTCAGGTAAATGAGTGTCAGTTTCAGGTAAATGAGTATCAGTTTCAGGTAAATGAGTGTCAGTTTCAGGTAAATGAGTATCAGTTTCAGGTAAATGAGTGTCAGTTTCAGGTAAATGAGTGTTAGTTTCAGGTAAATGAGTGTCAGTTTCAGGTAAATGAGTATCAGTTTCAGGTAAATGAGTATCAGTTTCAGGTAAATGAGTGTCAGTTTCAGGTAAATGAGTGTTAGTTCAGGTAAATGAGTGTCAGGTTCAGGTAAATGAGTGTCAGTTTCAGGTAAATGAGTGTTAGTTTCAGGTAAATGAGTGTCAGTTTCAGGTAAATGAATGTCAGTTTCAGGTAAATGGGTGTCAGTTTCAAATAAATGAGTGTCAGTTTCAGGTAAATGATTGTCAGTTTTGGGTAAATGAGTATCAGTTTCAGGTAAATGAGTGTTAGTTTCAATAAAATGAGTGTCAGTTTCAGGTAAATGAGTGTTAGTTTCAGGTAAATGAATGTCAGTTTCGGGTAAATGGGTGTCAGTTTCAGATAAATGAGTGTTAGTTCAGGTAAATGAGTGTCAGGTTCAGGTAAATGAGTGTCAGTTTCAGGTAAATGAGTATCAGTTTCAGGTAAATGAGTATCAGTTTCAGGTAAATGAGTGTCAGTTTCAGGTAAATGAGTGTTAGTTCAGGTAAATGAGTGTCAGGTTCAGGTAAATGAGTGTCAGTTTCAGGTAAATGAGTGTTAGTTTCAGGTAAATGAGTGTCAGTTTCAGGTAAATGAATGTCAGTTTCAGGTAAATGGGTGTCAGTTTCAAATAAATGAGTGTCAGTTTCAGGTAAATGATTGTCAGTTTTGGGTAAATGAGTGTCAGTTTCAGGTAAATGAGTGTTAGTTTCAAGTAAATGAGTGTCAGTTTCAGGTAAATGAGTGTTAGTTTCAGGTAAATGAATGTCAGTTTCGGGTAAATGGGTGTCAGTTTCAGATAAATGAGTGTTAGTTCAGGTAAATGAGTGTCAGGTCCAGGTAAATGAGTGTCAGTTTCAGGTAAATGAGTATCAGTTTCAGGTAAATGAGTGTCAGTTTCAGGTAAATGAGTGTTAGTTTCAAGTAAATGAGTGTCAGTTTCAGGTAAATGAGTGTCAGTTTCAGGTAAATGAGTGTTAGTTTCAGGTAAATGAGTGTCAGTTTCAGGTAAATGATTGTCAGTTTTGGGTAAATGATTATCAGTTTTGGATAAATGAGTGTTAGTTTCAGGTAAATGAGTGTCAGTTTCAGGTAAATGAGTGTCAGTTTCAGGTAAATGAGTGTCAGTTTCAGGTAAATGAGTGTTAGTTTCAGTTAGGTGAGTATAATTTTAGCAAACATTGAAATTTCTGTACAAATTATCCAATTTACAAATCATTGTAGGTAATATTTTTTGCAAGGCTCTGTTGGTAAAACAAGCACAGTTTTATACTTTAAACTAGTCACCCCTTTTAGCAGTGATAATAGCAGATAAGTCTAATGAGAGTCAAGGCCATCTTAAAATGCAGAAAACTATCTGCCATGCTTTTTGTTTAAAAAAAAACCAACAAATTTTATTTGTAATAGCTGATTTAAAAGGAATTTCTGCATGTACCATTTTCTTCTATAATAATACTTTGAACTGAAATTTATATTCCAACACATTTCACAGAACCAGGATATCACACCAGTAGATTTGCAAATTTTGTTCAGTGGATTGGCTTCAAAACCATTTTTTTTGTTTGTTTATTTGGCATAAATGTTAAATTTTACAGGGAATTAAAGCAGAATAAGTACATTTGTTTGCTATACAGTGTATTCAATTTTTCTTTTTATTCTCTTAATTGTATAAAAAAAACAGTAAGTTTTGAACATGTATCATATTCAGATTCTGAAGGCAATGTTGCAGTAATACTTAATTGATATGAGTCAGTATATTTTCCATTAATGAAAAGGAATAATTGTTTATGTCATAGTTATACAAAGACCTTTTTCCTAATATCCAATTGCATTTTTAAGTTTCCTTCACATGATTACTGTATAATGACTTCCACTATTTGATATTTTTCACTGTGATTATTAAGCTTCACAGTTAAAAGACTTTCAGTAAGTCTCTGGTCCATTAAAAATATCCTCCCACCCCCACCCCCGAATCACTTTGTATTTTGTGAAGAATAGATTTTGTCTTTTCGGTATCAGCATTAAAATGTTATAATGATAGGACAACTATGCTCAGCCTGCAACGAATTTCTGCTTCCAGTTTTCCTGTTGCAGGGTTTATAAGGCTGCCAACTGCTCACCAGTAGTCATTTTCCTGTTGCAGGGTTTATAAGGTTGCCGACTTCTCACCAGTAGTCATTCATGTTATGACTTTGTTGAATCTCATCCTCATGGTATTCACGACTCAGATCCAAAAATCTGTTGGCAGGTTTACACCATTGTAAACAAGAGAAAAAAAGATTTAGTTGTGACATAAACAATGAAAAAAATACATGGTGTGTTTATGCTATGAATAATTTATCCCAAAATCTTATGTTGTTAACTGATATATTTTATCTAGGGATTGAAATTAATTTTATGTGCATGAAAACATCAAAAAGTTTATAAAATACAAAAGATGTGTACCTTTGAAACATAATGCAAACTCTGGACCATTGCTTCCATACTTACCAGTACAAGCTTAAATTCTGATATCCAAGCATTGTTGAACTTGTAATATTTCGTAGCCAGTGGTTTCATAGCATTGAGAAAAAACACAAACTCCTTGAATTCCAATGATTCCGACAATAAAATAATAAGTTAAAAGCTTGTTGTGTGCACATGTTGGTTCTTTAACAAATCTAATCCTGTTTCTATGCCATACATCATCAGACTTGTCATTGTACTCATGGAATGTTTCCAGTCCCCAGTAGACTAGTTCTAATGTTTTGATGTAGAATGTAAAAATATGTCTTTTTAATATAAATTTTGTAAAAAATTTATTATAATTTTCTAAAGTGCTAGATTTCATGTACATAATGGCATGTTTGGTAGATAGCCTTGAAAATGGTAAATTTGTCTTACCACTGGAAGAATTAAATGTAGACATTCATTTACCTGCTCAAAATATATAAGCTCTTGTATTGTGCTGGTTTGTTATTATTGTTTGGGGCAAAATATTTTTCAAACAAGTATCATGGGTATACATATTAGACCATGCTGCAATAGACTGCACATGGATTTGTTTCGAGAAACATTTTGAAAGGTAAATAAATATAATAATAATAATAATAATAATAATAATAATAATAATAATAATAATAATAATAGTAATAAGGTCCAGATAGTTGTTGCTTGGATAATAGATGCTTTAGCATTTTATTTTTATTTTATTAATTTGGATCTAGTAGGTTTGCTCTAGATTGCAAATAATGTGCTTGTCTGTTTGGTAAATGTTTCTCAAGTCTTGGTCCATGACATCTAAAAAAATTGTTCAAAACATTTATGTACATATCTTTATAAAAATAGAAATTTCTTTTATATAGCATAATTTCTTACTAGCAAACTCTTTGGTAATTTACAATTGTGGCTGTTGTTAGTAGGTGCCAGATCAAGGAAGGTACAGTATCATTAAAAAATTACATTTGGGATGATCATTTACCAGTTACTGTCTGAAGTTGTGTATAATGTGATTCCAGCTGCAAACAGTGCAGACCTTTTGTTTAACTGATTACTCCAAACGTACTGCAGTGACCCAGATCAACCAACACATTGCTTGACGGCAGATTTGGGTCCATGCAGTTTGCAGTTGAACTCGTCTTACAAGCTGGTGCATACAGTAGGTATGGCATTTGTATTCAAAGGTGGCCATTATAAAGGGCTGCATTACCTACATGTAGTATTTGTAGTATCATTCGTCATCCACGTGTAAGCAATGACGAATTCGAATTCGGTCCTTCTTAAAACAGGAATGGTAGACAATGAGAACATACACAAAATAGTTCATCAATCTTTGGTTGCGGGTTATATAAAGGTGCAGGTCATGCTGACGATTTTTTACACAAAATCCCTAAATCCGAGGGCTATATGAGGGTGCAGATTATCTGCATATGCAGGAAAATATGGTACTTTTTATATTTTCATGTTTACATTTTGATGTTGCCCTTTTCAGCTGACTTGGCATGGTAATGCAGCCTTCATCCTTCCATATGTCGATATATTCTGTTGTTGACTGCTTCTCATAAACCACTGGATAACTGTTTCTTAAAACCCATTAGACTAATTTGGATGACTTCTCAGAAACCATTGAACTAATTAAGATGACTGCTTCTAACAAAAAATGACCATTGGATTAATTTGGATGACAGCTTCTCAGAATAGCATTGGAATCATTTGAATGACTGCTTCTCAAGAAACATTGGACTAATTTGAATTACTGCTTCTCAAAAACCATTGGACTAATTTGGATGATTGTTGATCAAAAAGCATTGGACTAATTTGGATGACTTCTGCTCAAAAACCACTAGACTAAATTGGATCCTGAGGCATGTTCTTCCAAACTTTTTTTGGTTGGCTTCCATAAAGTTAAAGAGGCTGCCATTGCAGTCTATATTGAAAACCTATTTTTAACTTCTCTAGAATGGCAGAGCCAATTTTGATAAAACTTCATAGGAATTATACTCAGGACATGTTCTATCAAAATGTATATCTAGTGACTCCCTAATAATGTATTGCCTTATATAGTAACGATCTGGAACAGCTATTTTCAGCTTCTTCTCCAGAGATGTTGAGTGGTTTCCATAGCAATGATATAGCTTTCTTAGCAACAAAGTAGAAAGGTCCATTATTGACTTCTTTGAAATCTTTGAACCAATTTTACTCAGATTTGGTAAGACTGTTTATACTTAGGTTTTTTTATCAGATTTTTGTGAAGGATAGTTCCCAGTGGTGTGACTTACATAGCAGCCATGTGGAACATCTATTTTCAAATTCTTCTCAAGAATTACTTGGCTAGTTTTGATCAAGCTCTGTAGGAATAATTCTTGAGATGTGTTCAAATAGATTTATATCTAGAGTGCCTTCCATGGCACTTGTGTAGCTTTCATAGCAATTCGGTAGAAACCCTAGTTTCTACTTCATCTCCGGAATGGTGAAGGCCAATTTTGAGTATACTTGTTTGGGACAAGTTTTAGAACCTGATCTACGAGAATTTTATCTGGGTCAGCTTTTGTAGCAGCATTCTGACATCCAAAGAAATGAGGTAGAAAATTTGTTTTTGACTTTACAAGAATGGCTTGGTCAATTGTGATAAAACTTTGTAGCAATGTTCATTAGGACATGCTTTATTTGCAAGCATTGGTGTAACCATAATAACAACCAGGAGTATAAACCTCCCATTGATACCTACCACCCATCAGTTATGATTTTCTCACCAAAATTTGCTTAAACAATTTTCTATTAGATTCCTAGCATGAATATCTTTTGCATTCATATACAAAATAATAACAAACTACTTAGTTCAGCTGAAGTTACTCGGACCAGAAGTACAATTAACATGATGAAAAGCACCAATTTAAGACAGATAGCTGGACATTTTCTTGGCAGTGGTACATTTTAACCCAAGACACCTGCCTTTTCAAACTGAATTTTCTTTGACTTGTATATGTCATTTGAGTGATATAATTCCTGCATGGTTCTCATGTTAAATTTCAATCATAGGACTTATTATTACTTATTATTCACTTTTCAATATAAATTAAATATTCTTTTGACTTTCTTTACTAGAATGCAAATAGCTAAATTTCTCTGTGCACAAAATTCCCCTTTCAGTTTCACTCTGCTATGTTACAGTCACTGTGCAGTTCATCAAAGAAAACCAGTGGAGATAAATACCTGTTACATTAGTGTCTTTTGTTTGCCACATGTTGAGATAAATATGTTACTTTGGGCCAGACAAAAAATATGAATATGTCTTATTGTGGCTTGCCATTAGAAGCACAAATATGTCTTGTTGTGACTTGTAAAATCCTGTTAGAAGTGGGAATACATTATCTGTAACTATTACACTGATGTACCTTTTTCTGGGAACAGTCTAGGTAAATATTTTTTTCTGGTCTTTTAAAATGTCTGGAGGTGTGGGTAAGTGTAGTCTTATACAGGCTGTTTGAGACTGAAGGGACATGCACTTCACTGATTGGTATGCCCTTCTAGTGCTCACACAGATGGATGCCCTTCTTGTGCTCACACAGATGGATGCCCTTCTTGTGCTCACACAGATGGATGCCCTTCTTGTGCTCACACAGATGGATGCCCTTCTTGTGCTCACACAGATGGATGCCCTTTTGGTTGCTTATGGCCTGAAGTCACCTTACTTATAGGGCAAGGAAAGAAAGATATTGCTTCTACCGTTCTGTCACTAGACTATGACTCTCAACATTCCCAGAAGGGGTTTAGGATACTATGGTAGTTGTGAGCACTGGTAAGGGTGAGACAGTGGCTCATTTCATAAAATAAAATTTACAAGCTTCAGCAAGCATAAGGAAGGAAGTTGTTCGATGGAGTGAAGTCAACAACAGCTTGAATCGAGAGGGTAATATGGCTTTCTTCTTGCTCAGTAAAATCTGTTTATAGATCAAGAGGACATTGTTCATTAAACTCAGTTCCCCCAAATAGACTGCATTACTTATGGACTTCTTGATTAATCTTTATCCTGTCACCATGTATCAGACACCCTTCACCAGGTAAGGCAATTAGAACTGGTCACCTTTGCAGTCACCATCATTGCATCATGCATAGGTGATCTAACCATGTATTGTTGGTCCATGAATATAGACTGGTTGTGGTGTATGATGGGAAATCTAACCATATATTGTTGGTCCATGAATATAGACTGGTTGTGGTGTATGATGGGAAATCTGGCCATGTATTTTTGGTCCAGGAATATAGATTGGTTGTGGTGTATGATGGGAAATCTGGCCATGTATTATTGGTTAATGAATATAGACTGGTTGTGGTGTATGATGGGAAATCTGGCCATGTATTGTTGGTCAATGAATATAGACTGGTTGTGGTGTATGATGGGAAATCTGGCCATGTATTGTTGGTCAATGAATATAGACTGGTTGTGGTGTATGATGGGAAATCTGGCCATGTATTTTTGGTCCAGGAATATACTCTAGTCCTGGTGTGTGATAGGAGATCGGACCATGGTTCAGGAATAGAGGTGTGCGGCATTATCTGTATACCAGTTTACGGCAGTATTTGTGTCCTGTGGTGCATACCACAGTACTTTTTCACTGTACGAGTACATTGGTAGTTCCTGTCAGTAATGAATGTATGGAAACTCCAAAGTAATCTTGGTGTGACTTTAAATGATATTAACATCATGTTGTCCTTATTAATGACAAATTAGTTCAACAAATTAATTTGTCTGTCACAAATTAATAGTGAATATTATAAATTTTATTACATGTTTGACTGATCTGGCATGTGACATAAATGTTCTGTCTGTGATTCCATATTGCATACCTAATATTTCTGTATCACACACCCAACCTGGAACTGCTTTTACAACTTGAAATATTAAATAATATTCCCTTGTAAAATATCCGGAATGATTTATTGCTATAGATTTTAAATTATTGAAAAACTTCCAGCACAAGTTTGTAATTTTAAGGAATGTAGTCACATTGGATGAGAATAAATACTTTTGCCACTGGGGATAATTGGAGAGTACAGATAGTAGTGACAAGCCATATCACCATATCTAGGTCAAAAAATTAGAAAAACTTAGAGTTAGTTCAGGTGAACAATATCTTGGATATAATGTGTTCCCAGATGAAGATGAAGATGAAGATTGCGTTTAAAAGAGAGAAAGACAAACAGAAAGAGACAGAGAGAGTGAGAGTGTTTGGAGCTAACTTCACCCAATGTTTAATTCCTAAAACAATCCTTATGATGTAAATCATTAAAAATACCAAATGTAGCTAAAGTCCATTTCAGCATCAGTTTCAAAATTATGGTCTAGGGAATATTTTTTTAATGAGTGAAGGGATTGACAGTTTATCTAATGAAATTAATGAGGAATTGAATTTAGGTAAATTCTGTTTGTGGTTATCTTTTATAGCAATGGAGACATTTGACCTGGAAATAAGATTGTCAGTCTTAGTATTGAATGTTTATAAATTTGATACAGGGTGCTGTGTTATCACTGGTTAGCAAGTAAAATTTGATTGTTGTGTATTTTCCTTAAATCAATCTGTGTCATGTATTGTATCTTTCTTCACTCCTTTTATCCAGCTTTTTTTCTGTTTTATGCTTAAACCTTGAAGAGAAATTCATCTTGTTTTGCTGTGATGCATAGTACATTTTGTAGAATTTTTCCCTCACCTGACCATGGTGCAAAATGATCTTATGGTATGGCCCTGCAGCATCTGTTGTGTATCATGATCTGTCATGTGTCATGCATCTATCATGTGTTGTGCATCTGTCATGTGTTGTGCATCTGTCATGTATCATGATCTGTTGTGTGTCATGCATCTATCCTGTGTCATGATGTGACCTGTATCAGGCATCTGTCATGTGTCATGATCTGTCATGTGCCATGCATCTGTTGTGTACCCATGATCTGTCATGTGTCATGATCGGATGTGTATCATGCATCTGTCATGTGTCATGATCTGTCATGTGTCATGCACCTGTCATTTGTAATGCATCTGTTGTGTACCATGATCTATCATGTGTCATGCATCTGTTGTGTACCATGATCTGTCATGTGTCATGATCTGATGTGTACCATGCGCCTGTCATGTGTAATGCATCTGTCATGTGTCATATGCAGCTGTTAAGAGTTGCTGCTTTTAGCTTTTTTCAAAACTGAATGTACCAGTTTCATCTGAAGTTAGCAGAGGTAAGTCTGATATGAAATCAATTCAGATTTAGTATAAATGTTTATGATCAATCATCAAATATGGCTGATGAATCAAAGCTTTCAAATGTCTCCTCAGAAACTGTAAAACAGAATTTGACAGAAGGCATCACAGCATGAAGCATTTGTAAGTTTATGCAATTAGATCCGCTATCAAATAATGCCACCATTACTAAAAGTAGGAAATATTCAAACAAATTTTTTTTCAAAGACTCCTGAACTGAATTTGACCAAATCTGATATAAAGCATTCCTGCTCAAAGGCCTTTCAAATTTATACTAATTTGAGAGCATTCTGGCACAAAGGCCTTTCAAATTTATAGTATTATGGCACAAAGACCTTTAAAATTTATAGAGTATTCTGGCACAAAAGTCTTTCAAATTTTAGTATTATGGCACAAAGGGCTTTCAAATTTATGCTAATTTGACAGCATTCTGGCACAAAGACCT
The DNA here is from genome assembly GCA_016746295.1 of Potamilus streckersoni. Lineage (NCBI taxonomy): Eukaryota > Metazoa > Mollusca > Bivalvia > Unionida > Unionidae > Potamilus > Potamilus streckersoni. The sequence continues at coordinate 2,847,743 of JAEAOA010000364.1, forward strand.
TTCAAATTTATGCAAATTTGATAGCATTTTGGCACAAAGATCTTTCTGATGGAAACTAGTTTGATAGCATTCTGGTTCAAAAGTTTTTAAAGTCTTAATAAATAATGCTGAAAAGAATTTTACCAGATTTAAAAAAAGACTATTCTGTCATGAAAGCTTATAAATTGAATTCAGATGATGAATCAGACAATAACCACAGTTACTAAAAATAGAAAAACCTTCAACAATTTCTTCTAAAAGAAAATTGACAGGATTTAACCAAGTTTGACAGAAGGCATCTAAAAGAAAATTGACAGGATTTGACCAAGTTTGACAGAAGGCATCTAAAAGAAAATTGACAGGATTTGACCATGTTTGACAGAAGTCATCTAAAAGGAAATTGACAGGATTTGATCAAGTTTGACAGAAGGCATCTAAAAGAAAATTGACAGGATTTGACCACGTTTAACAGAAGGGATCTAAAAGAAAATTGACAGAATTTGACAAAGTTTGACAGAAGGCATCTAAAAGAAAATTGACAAGATTTGACCAAGTTTGACAGAAGGCATCTAAAAGAAAATTGACAGAATTTGACAAAGTTTGACAGAAGGCATCCTGGTAGAAAGGCCATTTAAATTGTACTCATGATGCCAGTCTACTGTTAAAATGTGGCCATCATTACTAAAAACAGAAAACTTTTAAACATTTTTTCTTATCAATTGCTGAAAAAAGTTTGACAAATTGTTCTAGTATGAAGGGCTTCCTATTTTATATATGGAGATCTGCCTTCCAATATGGCAACCATTAGCAAAGAAGAAAACCTTTAATTAACGTATTAAAAATGTTTTGATCACAATTTGACTACATTTGACAGAAGGAACCCTAATATAAAAGATGTCTCAAGTTTGTATAAAAATTAATGATGCTAATCCACCAACAAATATGGATGCAATTTCTACAGTAACAATCACTTGACAGAATTTGATCAAGTTTGACAGAAAGCATCCTAGCTCAAAAGCCTTTCATTTTGATCAACCATCACTGACAGAGGCATTCTAGCTCAAAGGCCTTTCGTTCAGTCTGCCATCTTTGACAGAAAGCAGTTTAGTTTAAAGGTCTTTCATTTGGCCAGCAGGGTTTCCATGCTTCCAGGAAATGGGGAAAAAGTCAGGAAAAATGATAATTTTTTTTCCAGCTGTGAAAAGACCTTGAAACTGGGAATTTTCTGCCACCACTTAAAGCTTGAAACATAATTGAGTAATAACTCATCTGATTTGAGTTAAATTTATTGAGATCTGACCAGAATATTCGGAGGTCGTAGCATGGATCATTTGAGTGCTTGATATAAACATATTTATTGAGTCAACCCAAATGCTCAATGGATTAGATTCATCTAGTAGACAAGATAAAACTAGGTGTTGATGAAATGTGAGCTGGTACTGTGATTTGCAGTGCTAGTCACACAAGTACACATATCTCACAAACCACATGTTCATGACATCATAAATCCAGTAGTCACATTTTATTAATTATAACCCATTTCAAAATGTTGAAGAAAAAAAGAAAAATTTTAATTAAAAAAAAATCAAAAGAACACAAAGTCTTCTATATTTAATTCTGAGAACAATTACCAATGTTTTGTTGTATCACATGACTACATAATGATTATAATACAATACTTGCCATTTCTGAGAAAATAAAACCATTTTTCTATCAATTTCATGCAGGTATGAGTTGTTATAACATTACTTAAATTTGCTAGGCACTGTGTTAAGTGACTACCATATGTTGCTACTGAACCATGGTGGCAAATTCAAAATTTCAACATGCATCTACTAACCCACACCCCATCCTAAATGTCCAAATGTGTAAAATGGAAAAACCCATATTAGAAAACAGACTGCTGTTCATTTTAAGCCAAATTTGATGTCCAAAATATTGAATCTCTGAGCAGAATTTTGGTGCAAACCTATTACACAATGACATGTAGCTTGAAGCATTGGTTTCAGATCTTAAACAGGATGCAGGAAAAATGGGAAATTGTCATACATTGTATTAAACAACGATGTGATTCACTCTATCAATACAGGTTTGGCAACTGGTTTACCAAATTACAAGAAGACATGATTTTATAGAAAATTCAGTTCTTGTTTATACAACAAAATATAATTTTGTAGGTCTTTTGTCAAAATTTAAATCAACCTTTTTGTAAATGTTTTTTAAATGATGGATTTTTAACTATATCCTCTTAAGGAATTTAGGTTGTTTGAAAAATCTTGTTTGGATTTTATTGGTACAGATTAAATGAGGGTTAAACTTTTTTAGATACAAGATAAGATTCTAATAGTTTGCATTTATTGTTTTTTTCATACTGTGGTATGAAAAGTTTACTTTGTATAACATGCACATATATTGCTCTAAAATTCAGTGGAATTAAAGGCTTGAAAGGAAACAAAACTAATTTATGTTCATTATGCTGTATCCATGTAGCAAAATAGTGCAGGTCAGCAATTTAAAGTTAGAATTTTTATTCCGTATATTGAAATGGCTTTGCATGCCAGTTTATATGAATATAGTCAAACTTGTTTCATGTCATACATTTTATGGTTTTGTACATGATTATATTTTCTGACTTAGATAGTTTGTAGCATCTTGAAATAGGAACATATTCATATTTAGAAAATGCATGTTTTATAATCTAAAATGTTCTTTAATACCATTCAGTAATGGTCATGTCTAAACCTTGAAAAAAATCAATTTCATCCAGGGGAAAAACTCTGAAAATGACCTGGAAATTTATTTTTAGAAACGTGATGTAACCATGGGTCAGCTATCATTGGCAGAAAGCATTCTAGCTCAAGTCTTTTCATTTGGTCTGCCACCTTTCACAGAAAGCATTCTAGTTCAAAGACCTTTCATTTGGTCTGCCATCATATATGGCCTCTTTTAACAAATATAGAAGAACAAACTTTCAGTGACATTATGTCAAAAATGGTTCAACAGAATTGAAACAGATTTGGTAAAAAGCAATCTGTCATAGACATGTTTCAATATTGAACAAATAAATTCTAGTGGAAAATCAAATATACATCAGGATATTACATTAGCAAACCTTTGAATAGTTGTTTTTATAACATGTGCTATATTTAAAATTGGAAGAAATTTCTATTGAAAGCATCCAGCTGACCCAGATTTCTTGGCCAACTTTTCTTGCATTTAGCTATTAGTTAGATGTCAACCAGATGAGTGATCTAAGACCCACTTGTGTTTCTTCTTTTTATGATGCAGTGGCTTTAAATGCAGCTAGTACTACATGTAGTTATTAATAGAAAATATGAAGGTTTGTATGCTGCACAGCAACAGTCAAACTGTCTTAGTGAATCCATTCCAATTTTTATTCAAAAAGAATTATAGAATTAAGTTCTTAGGAGATTTTTGCTAATTAACTGTTTCTGGATATATAACAATACCACTTTGGACCCTGTGACCAAAAATTATCCATTGTACATTAATTGTTCAATCAAATTTATGATAATGAGTTGAATATGACTGTCAGTCAAGTGTGTTTTATGTGGGTTGAATATATCAATGAAATGTGTGATAATATGGGTTGAATGTCAATCAAATGTATGATAATTGGGTTGAATGTCAATCAAATGTATGATAATGTGGATTGAATGTCAATCAAATGTATGATAATGTGGGTTGAATGTCAATCAAATGTATGATAATGTGTGATTGAATGTCAATCAAATGTATGATAATTTGGTTGAATGTCAATCAAATGTATGATAATGTGGATTGAATGTCAATCAAATGTATGATAATGTGTGATTGAATGTCAATCAAATGTATGATAATGTGGGTTGAATGTCAATCAAATGTATGATAATGTGGATTGAATGTCAATCAAATGTATGATAATGTGTGATTGAATGTCAATCAAATGTATGATAATGTGGGTTGAATGTCAATCAAATGTATGATAATGTGGGTTGAATGTCAATCAAATGTATGATAATGTGGGTTGAATACATCAATGAAATGTGTGATAATATGGGTTGAATGTCAATCAAATGTATGATTATATGAATTGAAAGTGACTGTCAGTCAAATGTTTGGAAATATAGGTTGAATGTCAATCAAAAATGTATGATAATGTGGATTGAATGTCAATCAAATATATGATAATGTGGATTGAATGTCAATCAAATGTATGATAATGTGGATTGAATGTCAATCAAATGTATGATAATGTGTGATTGAATGTCAATCAAATGTATGATAATGTGGGTTGAATGTCAATCAAATGTATGATAATGTGGGTTGAATGTCAATCAAAAGTATGATAATGTGGGTTGAATGTCAATCAAATGTATGATAATGTGGGTTGAATACATCAATGAAATGTGTGATAATATGGGTTGAATGTCAATCAAATGTATGATTATATGAATTGAAAGTGACTGTCAGTCAAATGTTTGGAAATATAGGTTGAATGTCAATCAAAAATGTATGATAATGTGGATTGAATGTCAATCAAATATATGATAATGTGGATTGAATGTCAATCAAATGTATGATAATGTGGATTGAATGTCAATCAAATGTATGATAATGTGTGATTGAATGTCAATCAAATGTATGATAATGTGGGTTGAATGTCAATCAAATGTATGATAATGTGGGTTGAATGTCAATCAAAAGTATGATAATGTGGGTTGAATGTCAATCAAATGTATGATAATGTAAGTTGAATGTCAGTCTAATGTGTGGTAATGTGGGTTGAATGTCAATAAAATGTATGATAATGTGAGTTGAATGTCAATCAAATGTATGATAATGTGGGTTGAATGTCATTCAAGTATATAATAATGTGGATTGAATGTCAATCAAATGTACCATAATGTGGGTTGAATGTCAACCAAGTGTATGATAATGTGGGCTGAATGTCATTCAAGTGTATGATAATATGGGTTGAATGTCAATCAAGTGTATGATAATGTGGGTTGAATGTCAAACAAGTGTATGATAATGTGGGTTGAATGTCAATCAAATGTATGATAATGTGGGTTGAAGGTCAATCAAATGTAATGTATGATAATATGGGTTAAAATAATCAAGATAAAGCTTAATATGAAATATTTTACCATTTCAAAATATTCTTATTTAGCAAAATAAAATAGTAAAATACATTACCATACAAAAATATAGATTTCCATAAACTGGCATTTTAGTTTCTTTATTCCCCCACCATCCCACCCCTGCTGCCCACATTCGTCCATAATTTTATTTTTTAAATTCAAATAAATGTTATTTTCTTCTTTGAAATTGTACTAAACTTGAAAATTTACCCAGGAAATCATCTGCTGAATTTTAATTCTCCTTTTGTTTTATCATCTTTGTTCCTATTCACTCCTGCATGAGAGGTGCTGTGAGATTTCAGCCTGAGAACATGTTTATGAACAATTGATACCTATCTTAAAAGGGCCAAGAATTTGACAACACATCATCCAGCTGTCAAGAAAGGTCTCAAATCCTCTTAAAAGAAAATTCATGGCAAAACTCATTTCAGAATTGTAGAATCAAATTTGTCAAGAAATACTGATAATAAAAATGAAATTGAGGTAAAATGATATCTGTTAAATGTAATGAGCAACAAATATTATTGTATTTCTTTTGCAAAAATCTTGAAATATATATTAAAAACTGTATTGTACAAAATGTTTAATATGTCTGCCATCTTCTAGATTTGAGGGAAACATCCTTTAAAAGGGATAAAGGAAAATTGTAGTATATAATGCACTACTAGTAAAAAAAAGATATTCATAATTTCACACTATGTCAATCGCTCCAGTGGCCTAGTGATTAGAGTGTCCGCCTCGGATGCGGGAGGTTGTAGGTTCGATCCCCGGTCAAGTCATACCAAAAGACTTATAAAAATGGTGCTAACAGCTGCCTTGCTTGATGCTCAGCAATAAGAGATTAGTGTTAGGACTGGTCAGCCTGGTGTCAGGATTATGTGACTAGGTGGGACATCATGTTACATGTCTGCAGCATGATGCCACAGTGCTAGACATCACTATAAACTGCCACACTGCAGACATTGTAGCAATATGACTGAAAAATTGTTACAAGCTATGTTAAAAATCATAATCACATCACATCACATCACACTATGTCATCACTGGCATTCAACCAATCAAAACCACTATTTCACTCATTCAAGTAGGTGATTCTGTTTTTATCCTTTTAGACCTTTGTCTTTGATAGTGAAGAAAATCCTTTGAGCCTGCTATTTTGTTTGAAAATGTAAATAACTATAACCAATAACATGTTGAAATATATTCTCAAGATTTTTCCAGATTCTCTTTTTGGAGGTTTTTTGGAGAAAATGTTGATAATGAAATTAGACTTTTGTAGGGCAAGATAAAGGATAGAACCTGAGCTAACCAAATGTTTTCACCCATGGGCATCAAGTCTGTTCTAGCCAGGATATTTAAATTATTAATAATCTTATTTGCTTTGACATGATTGCCATCTTAACTTTGTTGTCTGCATTGTACAATGATATTTTCCTTTGACACTTACATTATTGCAACAAACATTTCATCGTGTGTTGAAGCAACTCATGTTTGAGTATCTCGTTAACCTGAAATGAGCTGCACATAAAAATTTCCATTCTTTATCATGCTCTCATGTAACTTTAGTGTTAACTCAATACTACCAGCATTTGTTATGATATATACTCATGTTTTCTTCAATATTTTTCTTTTAAAATTAAAATATTAAATAATAAATTGTGTATTGGCATAAATTTAATCTAATGGTCATTAATAACTTTAACCTAGAAAATACATTACACTAGCGGCATTCAAAAACTTTACATAGCAAGTTAGTTTACAACCACCTTGAATGTTTTTCTTTTACAAATATAGTGTTTTAAAATAAATGGTTATTCCTTGCCATCTTGAACCCCAGCTGAGTCATACCAAAGACTTTTCAAAATGGTACTATCACTATAAACTGCCACACTGCAGACATTGTAGTGATATGACTGAAAAAAATGTTAAAGCTACAATAAAAATCTGAATCACACACACACACATACACACACACTCCTTGCCATCTTACACTTTTCTCACCTTAGTGATTTTCTCCAGTGCTAGTGCCAGCATAGACTTGATTGACATTTACTAAAGAAAAGTTGTATTTTTCTGATGAAAAGGCATGCTTATGGGGTCAAATTTTTGGGCAACACAGGACAGAATTGGCAGGAAACCTGCTATCTTATGCTCAGAGTACAACACTGTGATCACATAGTTTCTTTTAAATGTATATCTTGTTATACCATCATAAAAATTAGCAAGGGAATGTACTCTGTTTTCACTGCATAAGTATGTCATTATGACATATATTTCTTGCTTCTTGACTTTGGTTAAATTTTATGTTTATATATAGTATCTCAGATGCTGTTGATACTAGGATCATGCACCTTCAGTAAAGATAAGCATCTCTATTAGTATCACATTCTAACAATAAAAGAAGGTCACAGTGACCTATATTTTATCTCTTACTGGCTTTGGTTAAGATTTTGCATTTAGTTAATAACTATATAGGATTTTGGCATGCTCTATCCATTATACCCAGAATCATGAGACAGGGTGATGGGATGCACCTCTATAACTACTATACCCTTACCACAAAATGAAGTGTATGTGACCTTTTTTCATTCTTCAGTGACATTTTTCAAATTTGTGTTTAAGTCATTTCTTAAGTACTATTTTTTTTTAAGGCATGAAACTTGAGAAGTGAGAGCATCTCCATAAGCACTACATCTTTACAATGAAAGAAGTTCATTATGACTTACATTTGATGCTTCAGTAACCTAGTTTAAGTATTTGTGTTTCGCTCATGAGAAGATTTTTGCATAATTTATGCTGATGAACCTAAATCAAAACCCCTTTCTGACCAATACATTTGAATGTTGAAAAAATATATTTTATTTAGTGGTAAACTTTCCAGATTAATAATATATATTTTATATTATTATATGTTACCATTGACAATTTAACTGGTATTGTACATGTGACTGACTAGGTATTAAAAGAGTGGACTTCGTGTATTTCATGTGAGGCCTCAGTTGTAGTGGCTAATCAAGGTAATTACTGATGTGTGAGTTGTACTTGTAATACTGGTCACACTGATTAGTATGCTAGACTTGTGACTTATGTTCAACTCCCACCAACCACTCCAGTGGCCTAATGTCCACCACAAATGCAGGAGGTCATGGGTTTGATCCCTGTCCAAGTCATACCAAAGACTTATAAAAATGGTACTGACAGCTGCCTTGCTTGGTGCTCAGCATTAAGAGGTTAGTGTTAGGACTGGTTGGTCTTTTGTCAGGATAATGTGGGACATTATGCTACATGTTTTCATTATGATTCCCCAGTGCTAGACTTCACTATAAACTTCACTATAAACTGCCACACTGCAGACATCATAGCTATATGACTGATAATTGTTAAAGCTACATTAAAATTCCAAATCTCTCTCTCTCTCTCACACACACACAGACACACACACACACACACAACTGCTACCATTAGATCAGCCCATGTTGACAACAATGATGTGTCTATAGTAGTAATAGAAAACAAGGATTTTTGCCCCCACCCCCACCCCCTCCCCCCAAAACCCTTTTTTCCTACTACTACTACTACTACTACTACTACTACTACGGACAGGTATTTTATAACCAGACAAAACAACAGGTGTTGGAATGCTATGATTCATCTAGATAAGCTCTGTCATGCAGAGGTGATGAATTTGTTAGAACAGCGCATGCGTGGAATACGATTATTCTAAAGATGGCAAATGGGTTTTATAATCAGTCTACCACAAGTTTTTTATCAGCTAACAGGATGAAAATTAAACTGTGCATTAGAACGTTTCAGTTAACAAGGTGGAAATTAAACTACGCATTAGAGGAAGGTAAGTGATATATCTTAAGTTTAGATAAAATTATACGTTACTCATATTTTTTTTGATAATTTTTCATATTTGCTAACCCTCATTGGTAGAATGTCTGTTAACATATTGTCAATAATACGAAATTTACGTAATAAATCATCCATATTATATTTGACTCCTCGTAGGTAAGACCGGATCTGATCAAGTAGTTTTTTGTAAGTTTTAATTGATGTTAAACATCCGTGCTTTTTTATCAAAAGTCTTGGTTCTACTTTTTTGCACGCCGCAGTAAGTGAAACACCAATACCGGATATGATTAACAAAAACGGATTTAATGATACCCCACTTGAAATTATACCAGAACTGGTCATTAACAAGGGTAGATATGATATTACTCGAAGGATCTTGTTGTGGTATTTGTAACATTTTTTAACACACCAAAGTTTTTTATGATAATATTTATAGTATTGTATTAATGCGTCTACATCTTGTTTTGGAATATCTTTTGAAATATGATTGAAATCAACTATACTTCTTTTCATTATAATATTTGTTTACATAATCCCCAGTCTTGGTATTAGTAATTCAGCTACAAATTCCAAGCACCAACTATAACCGACTTCGGTTGTATTTGGAAATATAGTAGTAAGTTCAAGTGTAAATATTTCTTCAATACCTTTTAATATTAATATGGATACAGTTCCAGAAGACGTACCCAAAATATGTAATGGAGATGTGGTTGAAATATTAAAATCTCCAATGCTAATCACTGTAAATCTATACACACCAGTAACTTCTGCAGCGTATTTGATAGATTTATTTTGCTGCGTCCATGTACTAGACCCAGAAGCAACAGTATACACAATATTTTTAATCTGTTTGTGAGGAATTTTAATCATACTCGTTTTCTCAACAATATTAGGAATTCCACTAATAATATCATTGAGTTTTGTGTTAATATCATTGAGTTTTGTATTAATATTAGCGAGTGTAATGTCAACATTTGATGGAGTTCCAAAAAATTTGTTTTTAAGTGTGTTTATGTTTCTACGAAAACTTAAAAACGTATTCACGTGACCAAGAAACTCAGTTTTGAGCGCTGTTATTTCATTATTGATTGGAACGTCCTGATCATCGACGTATTTTTTGTTTACAGCGTCTCCATCTATAGTTGGATATCCAAGATCTGTAATCTTATTCTGGTTCATAACAATATTCCCACTAAATAAATCACCAGCTTTTTTAACAAAATCATCCACTGACCTACCAAAATCTCGTATCTTACCTCGATTGTTAAAAGTCACAATATTACCAGTAACCGCATTAGGTATTCGTACAAGTACATCTGGCAGTTTTACATCACTAGTTTTTAATCGTCCTTCTTTATCCTGGAAAATGACGACTTCATCTAGATCTACACTGGTAAGATTTAGTAAATTATTGATTTCATTTTTGAGCTGATCAAGAGTTGCATATTTGGATAAGTCACCTTGGTAACCTTCCGTGGATAAATCTCCTGATAGTGTTCCAAATTTTGTATAGTAGCTCATTATTTACTGTCCTAGATAAAATTATCAAAACTAGTTTAATATTATATAAAATGGCAAAATCGTCGATATTAAACTTTGATACAGAGAGACTAGTGAAGCATAAACATAACAATGAACTTCCTGATTGTCATTATCTTATTGTTGGGCGAACTGGATCGGGAAAAACAAATTTGCTTATGAACTTGCTTCTTGGTGATAATTTTAATTACAATAGAGTTTATATTTACATAATCAATCCACAGCAAGATAAGTATGAGTTATTAAGCAAGTATAATGACAAACTTCGTGATGAACTTAAGTCTGGTGAAGATTTTTTTATAATTAGGCAGCCAGAAGATCTTATTCCAGTTAATCAACTTGATGCAGATGAACACAAGATAGTAGTTTTTGACGATATTCCGCTAAATAACATGGAGATGAATAAAATAAGATCATATTTCTCACTATCACGTAACAAACAGAGTAATTCTGTTTATCTCGCTCAAGGTTTTTATAATGTTGACAGATTTATTAGGCGAAATACTGGCTGTTTTATATTATTTCCAGGACTGGACAATGTTGACGTTAGAAATATTGCAAGCGAGCAATGCGGTGACGTGACTAAAGATAAAGTTATTGAACTTTATCGTAATGCTACAAAAGATAAATTCAACTTTTTCTTATTTGATAAACTTACGCATGATCCAACTAAAATGTTTCGCTGTTGTATTGACTCTTACTTACAGTAAGGGGTTTCAATTTTATAAAATTTATAATAATAATAATAATGGACAAACGAGCAAGATGCAGACAACATATAGAAGATCAAAAAAAAAAACTTGCTCAATCTCAGGCATTACTTAAGCAAAAAGTACAACAAGCACGACGTGGGCAAGTAACCGCTACAGAAGCAACAGCTACAATTTTCAAGCCGGTTACTGAAGCACTATTAGGTAAACAACCTGAAACTAAACCACTGTCAGAAGAAGAACTTAATCAACTGCAGGAAAAAGGCTTGGTTAGAATTGTTAAAGAACAACAGGAAGCAGCTGCTGCAAAACTTGTTACTAGATCTGAAGAAGAAAAAAGAAAACTAATTGAGGCACTTACATAGAATATAGCTGATCCTGCGGCTAGACAAGCTGAAACAGATCGATTGATAAACAATCCGCTGGAACTTGAGCGAAGATTAGCAGAGTTAACAACGCAAGGAATAACAAATATTATAAAAATTTATCAGGAGACATAAAAGATATCAGAGAGGAGCAACAAAGAGTTGGTGATCTTACTGTAAGGTTTATGGAGGTTGGAGATCAAAGACTTCATTTTATAAAAAGAGCAAGTGATAATATAGATCCTAAGGAGTATAATGATTTTTTAGAGAAAGAAAATATAAGAGATATTGATAATATAAGCAGGTGGACTGATGCAGAGTATCAAACATTAATCGATAGATTAGATGTAATATTTAAAGACGGAGTTACTGCTAAAGATGAAATAAACACGGTTACAGAGATTGAGGATATGCATCTACTTTATGATAGAATGAGAAATGGTGTCATTGCTTTAGTGTTTAAAAAACAGCAGAAAATAGTAGAGCAAAACCTTTCGGTAAAGGGTGGAGTTTTAAAAGGAAATTTGATACACTTGATAAAACTCGTGTAGAGAAAAGTAGAGAACAAAGAACAGGAACTGGTGTAAAAATATTTACTTCAACTACTGAAATGATAGGTAGATTAATGTTATTAATATCATCAAAAGAAGTTGGGAATGTTAGTGTTGAACTTGATAATGAAATCATTGACATACTTGATCATCTAAGATCGAGTGAATTATTAACATCTGACGAATATGAAACTTTACACCGCCACTTAATCGCGGCGACTTAATTTTGTAAAATGATATATAAAAAATGTCAACAACATTATTGCTAGACTCTAGTGAGTCTGCGAAAGATAGCGCAAATTTTTCAGTACATTATATTCCTCCTATACAACTAGATCATGCAAAACAATATGAGATTGGATTAATTTCTTGTACTTGCTGGAATGCTATGCCTAACGTGAAAACTGATGTTAACGATGAAATGCAGTTTACTATGATTACAACATCTCCAATATCTACAACAAAAAAATAAAAATTCCACAGGGAGCTTATAATATTACTGATCTAAACAGGACAATCAAGGAGCTCATCACAAAAGCTGGCGGTGTGGCTGATAATTTTGAATTGGCAGAAAATTATAACACATTGCGAGCTAGGATAACTTTGGAAAATATAGTAATCAGTCTTGAACCAAGAGAAAGAAGTATTGCACAACTGTTAGGATTTACTGAAGAAACTTACACTGCACTTGATCAGGCTCTTACGTACAACAGTGAACTGCCAGTAAATATAACAGAAGTAAATACGATATTATTAAATTGCTCTATTGCTTCTGGCTCTTATACATCAAAAGGCAGCAAAGGTCAAACGATTTACAGTTTCTCACCTGAAGTTCCGCCAGGTTCTCTCATGCAAATAACTCCACGACATATTATCTATTATCCTTTAAACGTTGAAGATCAAATACCAAGTATAATAATGTAGTTGATAGATCAATCAGTAAAACAGTTACATGTTAATAATGAAGTTGTAACTTATTATTTACATCTACGCGAGCAAAAGTAAAAATTATGCAACATCATATATAATGAAACAAAGAAAAAAGTTTATCGAAGAAAAATAATAGGAGGATTTTTTGGAAATATTTTTACTAAAGTTTTTGAAAATATTCCGGGTATAGCGCGTAAAGTTGCACCAATTGCTATTGACCCTGGTAAAGCGTTTGCAACTGGAGCTGCATCTGCCGCTGGGACTGCGGTGAGACAAAAAATAGCTGATAAAATAAAAGGTGATCTACCGACTGCATCTGAAATAAAACAAGCTATCTCAGAAATCGCTCCAACAAAAGAAACCCAGCGAGCTATGATAACAACAACAAAAAAATTATTATCACCAATGGGCGAGCAGATCATACAAAAATTGATATCTAAAATAACAGTGCCGCAATAAAATTTTCTATAATCTAATAAAATAAAATGTCTATTAAGAATTATCTCGAGTTAACAGAAACTTATGACATCGACAACGATGTGACAGAATTTGAGTATGTTGAGTATCTTGATGAGAATTCTAACGAACCAAATAAAGCTGGTATCAGAACATTTAACACCAGAGACGAAGATGTATTTCTACTGCCACATAAGGCTATGTTAGAAGTTCGTGGTCAGATTATGACAGTAGCCAATCCACCTGCTGTAATTGCAGTTAGAGCAGAAATAGCTCTTATAAATAACGGCTGGAGTTTATTTAAAAGTGCTAGATATCAACTAGCCAATCAAACTATAGAAGATATTTCAGGTAATCTACAAGTTGCAAGTACAATTTTAAATATTATTTCGTTTTCCGACGATTACTCGAGATCAACTGCAACGAATATGATGTGGTTTAAAGATACTGGACGGGGTATAGCTGAATCAACGGAATTTTTAAAGAGAGGTGCTATAGTACACGGAGCTAATGCAGATGAAAATGCTGGAATTGTTAGAAATTTTCTCATTGCTAATGCTGCTGCTCTAGATATTGTCGCATCTGCTGCAGATGCTAATGCAAACGCCACAAGAGTTTCTCTTACAGCAGCTTTTAATAATCTAAATATAACACCACCAGCTGCAGATGCAAACGGTACTGCGATGTTAAATTTACTTCTTAACACACTTGACGTGCGAAATCCACGCTATAACGAAGGTTTTGCTAGGCGAAGAAAACTTACAGCAGGATCACGTCAAATTACAATGATGCTTCCGCTAAGCATGATTTTCGGCTTTTGTCGCGATTATGATAAAGTATTTCGCGGAGTAAAACATACGCTTATTTTAGATCGAGCAGAACAAAAAGACTGCTTGTTTAGATCTGAAGGGGTTGATGTACAGTTTATTATAAACAAACTTGCTTTGTGGATACCACGTATAACACCATCAATCACTAAAATGTCAGAACTAAATAGCACACTTCATAAGCATACAAACATAATTTATTTTAAGCAGCATAAGATATATCAGACAGCGGTTCCAAATACTTCTGACTACACGTGGAGGGTTACAACAACATCAAGCGAACAACTGCCGAGACACATATTTGTTGTATTTCAACAGCACGCTCGACTAGGAAACCAGCAACAAAATAATGCAATATTTGACCACGCCGATGTTAGACGAATATACGCTAGATTAAATTCAAAGCAATATCCAGAACGAGCTATCGAGTGCAATTTTGCTGATGACGTTAATAAAAATATTTCTCGACCGTATATGTACCTGCTTGACGCAATGCAAAAATATCAGGATGTTGAAGATGGAACTCAAATATCAGCAGAGGAATTTCGTACGCTTTATCCTATATTTTATTTTGATGTTAGTAAACATAACGAGCGAGCTGTGGACAGCACAGCGGATATTGAAATTACATGGACACTTGGAGCGGTTCCAATAGTGCCGTTGTACGTATACGCATTAGTGATTAGTGATAGATTTATCACGGTAGATTCTATTGGAGGTAAAATGACAGTTCAAGTTTAATCTACAGTTGTTATATAAAATGGCAAAATATATTATAAAAGAAGTATATTTGACTGATGGTCAAGTTAAAAAATTAGTAGCTGCTGTTGCAAAGCGAGAAGAGGTATCATTAAAAATCAACCCTAATATTTCTGATGGTGTTTTAACAAAATTAATGCTAACTAAAAATCAGGTAAAAAAGTATGATCGTAAAAAAACTTTTGTTTTAAATTTGAGTGTTACACAAATAACTGCGATGGCAAACGATATTGTTGTCAAAGGTGGTTTTCTTGGTCCATCATTATCAGTATTAACTAGTACAATAATACCTAAAGTTTTGCCGTTGTTGGGAACATTAGGACTAGCAGCAATGTCAGGAGCAGTCTCTGGTGCAACGAAGAAAGCTGTTGAGGGTAATGGTATCATTCGTGGAAGTGGAATTAAAAAAAATGTAAATTTTATGTAAATGATATATTATAATGCCACAACGGAAAAAGAAATCACCAACAACAAAATCGCCAGAAAAAAAGAAAACAAAAAAAAGAAAACAATACCAAAACGCAAACAAGCAAAACAAGGAGGAATTATTCCGTTCGCTCCACTTTTGGCGGGACTAGCGGGAAGTCTGCTACCAAATCTTTTAGGAATCGGACGTGGTCTAACATTACCAGGAACACGACCACCCCGTTGAGTAATTTTGATATCATTGATAAGTTAAAAGTGGTTCCTGGATTTCATGGAGTTTATTCTAAAGATGAACTCGCAGCAATAAAATCACCATCAGCTGTAAGTTCGTGTGTTATTAATATACAAGATTTTAATGACGGATCCGGCACACATTGGGTTGCAGTTTATAATAATAATTATTTCGACTCGTTTGGACTTCCTCCAAGCGATAAATAAAAAAGTATATGAATAAAACATTTAACAAGATATATTATTCGTCAAATCAACTCCAACCTGTTGGAACGTCTGCTTGCGGATATTATTGTATAATGTTTAGCCAACAGATGAGCAGAAATCTCAATTTTTTAAAATTTATTTTACAGTTTGACAAGCAATCTTCTCACGCTAATGATGAGATTGCAATTAATTTTATCTAAACTTAAAAATATAATAATGTCAACATACTGTCTCAAGTGTAGAACTAAAACAGAAAATATTGATGAAACAACAGAAAAAACAAAAAACAACAGGATAATATTAAAAAGTTTTTGTGCAGTCTGCGGAAAAAGAGAAAATATGTTTTTAAAGAAAGTGTCCCCAGCGACGTCGTCAGCGAAAAATTCGCCGGCGAAAAATTCGCTAGGATCTGGTTATCCTTATATTATTTTAGTCGACGACTAAAAATATAGAATGATATGCAACTGTGATTCTGACAGAGATTTGTGTCTTGAGCAAAATAAAATTGTCGCATACTGTCAATGTTGTAACAACAGAGAAATAATAGGGTCAGGTATAGATATACATAAAATTATTGGAAAATTACCAAAACCAAAAGGCGGTTGGACTTTGCCAGGTCATCGGTTTACATGACCTTACAATCCGCTAGATCAACAGCTAGACGAAAACGACAATCCATTGCCAGGACAAGAGCCTTACAATCAAGTGGATGCAATAGCAATGCGTCATGATATCTGTTATCGTGATCATGAAAACTCAAAATCAGATTGTGATAAAGTAATGTTAGATGAGTTACGTGATATGTAGCCAACAAATCTACGAGAACGTTTTGATAGAAGATTTGTTCAGGGAATAATTGGAGCAAAATATAAACTCGGACTCGGGCAAAAGTATACGATGATCTTGTAGTCGAACTACACAGACCTAAAAAAAAGTTCCCACGACGTAAAGTTGTCGCTAATGGTGTAGATGATATCTGGGCAATAGATTTGGTGGATGTGTCGAATCTGGCTCAGTTTAACGTTGGCGCTGATGGTGCTCCAAAAAGATATTTGTTTAATGTTATAGATGTTTTTAGCAAATACGCTTTCAGTGTACCTGTTTCGGATAAGACAGGGACTTCAATGACTGATGCGCTAAGACAAATAATAACGAGTACAGAAAGAAAACCAAATAAAATCTGGACTGATCACGGATCTGAGTTTTTTAACAAAAAGTTTGAGCAGTTTCTAGAATAAAATAATATAAAAAATATGTTACAGGAAACGAGGGTAAAAGCGTTGTTGTCGAGAGATTTAATCGCTAGCTGAACGAAAAATTACACAAACATATGACAGCTAAAAACACCAACAGGTACATCGATGACCTTTCTCAAATCGTAGGTGAATATAATAACACGAAACATCGAACCATTAAAATGTCACCTAATAATGCTATTAAAAATCCGATATTAGCAAATGATAACATGTACCGCAGACATAAATTTAAGGTTGGTGATAAAGTTAGAATATCTTTGATAAAAAAGATATTTGCAAAAGGATTTACTCCAAACTGGAGCGAAGAAGTATTTGTAGTTGATAAGGTACTTTTCACAATACCTGTAACATACGCTTTAAAAGATCTGGCAGGGGAACCAATCGTAGGTAGTTTTTATGAACAAGAACTACATAAAACTGAGTAGGATGTTTTTGTTATTGAAAAAGTGATTAGGAAAAAAGGAAATAAAAGTTTAGTCAAATGGCGTGTGTATAGCGATAAATTTAACAGTTGGATCCCAACCAAACAAATTATGATATAATGCTATTATAAATTTCCTCATACTTTTGTTTGACAGATTTACATTTTACTGGTTTACATAATGATATTAGATATTGTCTGCGATCGTCAGAGATCGTCATTAGATTAAAAATTTTGACAAATATGAAATCGAATTTGATATTTTTCTGTCGGCCTGGAATTCTGATGTTTAAGAAAGGTCTGTTTAGCTGCCAAAACAGTTGTTCGGCAACGGTAAAATTAAATTTCATTATTTTTTTTTGTAATGTGATACTTGGCATTATATCGTTTAGTTGTTGGTCTGCTGTAATTAGATCTCTCAGCAACAGTGACTATTTCACCATCATCATCAGTTTTGTTGTTATACAAAATATCATCTTCGCTATAACCAACAGATTTGTCTATGAAATCTTTGGAAAATGTAATACTATGCGTGACCTTATCGCTGGCGACCTTATCGCTAGTATCTTCTTCATATAATTCAGCGAGTCGTTTCATCAAGTCCATTATTATAATATATTTTTATCTAATTTGTTATTATAAGATGACTGATGAGATAAAATATCACCAAAAAGTTAATATATTAAATTACAACGAACTAGCCGAAGCGGTAAGAAAATGTTTGTTGGGTTATAGTGCATATTCTGTTGACGTTATTGTAATGCAAGGTGATTCTCATAAAATATTGCTAACAGCAGCAGAAAAAAATAAAATTAATGAAAGTGCAGTAACGACGTTAAAATTTGATCATGATGATGTTATAGCATTTGCTCATCATTGTTTGACTAAAACCGAGCTATCAAATATCATATCTAAAACCAATCCTGGCATTGTATTCGCTTGAAAAACCTGATTTTGTTACTCCATCAGCTACCAATTTTACTGACATAGACTTTATCTTATAATATTTCGCCGCAGCTGTAATCGATTTGAATTTGATCTCCTCATCCGTTTCGAGGTTTTTTGAAATAACAGGTTTTATTGGACATCTAAAATTAATACCATTACTATTTTTTCCTTTTCTCACATTTTCCTGTAGGGTCACTAGCTCCAGATTTTCCAATCGATTATCTGTTTCTTCGTTATTGATGTGATTAATAACCAGACCATTAGGATTAGATCCGTTGAATACCTCGTAAACAAACCTATGACCAGTATAACAAACTTGATCTGTCGATGTTCCTCTAACAATTACCCTGATATATCCCATATTGTTCATAGTACCAAGAACGTTTTTAGTTTTTCTGTTTCTAATAATACCGCGATCGTTAGCCTCGTATAAATCAAAGACCGGATGCGGCTGAAACTCATCTTGTAATGATAAGTTTTCAATGTTGTCATCAGTGACTTTACTGTTCACGTGATACACACGCTGTCCTTCTGGAATGTCATCGCAGAACAACGTGTAAATAAAATCTTTTCTAAGCATTGCAATCCTCTCGGCATTATCTCCCTTGACACTAATATTATAACCCGCTGGAGTCAATTTGCCAACAGTTATTCCAGTTTTAAGGTTAATAACCAAACCTAATGTATTTCCAGCGTATAAGTTATATTTTGGGTGAATATAATATATCTCTTGCTCACGTGCGCTTGTCAGATTTGCTGTCATTATACTATAGACGATTTTTTTTTATCTCTAATTGATTTTTAGCGCATGCGCAGTGTGAGGTAAATTATCAATTAAATATTATATTATAGTATAATAATGTTAAAATTGCGTGATATAGCCAAGAGAAGCCTTATGGGAGAACCTAATAAAATAGCGACTGCTTTTGCAGGTTTTGACAATAGTTATCAGTTTGATAATCAAAATGTTTTAGTAAATTTTACTGCAACAAATCTTTACCACCTACTACAGACAACTGTAAAACGTGAGCTCGAAAAACACAAAAGTATCAGATTATTTGTGCAATATCATGTTATATTTTCAAAGTTAGTTGTAACGGAAGAATCAACTAACAAGGAAATTGCAGATCCTTATATGAACGCAAAATCAAGACGTGTTTTGCTTGGGACTAATCTTTTACCACTATCTGATGAAATACACCAAGAAATCTGGAAAAAAATAGAGGAATTCGCTGAATTAGGTTCGGGTTGGAAGTTTGAAATGATTAAAGAAATATTGTTTCACAGGATGAAATATAACGCATTACGAGGTAGTTCGTACATCGACCTGCCACCAAAAATAAAAAGTAAAAGATGTTGTATAAACATCAAAAACGTAGATAACAAATGTTTCCAGTGGGCTGTTCTTTCCGCGCTATTTCCAGCAGAAAAACACGCTGATCGCGTTTAGAAGTATATCAGTCACGTGTCTAGATTAAATTTTAAAGATATTAACTTTCCAGTGGCAGAAAATCAAATACTAAAATTTGAAAAGCAAAATAGTGTTTCAATTAACGTTTTCGGACTAGATGAAAAAGAGGATGTATATCCGAGATATATTTCAGAAAAAGCTTCACAATCGACTATCAATCTACTGTTTTATAAAAATCATTACGTTTGGATTAAAAACTTTAACGGACTAGTTGGTAAACAGTACAATAAAAATAGAAATAAAAAGTTCTTTTGTTACCGCTGCATGCATGGCTGTACAAACAATGAAACATTACAAAAGCATTTGCAGTACTGTAGTGATGTACAAAGAATAACAATGCCATCTAAAAAAGATAGTGTGTTACAGTTTGTCCATCATAATCACAAACTAAAAATTCCTTTCGTCATATACGCTGATTTTGAGTTTTTACTTCAATCTGTACTTGGTGTAGAAAATGATCCTGAAAAATCGAGTACAAGAAAAGTTCAAAATCATGTTCCGTGTGGAGTAGCGTACAAGGTAGTTTGTTGTACTGATTCTAGATTATCTAAACCAATCAAATTATATCGTGGTAAAAATCCAGCTGTCTGGCTTCTCAAGCAGTTGATTAATGAAGTTGATAATATTACTTATCGTTTGAAAAGAGTAACGCCAATGTTAAAATTAACACCTCAACAAGAATCTGCTCACGAGCAAGCGGAAATTTGTCATATTTGTGAAAAAGCTTTTGATCCTGACAACGTTAGGACTGACAACGTTAGTAACAAAAAAGTACATGAGCATTGCCATTTGACCGGACAGTACCATGGAGCGGCTCATAATCAGTGTAATTTAAAATTTCATGCTCCAGATTTTATTCCGGTTATTCTTCACAATTTTCGAGGATATGATAGCCATGTTATAGTACAAGCTTTTGGTGATCCCGATATAAAAGCTCGTCTAAAACTCGATAACGTCATCAAATGCATTCCAAATAATTTTGAAAAGTATATGTCAGTTACGCTAGGTAAATTGTGTTTCATTGACAGCCTGCAGTTTATGGCAGCCTCGTTAGATGAGTTAGTAAAAGGTTGTAGTAAATTTGATAACCTAAGAGATTGTTTTGGAAATAAATTTAATCAACTAGCTAAAAAGGGGGTATTTCCGTACGAATACCTCGACGACTGGAGTAAATTTGATGAAACATCTTTACCTGACGAAAATAAATTTTACTCGCAACTTAAAAATGAAAATATAACCGATGACGAGTACAGGTATGCACAAGACATCTGGAAAGAGTTTGATTGTGAGACTTTTGGTGATTATCATGATTTGTATTTGAAAACTGTGTTATTATTAGCAAATGTTTTTGAAAGTTTTCGAGAAGTGAGTTATAATAATTACGGACTAGATCCTTGCTGGTATTATTCTGCCCCTGGGCTGTCATGGGATGCTCTGCTAAAGTTTAGTGAGGTAAGGTTATAATTACTGAAAGACGTTGATATGTTCAATTTTATTGAAAAAGGTATCAGAAGTGGTATTAGCGTGATAACAAAAAAATATGCTGAAGCAAACAACAGATATTTGAAACAGTATAATCCTGAGCTCCCTTCGAATTATATAGTTTATCTGGATTGCAATAATCTTTACGGAGGTTCGATGGCAGAACCAATGCCTCTTGGTGGATTTCACTGGATCACGGCTGATCAATTTCTATCGGAGACATAAAAAAAGATACCTGACGATGTTTCATATTTCGTTGAAGTTGATCTTGATTATCCAAATTCGCTACACAAATTACATAACGATTATCCTTTCTGCGCGGAATCGATGGTTATAGATTATAGTTTGTTATCAAAAGAACAACAAGCGTTAGCATTACCAAGGCAACATTCCATGGTCAAGAAACTAGTACCAAATTTACTCGATAAGAAAAATTATGTCTTGCATTACAAAGTTTTAAAACAAGCAGTCGATGCTGGTCTTGTGTTGAGAAAAGTTCATCGTGTACTAAAATTTAATCAGTCGCCGTGGATGAGAGGTTACATTAACTCAGACACTTCAATAAGAGCTGCAGCGAAAACAGAGTTTGAGAAAAACTTCTTTAAACTGATGAACAATTCCGTTTTTGGTAAGACGATGGAGAATATTAGGAAACGCGTAAATATCGAACTAGTTAATGATATCAATCGCAGAAACAAACTTGTGTCAGACGATGATTTTGTGAGCATGAACATTTTTAATGAAAATCTTGTTGCAATACCAAGAAGAAAAACAAATCTAAAACTAAACAAGCCGATCTATGTTGGGGCTGCAGTGTTAGATTTATCAAAGTGGCTGATGTACGATTTTCATTATAATTTTGCTAAAATTCAGTGGCCGGCCAGTAGATTATTGTTTACTGATACCAATTCGCTCGTATATGAAATCGAATGTGAGAACATCTATCAGGACATGTACAATAATCGACATCTGTTTGATCTTTCTGATTACCCACGTGACAGTAAATTTCATGACGACACAAATAAAAAGGTAATTGGTAAGTTCAAAGATGAAATGAACTCGAGCGCTATCAAATACTTTATCGGATTACGCAGCAAAATGTATGCCGTATTATTGGACAATAATAAAATAACAAAAAAAGCCAAAGGTCTGCCTCGTAATTTTGTTAAAAAGTTTATGAAATTTGATGACTACAAGTATGCACTTGATGGCGGTGTTAGTTTTATGAGAGCTATGGCAATTCGAGCGAAACATCATAAGCTTGAAACAGATGTCATTATCAAACGTGGATTGTGTAATTTTGATGACAAACGTTATTGCGAAAATGGGGTAAATACATTTGCCCTTGGGTATTGTCGTGATGATAGATCTATACTCGACATTATCTTTTCCAACTGAAATTTTATCTAAACTTATAAAATAATGTTTGAAAATTTGACAATGACAAATAGCTACAATAGTAACATCAAATATCTAATGATGGACGGTAAACAATTGACAGTTGAATTTAATAATGAAACATCAGGTATATGTTTTAATGGAACACGTGACAAGTTAAACTTTCGCTCATCAGATCTGATAATAGCGTGTATTTCAATTATATCGAACAATTGTATCAAAAGTTGCTAGCGGAATTTAAAAACTTTCACAGCCCCATTAACCAACAAAAATTTACTAAACTCACAATTGATCTCGATCAGTCAAAGGTGTATTTTATCGACAAAAAATATCCTCTAAACAAACCAGAAATGAAAGATTTGTTTGAGTCCCGTCGCTGTGTGAGCGGTAAAGTAAAATTTAGTATCTATAGTCGTGATAGTGAAGTATTTTTAATATCAACAGTTGAAACATTAATCATTGGTAACGAGATATAAAATAATATTATTTTCATTCTAATGCGTAGTTTAATTTCAGCCTTGTTAACTGAAACGTTCTAATGCACAGTTTAATTTTCATCCTGTTATCTGATAAAAAAAAACTTGTGGTAGACTGATTATAAAACCCATTTGCCGTCTTTAGAATAATCGTATTCCACGCATGCGCGTTGTTCTAACAAATTCGTCACCTCTGCATGACAGAACTTATCTAGATGAATCATAGCATTCCAACACCTGTTGTTTTGTCTGGTTACAAAATACCAGTCCGTAGTAGTAGTAGTAGTAGTAGTAGTAGTATTAGGAAACAAGGGTTTGGGGGAAAGGGGTGGGGGAGCTAAAACCCTTGTTTTCTATTACTACTTCTATGGGCAAGGAACTATACTCCAATTGTGTGGTCATCAAATAACTAAGTTGTATTGACATGCCATAAAACATGAAACTAAACCAAACCAGTCTAATACTTGGATTACATTACAACTGTGTAGGATAGAATTGATATTGACTCTACTTTTAAAGTAATTTTTTAGTAATACAGAATTTTTTTAAAATTGGGCATCTTTTTTAAGAGAGTCAGATATCACTTCCTCTCCAAATGTTGATTTCCCTTTATATCAGTTTCTACTAATTATCCTTGCAAACCATATTAAGCATTTGTTAATTTTGTTTTTGTCTCCAGGCACGTCAACAAAAACAGAACTATCGCTACCTCAAAGGGGAGGTCAGCAAATCCCAAAAGATGGTGTATGTAACCAAAGCAGGTTTTTTCCGTCCTCGACCTGTAACGGCTCCTGACCTCAGTCGCTATCATCGACCGGAAGAAGTGGTGCCAGAGGAAGTGACTGCTGAGACTGCATATCATACTGTTCAGAAAATGTTGAAATCAATCAGTGATAAGAAAGGCATGTGATTTTGTCTCAGCTGCGCTAGCAGATTATGGCATACAGGCATCACTTTTACAATGGCATTAGCAGATTATGACACACATTCATCACTTACAATGGCATTAGCATATTATGACATAGGCATCAGTTTTTCAGTGACATTAGCAGATTATAACACACAGGCATCACTTTTACAATGGTATTTGTATATTATGACATTGGCATCAGTTCTACAGTGACCTTAGCAGATTATAACACACAGGCATCACTTACAATGGCATTAGCATATTATGACACAGACATCACTTTTACAATGGTATTATCATATTATGACACAACAGGCATCACTTACAATAGCATTAGCAGATTATTACACAGACATTACTTTTGCATTAGCATTAGCATATTATTACACAGACATTACTTTTGCAATAGCATTAGCAGATTATTACACAGACATTACTTTTGCAATAGCATTAGCAGATTATTACACAGACATTACTTTTGCAATAGCATTAGCATATTATGACAGATATCACTTTTTCATTAGCATTAGCAGATTATAACACACTGGCATCACTTTTACAATGGCATTAGCCTATTATGACTCACAGACATCACTCTTACAATACCATTATCATATTATGACACAACAGGCATCACTTTTACAATAGCATTAGCAGATTATTACACAGACATTACTTTTGCAATGGCATTAGCAGATTATTACACAGACATTACTTTTGCAATAGCATTAGCAGATTATTACACAGACATTACTTTTGCAATAGCATTAGCAGATTATTACACAGACATTACTTTTGCAATAGCATTAGCATATTACGACAGATATCACTTTTTCATTAGCATTAGCAGATTATAACACACTGGCATCACTTTTACAATGGCATTAGCCTATTATGACTCACAGACATCACTCTTACAATACCATTATCATATTATGACACAACAGGCATCACTTTTACAATAGCATTAGCAGATTATTACACAGACATTACTTTTGCAATGGCATTAGCAGATTATTACACAGACATTACTTTTGCAATAGCATTAGCAGATTATTACACAGACATTACTTTTGCAATAGCATTAGCAGATTATTACACAGACATTACTTTTGCAATAGCATTAGCATATTACGACAGATATCACTTTTTCATTAGCATTAGCAGATTATAACACACTGGCATCACTTTTACAATGGCATTAGCCTATTATGACTCACAGACATCACTCTTACAATACCATTATCATATTATGACACAACAGACATTACTTTTGCAATGGCATTAGCAGATTATTACACAGACATTACTTTTGCAATAGCATTAGCAGATTATTACACAGACATTACTTTTGCAATAGCATTAGCAGATTATTACACAGACATTACTTTTGCAATAGCATTAGCATATTATGACAGATATCACTTTTACATTGACATTAGCAGATTATGACACATAGGCATCACTTTTATGTTGGTTTAGCATATTTTGATACAGGCATCACATTTGCAATGGCATTAGCAGGTTATGACACACATACATCACCTTTTCAATAGCATTAGCATATCATGACATGCAGGCATCAGTTTTATGATGACATTAACAGATTATGACACAGACAACTTTTACAATGGCATTAGCAGATTATGACACAACAGGCATCACTTTTACAATGGCATTAGCAGATGATGACATACAGGTGTCAGTTTTATGATGACATTAGCAGATTATGACACAGACATCACTTTTACAATGGCATTAGCAGATTATGACACAGCAGGCATCACTTTTACAATGACATTAGCATATCATGACATACAGGTGTCAGTTCTACAATGGCATTAGCAGATTATGACACAGACATCACTTTTACAATGACAAAAACATTATCAACTTTAAGATTCTATGCTAAAAGTTTTTGAAAGTCTGATGCTGTAGGTGGACATCATAGCATTGGCCACAGGTGAAATACCACTCTGTGTACTGTTATGTATATTTAATTTTCATTTTTTGTTAGTTAGTTTTTTATATTTTTTTTATAATTGTTATTATATGCTTTGGGTAATTGTATTTTGGACTTGACCTTGTCCAAAATCAAGTTCATTTTCTACCTGACATTAATCATTGGTTTTGGTCTTATAGTAAATAATGTTTATCTCATTCTGAGTCTAGAACATTGGAAATTCCCCATGAAATGTCAGGTCTGCCTGTTGTTTGCTACATTTTATATTATAATTTTAGTAATAGACTTCTAATTATAACTAAGATTTTTTTTGTAAACATTATGAACCTTCCAGAAAGAATCTTTTTATTAGGTAATAGTTCTTATTAGACAATTCTAATTGTGACCTGAAGTCAGGTAGAGGACTATATAATCTTGTTTTTTCTATAATTATTAATGCTATAAGATCTAGATGCAGAATCAGTTGTATTATTGTTGTGTTCAGTAGTTTATTTAGGCTGGAATTTTATTATTTCACTTATTTATTCACTGGAAATACAAAGTGCTCATCAAAAATAGCATTCATGGAAATAGAGACTTGAATTTATACTGAAATTTCAAATAAGGATATATTCTTGGATTTTTATTTTTGTGATCCAACAAAAAGACTTGGCACATCACAAAATGGGCTACCGCAGCCACATCAACACTTCTAGAATTGGACTTAATTTGGATTTCCACTAAAATATATTCAGAACTTTAATCATTAGGACTTGTGTCTGTAATACTAGGATTATTTGGGATTTAGTATGCAATATGAATTTTACAAAGCTTGTTGCTTTTCACTCTTTTCTCTTACTTATTTTAAGATCATTGAGTTGTAATAGTACCACTAGGTGGTATTGCATACTGCGTACCACTAGGTGAGATAGCACTCTGTGTACCACTAGGTGAGATAGCACTCTGTGTATGACTAGGTGAGATACCACTCTGTGTATGACTAGGTGAGATAACACTGTGTATGACTATGTGAGATAACACTCTGTGTACCACTAGGTGAGATAGCACTCCGTATACCACTAGGTGAGATAGCATTCTGTATACCACTAGGTGAGATAGCACTCTGTGTATGACTAGGTGAGATAACACTCTGTGTATGACTAGGTGAGATAACACTCTGTGTATGACTAGGTGAGATAACACTCTGTGTACCACTAGGTGAGATAGCACTCTGTATACCACTAGGTGAGATAGCACTCAGTATACCACTAGGTGAGATAGCACTCCTGAAAATCAATTTATGGAACTTAAGAGGTCTTTTAAAAAGTATCTGCCATTTATGGATATAATGTCTGTAAAATAGTCAGAATGTTTGCAATTTTTATCTTATAACCTATTATGACCAGGCATAAATTAGAAGTTTATGGTGCAATATATACTCACTTTAATTCTGGGTCATTGCGGTTGGGTTCATTATAAACTAGTATATACTCTAATTGTATTGAATAAACTTTGTCACAAACTTTCTCTATCAGATGATAAAATAACTCTGAAGTTCTCTGTGAAGAAACAAAATGATTTTAAAAACATTTGGCCACTATCATTATCAAGCTGCAGTGAAGACTTAAGAACAGTCTTTACAGTTATGTGATCAAGGTTCAATCCTTGTCTGCAGTATACATTTCTTGCCTGTGATGAACTAATCTAATCTTATTTTTTAGGCGGACCTGATCCAGCAGTAGACTTGTCAGATAAACCTCTTCCAGAACCATACATCAGGGAGGTTAGACCAAGGATTGTCAGTGATACAGATCTTGATGATATAGAGAGGAAGTGGGATAATTTACTCTTTGATGTTGGAACATTAGTAAGCGAATCAGTTGTTGTTGTATGGTTTAATATGCAGCTAATATTTCATTACAAGTGACTTGATCTAGAATTTCTGTTCATCTGTCTGTCTATCTGTCCATTCTGCATCAAGATTTGGTCAGTCATTTTTAGTTCACCTGGCTGTATGGTCACTTTTCATGTCAACCATCTTAAACCTCATCTCAACCAGATTCAGCTATATTTTGCACAAAACATTCTGCCAATGAAGGGCTATCAAGTTTGAACAAATGATGCCAATATGACAGACATTATAGAAACACCTTCAAATGACTTTTCAAGATCTGCAGAACAGAAATTTGATGAAGGTATTATATGATAAGGCCTTTAAATTTTGTACAAAATATTGCAGATCTTTTATAAGATGTAACCATTGCCTTCCCCTCCCCCTCCACCCTTCTCCCTCCCCTCCCCCTCCCCCTCCCCTCCACCCTTCTCCCTCCCCTCCCCCTCTTCTTCCCCTCTCCCCCCTCAAGTTGAGATAGAAAACCTCTTAAATGACATTTTCTAAACACAACATTTGACAAAAAGTATTCTGGAATGAAGTCTTTATATTTTTGAACTAACGATGCAGACTCATGATGAAATAAAGCCACTGTTACAAGAACAAAAATTTTTTCAACAGCTTCTTGTAAAAAACTGGTGTGCGGAAATTGACAAAATTTCATTGAAAGCTGTCCAGGCATAACAGGCATTAAGACTATTACAGTCAATCTCCCATCAGTTATAGTGTGGCAGTTTGTAGTCATGTCTAGCACTGGGGCATCATGTCGAAGACATGTAGCATGATGTTCCTCCCATTCACATTATCCTGATGCCAGGCTGACCAGTCTTAACACTAACCTTCTTAATGCTGAGCACCTAGCAAAGCAGCTGTTAGTAACAGTTTTTATAATTCTTTGGTATGACTTGGATGGGGTTCAAAACCATGACCTCCCACATCCAAAGTGGATGCTTTAACCACCGGAGCTGTCATTACCAAGGGTAGAAAAACCTTGAAATAACTCCCAAATACTGCTAACATAATTTGACATTAGGCATCTTTGCATATAGAGATTTCAGGTATGTACAAATAATGTCACTTTCAGGAATGTACAAATGATGTCACTTTCAGGTATATACAAATGATGTCACTTTCAGGCATGTACAAATGATGTCACTTTCAGTTATGTACAAGTGATGTCACTTTCAGGAATGTACAAATGATGTCACTTTGCCACCAAATATGACTGCTGTTATTAATAATAATTAAACATTTGAACAATTTTATATCCATAAAAAGAGGCCAAAGTGGATTTAAGAAAGGAAATTATTTTTTAAAAGAGTTTTTGTTTTTGGAATTATTATTTTTGATTGATCTAAGTAATGTATCCTTGGTATATTATTTTCTGAGTAAAATTGAACATGCCAAATAACTACATGTACTGTGAATACAGTAGATTCTTTACTTTGAACATTAATATAGACCTACAGCAAATTAACCTTTTTAAGACTGCAACCATTTCAATTAAGATAATAAAATTTTGGATGGTGTATCAAAATGTACATTTATTGCATTTGGCTGTTTTGTAGATATCATATGGGTAAATGTAGATATCATATGGGTAAATGTAGATATCATACGGGTAAATGTAGATATCATATGGGTAAATGTAGATATCATGGGTAAATGTAGATATCATTTGGGTAAATGTAGATATCATGGGTAAATGTAGATATCATTTGGGTAAATGTAGATATCATATGGGTAAATGTAGATATCATATGGGTAAATGTAGATATCATATGGGTAAATGTAGATATATGGGTAAATGTAGATATCATATTGGTAAATGTAGATATCATATGGGTAAATTTAGATATCATATGGGTAAATGTAGATATCATATGGGTAAATGAAGATATCATATAGGTAAATGTAGATATCATATGGGTAAATGAAGATATCATATAGGTAAATGTAGATATCATATGGGTAAATGTAGATATCATATAGGTAAATCTAGATATCATATGGATAAATGTAGATATCATATAGGTAAATGTAGATATCATATGGGTAAATGTAGATATCATATAGGTAAATCTAGATATCATATGGATAAATGTAGATATCATATGGGTAAATGTAGATATCATATGGGTAAATGTAAATATCATATGGGTAAATGTAGATATCATATGGGTAAATGCTCTTGGTCCTGCTTAGGCTTCTCATTATTTCTTTTGTGAGTTTCTGGTTCTGCTGGCTTTATTTATCTATTGCTTATTTATCTATTGCTTATTTATTTATTGCTTATTTATCTATTGCACCTGCCATAGTATCTTAACTGTTGTAAAAACAATTGTGATATGCATCAATATTTCCATTCATGAATCTTTTAGAACATAATGCTATCTGCAGTACTGCAAACCCTGATTTGAATGGTGTGCAGTAGAATTTGGTCATGATTCACAGATGCACATGTTGTGTGGTTATTATATTCTCCTGAGATTTAAAACAGTTGAACTTATTTATAGTGAAACTTGTGGCAAAAGGAAGCATCACTGCTGTGAACTTTTTTCAAAGATTTTTGTTTCTGATTTCTGTTTGTATTGAATGACTTTCATCATAGACGCTACTTTAGTTCACCAGAGATTAGCCATCAAAAATTGATGAGATAACAGTTAAGGTCTCTTTTTTGGAAACTTTTAATGTGGGAGTTAGTTTCATTGTCATCCAAGGGAGATAATTCTGAAGGTTTCTTAGTCATTTTGAATAACTTTGAACACATATTAAAAAAATATTCAAAATCATCTGGTTAAAAATTGTTTTATGGATTACAGTTTGAATCCAAGACTTATCATTAATTATTACATGCTTGGTAAACTTGGGTATATTTTAATTTGAGTCTTCACCCCCACCCCCACCCTCACCTCCACCCTGGATATAATTGGAACCATCTCTTCACCTGTAGTTATTGTTTAGTGTACATTTACACTTTGATTATCCCATTTCAGGAGACTAGATGTCAGATTAATAAAGAGGATGATATGGAGTACTTCATTCCAAAATACAAGCTGAAGCTGGATCAGTCCAAAATGGCAGCAGGTAAAATGTTGTCCTGAATATTATTGGCAATACAAAATACAGTTCTCTGTTTCTTGACATCATTGATATGACATTTCCTCTACCTCATTTCATATTTTTTATCACCAAGAAAACAGCAGAATTTGGAGACTAACTATTTTATCTTCTTTCAATTTAACTTTTTGATAATTGCCTTCAAACTATTTGATATAAAATCTGAGAAAAGTTCAAGTTAAAGTACACTAACTGAGATTCTTTTGCTACTCTGTTACACAGAGGAGCTGGTTTGTAAGCTGACAGTAGAATCCCCAGAGAAAATCAAACCTACATCAATTTTTAACAAAGACGAAGTGGTTCGTCATCTAGCCTACCCCGAGTCCCAAGAGTTGGGAGCACATCTACGCAAATGTGATGCTAGGTAATTACTGTCTTCTTTTTCTTTCTTCTTTTCTTTCTTTTTTGTTCCGTTTAAGAACAAATCTTTCGAATTCATTCATTATTTTACTATTGCTTTTTATAATAAGATATTTTGTTTCTGCAATTTTATTTTTGCTGTATTAATTAACAGTCAGGTTTTGCTACAATTATTCATGAAAATATTCAAAATATTAATTATTAAGTCTGGAAGACAGACAGACAGATAGCAGGACAGGCATGACATGTTTAGGATCAGAAGTACCACAACATCAACCTGCTAGACAGTTATGGACAGAATTTACAGTCATTTACACAATTTTGTAGAAATGAAGTGGCAAATTGTTTACTTCATGGATCCAAAGATATATAATATTGACCGAATAAAATTAGATTATTCAGATGTATCCATCAGCCTTGAAAAATTACCCAACTAAATGGGTTTTTTTTAATTGTAAAATAACAAATCTAAATGTTGTTATACTATTATATGTTTGTATTCCATCTCTTTGGTAATGAATATCCCATCTCTTTATGTTGTAATGAATATCCCATCTCTTTATGCTGTAATGAATTTATATGGTAATGAATATCCCATTGCTTTGGTAATGAATATCCCATCTCTCAATGGTAATGAATATCTCATCTCTTTATATGATAATAAATATCCCATTGCTTTATATGGTAATGAATATCCCATTGCTTTATATGGTAATGGATATCGCATTGCTTTATATGGTAATGGATATCCAATTGCTTTATATGGTAATAAACATTCCAATTCCATCTCTTTGTATGGTAACAATTGCTTTATATGGGAATGAATATCCCATCTCTTTGTGATTATTTTATCTCATTATGTGGTAATGAATACCTTAAATGTTGTGCTGACGTCTTATATATATATATATATATATATATATATATATATATAAATATAAAATCACTATTTTTTGCTTGGCTTATGTGGCTTCTTTTAAAAGAAGGATGGTTGAGGTACATTAAACTGACTTTTATTATTGATAAGAAAGAGGTACATTAAAGTTGTATTTTTTATTATTCAGATCTAAAATACTATGCATTCAATATTGTTTTCATTGAGTACCAGTTTTCATGGGGTACTATTTATTGAAAGGTTGTATTAGTTATCATGGAATTTTTTGTTGGTACAAACCATGAACTTAAAGACTGTTGGATCCTTCCTCAATCCGCAAATTCAGGTACATACATAAAAATATGTTGTTTTGTTTAAAGCAATATGAAAATTTATAACCATGAAAAAAAATCACTAGTTACCAGTGATAGATATTTCAGGCCCTCTGGGTAGCATTTTTTTAAAAACCATGCTAATGGGGTCTGTCAGGTTCACCTATGAGATTTCCAGGTTTACATTTAGTGCAAAATATCTGACTTAAAAGAACATTTAATTTTAAGATTTATTCATGATCTGTGTCTTATCAAAAGATATTTTGTATGTTTTAACTTATTAGGTTTGTGAAAATCTCCTGCTCTCTTTTTCTTTTAGTAGTTTCTTTATTTTGTATTTGTTAGTTTTCTATTTCTGTATTTAAAAATTATGATATGTTATATCAGTACTTCATGACTTGTGCTTGTTTTGTTTAAAAAGATTTTCAACAAGGGAGGAAACAAGGTAAGAATTTCAGATTTTCTGCACAATTGTAGGTATAAATTTTTCTAAACATGGATATGATTGTAGACCAGACCACTTCCTGCTAAATTTAGCATTTTGCTTTTTCAAAAATTTCTGTTATTTGTCATGGAAACCTTACATGCAGACACCATCACTGGCAACTGGTGATAAACATTATTTATAGCGCATCAGAAAAAAATGGTGAAACTGACAGAAAACTTATCATTGTTTGTTTCTTCAACATGGCCTGTATTACATCTTGTTGTAATTTACATTAATTTGATATTTTGAAAGGTTTTCTTTGATATTTTTGTCAGCTTTAGGGTCAGGTCATAGATTGCATGAACTGGTTATGTTTGATCCTGTCCCAGAGAAACATTATAAATTTATTTATAGGTCACTGCATTTGTATTGGAAAATACGAACCAGATTTTCTGAATAGATATAATGCATGACCTTAGAAATGCGATATATCCAGCCGACAAAACAAGTTCATATTTTGCCATACAAATGCAGTGACCTTTTTATTATATGCTCATTTTCTTATTCTACCTAAGGCTTAATTATACTTTATATAAAAATACTCTACAAGAAACAAAGTAACTGAATTTATACTGTATTTCAAACTAAATACACAAGCGCAGATTCATTAGTACACAACAACAACATTATTAATGTGCACATAACTCCGCCCAGCATTATTTGAACTTAGTTTGACATCACTTTCAAAAGAAATTGTTGTGTTAGTCTACTTAAAATTGAAATTTTATCATATTGTGAATGAATGTGCATTGCAATAACTTTTCCGTTTGGTCTGAAATGAATAGATTTTGGTATTTTGTTGATTATACTAAATTTTATGATTTATGGACTGGATATATCTGTGTCAATTTGACATGAAGTAATGTCTGATTTGTGCAGTGATGGAGAAGCTTCTTGACACATCTGTATGTGTGTTTCTGTTCTGTCATTGTTTGTTTGGAACCATAATATGGAAAGATAGGGACTCTTTCAAATGTAATTATCAAAAAGATTCTATGGAATATAATGTTCATTTCATTTTGAGTGCAGTAAGGAGGATGTTACTACACTTGGAATGTAGTCAAAATTACAGTACAATTTTGAAATGTGTAATCAACCTTGAGAACCCATGACATAGCTCATGTAAATCGGAATTGCAGAACTATGAAAGTACATTTTGAGGAAATTCAGGATGAAAAACTGTAAGTATATTGTTTGCTATTCTTATTACCTGCTAAAGAAGACATGTTTATGCCTTGTCACTTACATGCTATTGGTAGGGACCCCATCAATTTTATGACTAGTCTGGCATCTATCACTAGCCTAAATCCAAAACACTGTATCAAAAAAGTTAACACAGAATATTGCAAAGCATCTGGTATGTGTTAGTCCATTAAACAGCTGTAGCTTTAGTGCATTCAGAAACAAATTTCTTTAGTTCATTCAGAAACAAATTTAATCAACCAAAACATATTACATGAGTGTTCATGATTTGTTTACAGACTAGTTCCTAATACACTATACTACTGTTGGGCAGATGTGTTGTGCAAGTGCATGCAATATGAAAATGTTCAATATCTTAAAATACTGCACGATTCTGACAATGTAAAGTTAACAGAAACAAAAATGAGCATATATTAAAGTATTATTTGGCATATGTATCTGACTTGTCCTTTAAAGATAATCAATGTGTTAAAGTTCTCGAAGTGCACAGGATTTAACTATTGTTAAAATCTTGTTATACATTATGTTTTTTAAATACCATTAAACTTTTCCATATTTGAAGTATCAAAATATGACATGGTCTAAAATAAAAAAGATATATGCAATTTATCAAAATGCATATTTATGTGTCTTGTCTACAACCTGTGTATGGTAGGATACTTGTTTGTGCAGAGGGATAAAATGTTATATTCTCTAAACTTATTTATTGCTTGAAACTTATCAGAGAGTTTAAAATCTAAACAATGTTGAATGTTCCATAACATTAATTATAATAAAACAAACTTCATGTTACCTTTGGGATGTTACCTAACAATTGATTATTCAAACTAGCATACAAAATTAGGTTATTCAAGTAGCATGCAAAATTTGGTTATTCAACTAGCATACAAACATAGATTCCTTAACTAGCATACAAAATTTGGTTATTTAACTAGCATACAAAACTTGGTTATTCAACTAGCATATACAAAATTTGGCTATTCAACTAGCATACAAAATTAGGTCATTCAACTAGCATACAAAATTTGGCTATAGTAGCATACAAAATTTGATTATTTAACTATCATAAAGTCTGGTCTATTTGCTAATCCAGTACATTATGAGGTAAACCCATACAGTCTAATCAAATTGCTAATCCAGTACATTTGTGATGTAAACCCATACAGTTTAGTCTAATTGCTAATCCAGTACATTGTGATGTAAATCTGTACAGTATAGTCTTATTGTTAAATTAAATCCAGTACATTGTGACTTAAATCCATACAGTCTAGTCTAATTGCTAATCCAGTACATTGTGATGCAAATCCATAAAGTCTAGTCTAATTGATAATCCAGTAAATTGTGATTTAAACCCATACAGTCTATATTTAATTATTATTCCAGTACATTGTGATGTAAATCCATAGTCAGGTTTTGTTATTAACCCAGCTTCCATTTATTCATTGACTTCATTTGCACATATATAATGTACATTGTGCTGGCAAATAGCAAAGACAAACATTGCATAATGTACTGGCAGATCTAAACCACTTGTTCTACTAGTGGTTTCAGGCAAACAGTATAGACTCACATTGCATACTGTACTAGCAAATCTAGGCCACTTGTTGGCTGTGATTTCAGGCAAACAGTATAGACTCACACTGCATACTGTACTAGCAGATCTAGGCCACTTGTTGGCTAGTGATTTCAGGCAAACAGTATAGACTCACATTGCATAATGTACTAACAGATCTAGGCCACTTGTTGGCTAGTGATTTCAGGCAACCAGTATAGACTCACATTGCATAATGAATTAGCAGATCTAGGTCACTTGTTGGCTAGTGAGTTCAGGCAAACAGTATAAATTCACATTGCATAATGTACTAGCAGATCTAGGTCACATATTGGCTAGTGATTTCAGGCAACCAGTATAGACTCACATTGCATAATGAATTAGCAGATCTAGGTCACTTGTTGGCTAGTGAGTTCAGGCAAACAGTATAAATTCACATTGCATAATGTACTAGCAGATCTAGGTCACATATTGGCTAGTAATTTCAGGTAACCAGTATAGACTCACATTGCATAATGAATTAGCAGATCTAGGCCACTTGTTGGCTAGTGGTTTCAGGCAAACAGTATAGACTCACATTGCATAATGTACTAGCAGATCTAGGTCACATATTGGCTAGTGACTTCAGGCAACCAGTATAGACTCACATTGCATAATGAATTAGCAGATCTAGGCCACTTGTTGGCTAGTGGTTTCAGGCAAACAGTATAGACTCACATTGCATAATGTACTAGCAGATCTAGGTCACTTGTTGGCTAGTGAGTTCAGGCAAAAAGTATAGACTCACATTGCATACTGTACTAGCAGATCTAGGTCACATATTGGCTAGTGATTTCAGGCAACCAGTATAGACTCACATTGCATAATGAATTAGCAGATCTAGGCCACTTGATGGCTAGTGGTTTCAGGCAAACAGTATAGACTCACATTGCATAATGTACTAGCAGATCTAGGTCACTTGTTGGCTAGTGAGTTCAGGCAAAAAGTATAGACTCACATTGCATAATATACTGACAGATCTAGGCTATTTGTTAGCTGTGATTTCAGGCAACCAGTATAGACTCACCTTGCATAATGTACTAGCAAATCTAGGCCACTTGTTCTACTAGTAGTTTCATGCAAACAGTATAGACTCACATTGCATAATGTACTAGCAGATCTAGGCCACTTGTTCTACTAGTAGTTTCATGCAAACATTATAGACTCACATTGCATAATGAACTAGCAGATCTAGGTCACATATTGGCTAGTGATTTCAGGCAAACAATATAGACTCACATTATATAATGTACTATCAGATCTAGGTCACATATTGGCTAGTGATTTCATGCAAACAGTATAGACTTCACAACATTGCATAATGTACTAGCAGATCTAGGTCACATGTTGGCTAGTGATTTCAGGCAACCAGTATAGACTCACATTGCATAATATACTAGCAGATCTAGGTCACATATTGGCTAGTGAGTTCAGGCAAATGTTATAGACTGCATTGTATAATGTACTATCAGATCTAGGTCACATGTTGGCTAGTGATTTCAGGCAAACAATATAGACTTGCATTGCATAATGTACTAGCAGATCTAGGCCACTTGTTGGCTAGTGAGTTCAGGCAACCAGTATAAACTCACATTGAATAATGTACTAGCAGATCTAGGCCACTTGTTGGCTGTGATTTCAGGCAAATGGTATAGACCACATTGCATAATATACTGGCAGATCTAGGCCACTTGTTGGATGTGATTTTAGGCAACAGTATAGACTCACATTGCATAATGTACTAGCAGATTTAGGCCACTTTTTCATCTTGTCTGGCAAACAGCATAAATATAGGCCACTTGTGGTGACTTAGGTAAACAACTTGGACTTGAAATGCATAGTGAACTGGCAGATTCAGATCTAGGCCACTGTTGTACATGTGGTTCCAGGCAAATGCATAGATTCTGATAGGTTATTACATTATGTACATTGACTTTACTTGTCAATATCAAATGTTCATCTTGACAGTGATAATGACTTTCATGATTTTCTGTATGTTATTAAAGAAACAGGTGAGAAGATTGAAAGAATCATTTAAATTCTATAAAGTATTTTTAGCAGTTATGCAAAAAAAAAATATTGTGTACTCACTTATAAGTCAAGTCAAACTGCAAACAATAATGATCCTGACCTGTCATAGCATAATGCACCTGCAGATCAGGGTCTGTGTTGCTTGTCCTACTGGTTACTTCTAATAACTTCACAGACCCAGATCAGTCTGCACATTATATGACAGCAGATCTGGGTCTGTTCGGTTTTGCTGTTGGACTCATCTTATAAATGAGTACATATGGTGCTTGTTTTTAAAAATCAAAATACTAACCATCATCATGAACACTTGTATCTGTATATGCCTTGTATCTTCACATGTTCAATTTACCTTTGTTAACATTTTTTAAATATGTCAAGGTTCTTTCTTCTTAACACTAAATCTTTGTTGCCTAAGTTATGAGAAGAAAGATTTCTAATTTGAGCCTGTTTTAGTATCATAAATGTAACAATATTAAATTATATTGTTTTAATATTTTATTGAAACAATTTCAAAAGCAGAATTGCCAGTATAAAGATTATAATTTCCTTTATTTGTCTAGCTCAATAAATAACTGGTATTTTTTTCCCAATAAAATAAAAATCTAATAATCCTTAATCATATCAAGAATATTCCTTGCCTAAATACACTCCTAATCTTTAAATGTATATCATGTCATAATTGAATTTGATTTTACTAGCTTGCGGCCATTTAATTTACTTAAGTTACCTGATAGAGGAAAATATGGTATTTAATTCAAACTTTGATCAGATATTAACTTCTAACGTTCACGGAGGGTAACCAAGAAAGCTAACTTTATGGCAATATGCGAATGCACTCTTGCTTCATATTTTTCATTGAGCTTTTAAGTTCTTTGCAGTTGATGATATATCCACGGTTTACTCTGAATTCATCCCCACTCACCCCAATAAAACAAATAGCATAAAATATACCAAGGATATCTGTGTCTGACAGTAAGCCCACTCAGTACTCATTCAGAAATTTATTTGCTGGACTCCCCACGTCTAATCGTAGATGTAAATACTGTACCTACTGTTTTGCATTTTTTTCAATATCTGTGTATTATTTTTCACTTAATAATTGATAAAACTGTGTCAAAGGCTGCATCGCTGTAAGAATTTCAATGATGTGACAAAAGTAGGTTCCTGTAATCAAACTGTATATAGAAATTAGGCATCATTTTAATTGGATAATTAAATAAAAAAATTTAAAGTTAATTTCACAGGTTTTGTTCATGATGTAGACGTGAACCTCTATGAGTGTATGCATCTCCAAGAATATTATACCCTTACTACAAAAGTAGGTTACTTTGACCTGTATGTCAGGCTTCACTGATTTAAATAATTTTAAGTTAATTTCTCATACATTCATTATGTTCAGTGTCTCAAACTTGCATTGATTATTGATTATGAAATTTCAAAGAAGATTTACCTTTGAGATTTCAGTATTCTTGTGAGGTCAAGGTCACTCTGCCTTGATTTATTTTTTGCATGATCAAGTATGTTGTTACTTGCTGCTTAAGTCTTATTACATGCTTACTGGAGGCATGCTGTGTAATTAGTGATTATAATTTTGCTACAAATTTAATTAATTTAATTAAAACACCAAGATAGTAACTTAGAAAGCATCAACGTTTATGGCTGGAAGCTGCCTATATTTGGTTAAAAAGAAGTACTATAGGATAATTAAATTGCATAATTTACATTTCATTAAGGTATGTTTATATGTACTTAATAGATCTGTGGTTTTACTACTGTTGAAGATGATGTTACCTACCTATAAATTTCTTATCTCTCTTCATTTTCCCCTTTCATTTTTCTTTTGAGTGACTTGCCTGTGCATCATTAATTTTGACTTTAATGGTTTTCAATGATTTTTAATTTGTCTAAATAATGATTTAATTTTATTTGAGCCTTCATTAGCTACATTCTGCCTAATCCTGTGCAAATTTAGTCTGTCTTTTAAAAATCTGGCAGTGGGAGACTGGTTGCAGGGTTCTTTATAATATTTTTTGTGTATACAGATGTGTGTTCAATACCAAACAGGGCTTGTTTCTAAATACTGTGTGCTCTTCTTCTTTATTTCCTTTTTGTTTTTAACTGGAAAATTTGTGTTTTTTCAGCTATAAATGTGGTGTGTGATAACACCTTTCTTACCATTGTAATGTATTAGAATTATAGATTATCATAAGCATAGTTCAAGATATCTCAGGTGGATGAGAACATCATCAGGGTACAGAATCATATCTCAGCTGGATGGGAATATTGGAAGTGTACCAGTCCACTGCATGATATCTCAGGTGGATGAGAATATTGTCAGTATACTGCACAATATCTCAGGTGGATGAGAATATTGTCAGTGTACTGTACGATATCTCAGGTGGATGAGAATATCATCATTGTACAGCAAGGTAGATGAGAGTATCTTCAGTGTACTGCATGAAGGATGAGAATATTGTAAAAGTGTACAGCATGTTATCTCACGGATGAGACTATATTGTCAATGTACTGCATGATATCAGGTGGATGATAATATTTTAAATGTACTGATTGGTATCTTTGATGGATAAGAATATTGTCAGTGTACTGCATGATATCTCAGGTGGATGAGAATATTGTCACTGTACTGCATGTTATCTTGTGGATGAGAATATTGTCATTGTACTGCATGATATGTCAGGTGGATGCAAATATTTTCAGTGTACTGTTTGATGTCTCAGGTGGATGAGAATATTGTCAGTGTACTGCATGATATCTCAGGTGGATGATAATATCTTCAGTGTACTACATGATATCTCAGGTGGATGAGAATATTTTCAGTGTACTGTTTGATGTCTCAGGTGGATGAGAATGTTGTGAGTGTACTGCATGATATTTTAGGTGGAAGATAATATCATCAGTGTACTGTATCATATCTAAGCTGGATGGGAATATTGGAAGTGTACCCTCATGTGAATAAGCTGTTTAGTGCAGTGGCTGACAAGCTTATGAGCTGGCTATGCCCAAACAGTGAGTCCACCAAAGATATAAGTTAGTACACATTTATATACTGGTAATCAACAAGTAATTATGATATCTCAAATTGTTATTGATAAGAAATGTTACAAAAGAATTGAAAACAAATAATGTTCTTTTATTTCACTAAAATGCATGATTTCATTCAAGAAATGAAGGTGGATATCTGGGCTGGTGGAGGTCATTGAATATCTGGGCTGGTGGAGGTCATTGAATATCTGGGCTGGTGGAGGTCATTGAATATCTGGGCTGGTGGAGGTCATTGAATATCTGGGCTGGTGGAGGTCATTGAATATCTGGGCTGGTGGAGGTCATAATAATGTAAAGAAATGACAATTCCATATTGCAAATCCATATTGTGTCCTTATTGATGAGATAGCTTGCTGAACAATATTGTCCTATATATCAATATATATTTTTCAGTTGCCTCCTTTTTTAAGTCTTTGAAACATAAAAGTATGCAAGGAGACACACTAGCTCAGATGGTTGAGAATAAGACTTGTTATCCAAGAGTAATGGGTTCAATGCCTGCCCAGGAAGACTGCCTTGGTGTGTCCTTGAGAAAGGCATTCTAATCCCGTTTTTTTTTACCTTGTAACATCAGGCTATCATATGTAACATCAGGTTATCATATGTAACATCAGGCTATCATATGTAACATCAGGTTATCATTACAAGATAGATATGACAAATTAGACTTAATTGTCAAGGTCTGTTTTTGATGTCACAGTAATTCACTCAAGTAAGTAAATAACCAGAGAAAATATAAATACCATACATTTATTCAAACAAGAGAGTTTGTTTTTATTTTTTTTTTGTATTCTCAGATTTATTATCTACCATAAGTCCACAGCAATTATTTAATTTTTTTTCCTCTAATGTTTGGTACAGAGGATTTGTTTTCCATAATTACTTTGCAAATATTTTTCTTTGGAAGAAACAGCTGGAAATGATAATTATTTTTGACCAAATTAATTGTACACCTATAGAAATTAATCAAGTGTACACAAATTTACAGACAATTTTGAAGTCGTTCTATGAACATATACTTTTGCTGCATCATATCTTCACAGTTGAAGCATACAACATTATGAGAGAAGGTCCAGTGCTTCCACCAAATATGCAATAACAAAAATGAATAATATTTATCTGATAGAAGCTTGAAATGATCTATTAAATCCTGATACAATGCAGCTTATGAAAAGTTCAACAGCAACAAAGCTGTTTATATGGCAGGACATGGACAAGTGCAACCATCTTTCATATAGTCAAAGATTCCTGGATAGGAGTTTGACATGATTGTACAACCCTTTGATTTCCCCTGTTATGTACTAGCCTTTAAGCTTCTCAGACATGATGTATAATAATGGAAACATTAGTCAACAGATGTGCTATGGGTGACTGAGTGGTCTAAGGGTATGTGAGAAAGCTTGCCAATACCAAGTTGGTGGTTCTTCCCAAGGTTTTTCCTAGTTCTTCCTCCAACAAATATACTGGCTGTGAAGGGTAGCCTATCATGTGCTGAAAATGGCATTAAAACCACAAAAAAACATTAGTCAGCAGAGCTCAGAATAGTAAAATTTGGTGTCAGATAATTTTTAGATAGACTCTTCCTGACATTAGGTGAGCACTGTTCTATTATATTGCTCAAACACCTTTAAAAAGACATGGCTTTTGTTTATGAAATGAATGTTTGTTTTGAACATGTGACACATGTCAGCTTGTGAGAAATGAACTGGAATAAATTCAAGGCCACAACTCGTTTTTATTTTAAAATCTAATTATTCTATGCTCTGTGATTATGGTAAACCAAAAAATGTTTAAAAAGGCTAAAGTTCATAACATTTTGTGTAGGAGAAAAAGAAAAATACTTACTTATAAGATGAATCCAACTGCAAACTGCATAGACCCAGACCTGCCATTCCATAATGCACTGGTAGTTCTAGATCAAGGCTGTTACCATCAATGATCAGTAGAACAAACAAGACAGACCCTGACCATCTATGCAGTTTGCTAGGAGTAATCAATACAACAAAATGTGCAGATCCTGATCTGCTGGCACATTATGTGACATTAAATCAAGGTCTAATTTATGTGTGGTTGGATTCAACTTGTAGGCATGTATATACAGTATGTATTTGTTGACACATTTTAGTATTATGTTAGATGTTGCTGAAAAACACAGCATATACAACTCTAGGTCTTGCTGATTTCTTCGTTTTTGTTCCCATGCAAGACAGGTAGTACAATTTCTAACGTTTAATTTGATAAGTCACTCTATGTATTATATGACCCTCCTCATAAGATGGCGTCTCACATTGTCCTCTGTTGGTCCATGCATCTGTCTGCCCATTATGATCTCAACACAATAGCTCTAGTTTTTGGGATTGGGGAAAGGAAATATTTTTTTATTTTGAAATTGAAAGGTTCAAGATCAGGTCACTGAATGAAAGAAGAAAAGTTGTTTCTGCATAATTTCTAGAACAAGTACTTGCACTAAAGTTTGTGGATAGCTTGCACTTTTGAAATAAGGATGAAATCTGTGAATGTTGGAGTCAACAGAGCAAAGGTTTAGGTTACAGTGACTTAAAGAATAAGTGATGTCTGCATAATAACTTTATTTTTAGACAATATGCCTTAGTCAAAATATGTAGGTGGCTTTCATTTGAGAAGACACCTATTAATCTTGGAGTCAATAATCAAAGTCACTGTGACTGAAATAAGAACAGTAACTTTAGTTATGGACCATATGCCTTGATCAAAATGGGATGATAGTTTGCAGTTGAGTTTAGATATATCTGTTGATTTTGGGGTCAAAAGTCAAGGTCACTCAGACTGATATAAGAAAAGCAATTTATGCACAGTAAATTCTCAACAACATACCTTAAACATTTTGTATTGTGACTGAAAGAATAAAAACAATATACCATAACTTTAATTCTAGACTAGGTTCCAAGACCAAACTTTAAGAATGGCTTGCATGAAAGATAAAAAGATATGCTTATAAATTTTGGGGTGAAATAAATATTCAGAGGACAAGATTACTCTAATTCAAATAAGATTGCAG
The DNA here is from genome assembly GCA_016746295.1 of Potamilus streckersoni. Classification (NCBI taxonomy): domain Eukaryota; kingdom Metazoa; phylum Mollusca; class Bivalvia; order Unionida; family Unionidae; genus Potamilus; species Potamilus streckersoni. The sequence continues at coordinate 2,892,018 of JAEAOA010000364.1, forward strand.
TGGTTTACCACAAAAAGTTTATTTGTAGATTATAATATATTGATCAAAACTTTTAAATGGCTTACAATGGGCAAGAGAGAGACTAACTATATCATTACACAAAAGGTCTAAAATCAAGGTCACCATGACATGACCAAGGAAAATGTTTCTGTACAGAAACTTTAATTGCATGATTGCACCAGACTTTGAAGAAGACAACATGATATAGGAAGTAAATGCACTACTACAGATTTTAGGTGAGACAGTTGAAAAGTCACAATGACCCAGATAGCTTTTGGTTTTCTGCTACATTTTTGCATAATTTACAAATGCTTTACCATTTGGGCAAGGAAAGAACATATTGTTTGTTGGGCTAGAAAGTTAAAAGGTCAAGGTCATTTAGACACATTTGTGAAACCATCCTTAGTGAGCCATATCCAACTAATGCTACATACAGAATTATTACACATATGGCAGGTATATATTCTTCATTCTGAGATTTTGAATACTATAATTTAATATGCTATATATAGTGAACATATAATTTGAACCCCTTTGCTACCATTAAAATGTTTCATTAGTTTTTAGAGGTTATTAGTTTACTGATTCAAGGCAGATTGGACAACTATTTTAAGTGAATTTCACTGAGGTTTAGGTCTTGAGAGCAATTGTTTCAGGTATGTTTTATGTCAATGCTTATCTTTCTTTTTGACATAGAATTATCTCCACACTACTAATATGTTAATGTTATATGTTTAAGGTTTCGTGGGTGGCATGCTGTGCAGTCCAAAGACAAAGGTCACTACATACTGATTGCTCCATCTTATGACTCCTCACCCAAGGGAAAGCTTTTCAGCAAGATGAACAAGGCTTCTGCAGAGCAGGTGAAGAAAGTTCAAAGTAATTATTTATTGTATCGATATAACAAAAGAAAAGTGCCTGTTGAACGCCCTGTCACAGCACCTGCTGTTATGACTTCGAAACGACAGCAGTCAATAAAAGGACGTCCTTGCTCTAGAGAAAGCATAAAAACAGTTGATACTGGCTACAGTAGTAGTGATGAGAGGTCAGCATCTGCAGGAAACACAAGGGAAAATCATAATATCCAACAAAATGAACAAAAGCACAAGGCTTCTGATCTTTCAGATAACACTAGTCCATGTTTTGGAAGTATGGAGTCCAGGAAAGGGCAAGGACTTGGTGACTTTCATCCACAAATGCTCCAAGTCAGAGATAGCATGGAGAAAAGTCCTTTTGAGAGGCACGATTCAGATATGAGAGAAGATTTTCTTGAGGATGTAAATGCTTCTTGGACAGAAACTCCAAAATCATCAAGTTGTCCAAATATCCCCAAAATACCTAGTCAGTTTTCTAACATATCTTTGCAACAAGAAAAATTGTTGACTGATTTGGACGAAAGAAAGCAAGAATATGTTGAAGATGAGAAAACTGTCACACAATTGAAGCAAACTCTTGATCACAATGATAGAGTCTCTGCAGAAACTCCAGTTCCAGTACCTTACATGGAACACAGCAAACCAAGAGTTGTTTCCATTGGAAATATTGGCAAAGTCAAACTGCTTGAGAATATCACAGAATCTCGCTTTTGGGAAGACATGTACAATAAAAATAATGCAAATGATTCACCTGATACTCTGCAGATTCCTGCTAAAGAAACAGAACTAGGTGGTGATAGGAAAAAAAGGAGTGAGGATTCAGAAATTGAGGCATTTAATATCCAAGATTTTTCCTCAGTGAGCTCACAACAGAGAACATCTCGCTCTAAAAGTCGAGGCCCAGATACTTATGAAGAAGCTTTGCAAATGTTGCATAAAAGAGAGAGAAGAAAGAAAAAGAAAACCAAAACTTCCAGGAAGAGTTTCATTCTCTTAGCAAAACAAAACAATTTGAAAAATTCAAACAGTATACCAGCTAGTATGCATTTACATTCTAAGGGAAATAACTCTGCACCTGATATGCTTATAGAAGAACAAACTCATGATAAATTTTGTAATATTGGAAATGAAAAAGGTCAATTAGAGATTGGTGCTATTTCCAGTGAACATTTGGGAAAGACTACATTAGTAAACTCACCAGCTGCTGACAGTGATTTCAAAGGAAACAAATATAATCGTCTTATGAAAAGACTTGAGGGAGAGATATTATGTAAGGAATTGAAATATCGCCTTATAAATGGAAATGCTTAGGCTGTACATGAGAAGTTTTAAAATGTTTTGCATGTTTTTGCTGTGTTTTTCTTCTCGTGGCCATTTAATTAGTGAGAAATTCATGAAAGAACAGGATCGGTTAATTATTTTTTATCAGCTGAAAAAATGAAGTGAGCTGCCATTTTGGTGAGATGTGCAAGTGACTGCTTTCTACAATGTTTCCTATTTCTCTATATTCTTTTCTTTTAAAGCAAAATTGCTTTCAAAGCAATCACTTGTGACCAAAATAGTTGACGTCTTGAGCAGATCTTTGCTAAAAAGTTTACTTGGTAGTTTTTCTGGTTTATTTGTTGATAGGTGTGACAAAAGTAAATTCAAATTACACTTATTAAATATGTGATGACTTTAACAGAATATAAAAATTATTAGATTATTAATCCATTTTTAATCATATTAAATAGTTAAGAAATCCAGTCAACAAAAGTAGGTTTTTATCTATTTTAAGTAAAAAGGGTTGTGTAGAGAATTGGATATTAAATTAGGTTTGTCTGACTCACTTTTGTTTTTGCATATTATTTCTCTTAATTATTATTGGATTTAAAGCAAATTTGGTCTGCAGCTAGATATTGACAAAACCTTGGCAGAATTTGATTATCAGCATTGAACATCATTTTTTAGCAGAGTTATAGCCCCTAATTGTCAGACCCACTCCCTTGTTAATTTTCCCACAGTAACTGCTTTAATTGATATTCAATTTCACCCAAATGTGGAATGTAACTTGATATTAATGAGCCCATGCTAGGGCTTCATTGTAAGCATTCTTTTTCATCATTTAATGAAATATTTGTCTCAATTGTCAGAACCAATGATTCTTTTCTCACAGTAACTCTTATATAGTAGTGGATTTAGCAGAGTTATAGCCCCTGATTGTGAGACCACCCATGTTTGTTTTCAAACAATAACTATTTTATTACAGAACCATGTGTGGTTCATGGTCTGATTTTAATAATGTCTTGGCCGAGTTCAAATGTTAGCATTCTGCATCATTTTACAGAGTTATAGCCCTTGATTGTGATACCTACCCACTTTGATTTCTGCTCAGTAATTGCCATAATTGTTATTGGAATTCAATCCATTTTTATAGACAGCTAGATGTTGATGTTGCTTTGGCTGAATTTGATTGTCAGCATTCTTTTTATCATTTAATGGACTTTGTATAGCTCCAGATGGACAGACCACACTACTCTTTTTATGCATGTTTAGATCTCAGCCAATTTTCATAGACAAAATTTATTTAACCTTGGCTGAGGTTTAATGTCAGCATAATTTTGTGAAGTTATGGTTCCATTCACATTCATTTTTGCACGGTAGCTCAGTTAATTCAAATTGGATTTCAACCCAATTTTGTAACTCAGTTTGATATTTATGATGCCTCAGTCAAGTTCAGTTGTTGGCACTCTATTTCATTTAAGAAAGTTATGCCCCCTGATTGTCAAATTCATCTACATTAGACTCAGTACACAAATGATTTCCCTACTGAATTTTAAAATTTAACTAGGAGGCCTGATCTTAAAGAAAACATGGATCAATTGATTGTCATTCTTGCTCAGTGCATGCAGCATTATTATTTAGAAGAGTTATGGCCCTTGGTCACTGAACCCGCCAGCTTTCCTTTCAGCTACATAACTCTGTTATGCAACTTTATATTGATAACAAATTGAATTAGTTTGACTTTTCAGCATTTGATCTGTATTTTCATTCAGCAGAATTCTGACCAATGATTGTCAGACCCACCCACTACTTTTCTTTCTACACAGTAATTTTTTAGTTATTATTGGTTCAAAGAAAATGTTGCATGCTGTTTTGTATTGATATATGATGATCCTAAATCATCATTTAGTGAAATTATGGCAACAGAAATGTTGGACCCATATTTTCTATGAAGCTTCAAGTTGTCAGTACCATGTTGGGTCATTAATTCTGCATAAGTTGTGTTTCTTTACACATGGACCTGAACTCATTTACCATACTACCATTGTCACCTAACTTTACTTTCAACATGAAGCAAGGGCATTAATTCCAGTAATCAGCTTATCTGAAAAATAATGTGAAAGTTCTGTGAGTGTATTAATAACAAGTCTGTTATCCTTGGATATCAGCATTATTTATAAAATCAAATAGTGAATAACATGTGTTTTAGAAAACCAAAATCATTTATAGTGTCCTTAAAGTTTTTCTAAAAAAACAAACAATTTTTTTATATTCTGTTTTTTGTTTTGTCATACATAACTATAATCAATGATGTTAAACTACATTTTTTTTTGTATGATCCAACATTTCTCACGAGTTCTGTGTTGGAGTGATTTTAAATTTACTGTTACATTTGTTGGTACCAGATATGCTTATGGAATAAAAGTGAAATTTATCTAACATAAAGATAATGCTGTGGTTATTTTTGTATTTTGATATATTTTACTACTTTTTAACCAAATGATTTTGAGTGATACATTTTATTTCCACTACCTTAGGGCTTTCATGTCTTGGTGTGTAGTTTTATGCTTTCTACACTGTACATCGTTACCCAGGATTAATGATGAGTAAATAGCAATTTTATCAAAATTACTTCATTACACAAGATTTAAGAAAGGTAAATAGCAGTTTTATAAAAAATCACATTGTTACACAGAAGTTAAGATAGATAATTAGATAACAAACTCTCTCAAATTGCACATAATACAAGTTCATTCTAGTTGGAAATACAGTCAAACCTGTCAATAATAGCCACACATGGAAAAAGGCCAAACTGGTCTTTATACATAGGTGAACCCTGAATGAAGGTTCATTTTTCATACTTGGTTTTTGAACAAATACCACACACCAAACAATCATCATCATCATCATTATAATAGGTAGTTGATATAATTTCCTACAGACACAATTAACCATATACATGTAAATTATCATTCATAAATTCTGGTTGTTGTTGGTGTTGTTGTTGGGCTTAACGACATTTTTCAGCACACGATAGGCTATTCATGGCGGCCAGTATTAATGGTGGAGGAAGAAACCGGGAAATCACCGGAAAGAACCACCGACCCAGGAGAAGCTACTGGCAAGCTTTCTCACATATCCACATTTGCCAAATCCTAGACTCAAACCCACGCAGACAGAGGTGAGATGGCAGTGATCCGTAACAGACATCGCTTTAGACCACTCGGCCACTAGGGGCCCCCATAAATTCTGGTGGAAAAGGGTTTCATTAGTAGATTTCTTCAGGCCTTCTCTGTCTATACTGCTCCAGTGGCATAAATTGTTGGAGAATCCTCCTCAGATGTGGGAGATCGTGGGTTTAAAACCAAGCTGAGACATACCAAAGACTTATAAAAAGTGGTACTTGCAAGTGCCTCATTTGGCACTCAGCAGTAAGAGGTTAGTGTTAGGTCTGGTCAGCCTGGTGTCAGGATAATGTGACAGTGTGGGACATGATGCCACATGTCTGTGGCATGATACCTCAGTGCTAGACATAAGTATAAACTGCCATACTGAAGACATTGTAGTAATATGACTGAAACAATTTTTAAAACTTTTAAAATTCAAATTACACATGCACAGTTTTTTCAGGTAGTACATTTTTGCATTTATTTATTTTTAAAAGGTGGCTAGTTTAGTTGCTTGTATATTACACTTAAAGTCATGTGTCTCGTTAGTTACAGACCTAGACCAAATATAGAACATGTCAACCTGATGATTGGTAGGTTACCTTTGATCAAAGACTTGTATTGCCTTTTAAGTTGAAACAGTTCTGATCAAGTATTTACTATAAAATATGCTCAAGTGTTCAGCCTCAGTTTGGAGTTTGCAGAATTTGCAATGCATTCCTTGAAATATTTTTTTTGAAACAATAGAAGATCTTATGTGAAATAGTTGCCATGGTGTTGGTCCATTATCTGATCCTGGATTTTGAAGAGAAATCTAATGATGAAATTATTGTTAACATTTTCATTTCAAACATGATGGATATCCAGCAGTTATTGTGAATCTCTCTCTTCATTTTTTTGCACATAATGGATGCACATTTTTCAATAATATTATAACACTTTGCTGAGTCCTTGTTTCTTACATGAAACAGGTTCAATCCATTTAGCCAATAGAAATTATCATTGTTTGAAAACAATTTTGATTTTTTACATTTTTAACATTTTAGAACTAATCAATCCTGATACCCAAACTGCAGTTATGCAGTAAGCACAGTGAAATTATTGAATTTGAGAATTAAAGCAAATTATGGATAAAATCAGTTCCTTGTTAATATTTACTAATGAATACATTTTGTTGGCACTGCATTCCAGCACATCCCCACCCCACATAAAAAATGTGGGGTGGAGATGCTATGAGAATTTTGAATTTACCATTACACATTTCTACACAATATTAGGACTTTATTCAAATTCTTAAAATAACTTGGTGTGATAGGATTAGCCAATGTAAAGTTGCACCAGCATCTAATCAATGATGGTGACTATAATCAGGATGTGTACTGGTCAATTCACAAGACAGATACACTGTATTTACTTAAGCAGTGAGTTTATTGGGAAAATAAACAATTTATTGCATGGTCAATACTCCTGAATGTCCACTTTTAACAATAAGAGACAACTGTTTTGGTCAGGAGACACTAGACAATTGACAACAGAAAGAAGGTGACCATTTAATACATAACTTTTATGTAGGAATTTAATCAGGTAATGGCCATTGTGACCAGGTGACTGCTGTATAAAGGTAACTGTTAGAACAGGTTTTACTGTTCATTGTCATTAAACTTCCCACTCTAACCACACATTACTTTTCTAACTGTGAAGATGTAATGGGAAGGGTACAATATGGCCAGATTTTTCAGTAAAATCTTTTAGTGCCTTAAAAATGAGAAAATAGTTCCTGCTTTGCATAATGCATATTGAGCTAGATCAAGTATAGAGCTTAACGGCATCTCTGCACATTCTTGGTTATATAGTGCTGATCAAGCATTCTAAAAATACGAACATAAAAATTGCAGAAAAGTTTAGAAAGACCAAAAAAGTAACCATATATTATATATGCTCACTTGTAAGTAAAGTCCAACTGCAAACTGCACAGACCAAGACCAGCCATTGCATAATGGACTGGTAGATCTGGGTCCGTGCAGTTTCATAGGACTAATGAGTAGAACAAACAAAACAGACCCTGATCTGTGTGTGCATTATGCTATTCTTTGATGACTTGTATAGGGCATTTGATCTAAAGTTTGTGAGCATGAATGATTTAGATGATTATCCTCTCATACTTATAGAAATTCAGTTTACGTCTCGAAAGCAATTTTTCTGATGATAAGTTATTAAAAAATTTGATGAACTTGACTGTATAAGGCAGTCTTAATCTATGAATCTCTTTTGACCAAAACATTTTATCTGTAATTACTGCAAATAACAATCATAATACATGTACAAAATGATTGCTCAATGTTGCACATTTGTTTAGATTTCAGATTTCTTAAAGTCAAATGTTACTGAGTGAACTAGTTATAATAATGGAACAGTATGCTTGCTTATTTAATGGTGCTGTACCTTTTGTTGTGATATTTGTATTTAAAACCAGTCTATTTATTTGTAAATAAAGAATGAAATGTCATCCATTGAAATTTTTGCCTCTGTACATGTCCATAAGATTTCGAAAGATTTGCTTTTAACTTGTGTTGTTAAAATTGCCTGAGCATGTTTTAAGAGAGAGCTATTTTTTTTTTGTTCTTGCCTTTATCCCCAAGGGAAAGGGCTTAAGGCGGAGGGGCCAAATGGTCTTAGACACTTGCCTTTGCAGATCACAACATCTGTGTGGGTTTGATTCTTAGTTTGATCAACATATATATGTGAGAAAGCTTGCCATCAGCTTCCCATGGGTTGGTGGTTCATTCCAAGTTTTCTGGGTTCTGCCTCCACCAAATACACTGGCTAGCATGTATAGCCTATAATGTGCTGAAAAAAGGCATAACCCACAAAAACCTCACTAAACAAATCCCCCAAGGGAACAGTTCTCATGGAGGTTATTTTTCAGCTTGAGACAAAAAGGCAAGGGCACTATAGATCACCAGACATCACCATAGAACAGTTTATAATAAAAAAGGTGGTAACAGATTACCTTACAACACATGATCCCTCACCTGCATACTCCACTTTAGTTTTATTTATCCTGTTCAGTTGTAAATTATCCAGGATAAACCTTTTAAATTATCCAGCATAAACCTATGTCAATGATACCTTCATGAAGAGTGTACAACTAAAATATTGTTTATGGCAATAGTGCCTGAAGGAACAGATGTATTGACCATTGCCCAGTATAGTATTCTGGAGCAAAGGGGAAATCCAAACTTTTCTAATATAAACCCCAGTATGCAGCCAACCAAACCAAGAGAATTTTAATGTAAATTAATGATATGTAATCCACTTTTTTATGGTTTAAGAGACATTTGCACTAGTCAATTATAGTACTCCTCCCACAATTAGCCAGCAGGTACTTTATTAAATTGTTTAGAGTTGGGACATTAATTAAAAAGAATTTTTCAAAATAAAAATTTGCAAACATTTGTTAAAAGTTAGGTGTGGGCAAATAATGTTTTGTGTATAATGTACCTCAGCACAAAATGACCTCAGTTATAATTAGTATGCAATTTGTGATTTCCATGACTTGCATTATATTGAGGGACTTGCATACATGGCACCAGAAAAGCTAATAAAACCATGATGTATACACACAACTGTGAGCAGCACAGACCCAATTCAATCATCAAATGATGTGTTAACAAATCAGGTTCTCTATTCTTTCCAAGACCATCCTGATTTGCAGGAACATGTGACAGCAGGTCTGGGTCCATGCTGGTAGTCATTAGCTGCAGATTATACACTGATAAATAGCCAAAACAACTCATGTCTGACCCATGGGAGTTAAAGGCATCCATCTTTCAACTTTGCCAACCTTTTGGTTCTGAAAATACATTTGCTAACATCAAGCTTTCACCTTCTATTACTAACTTTGATGACAAAATAACCTTTTTTGTTCCTTATTAAATTTATGCAGATCTAAGCTATCCATAAATTATAAAGCTGCTTGGGATTATTAAAACCTGCCATAAATGGTTAATGATCTATATTTATAACTGGAAAAAAATCTTACCCACTATTGAAAATACACAGTGACTGGATATGAGTGAAAAGGAATCACTGGGGAAACCCAATATTATTCTCAAAACTTTCTGAGAAAGAAACTATCTTGAGCTTAAACCCACATCTGATACAAATTTCACCAACATTTACTTAAAATTATGTCTCAATTTATGATAATAGATTTTGTTACTGTTAATAGATTTTGTTACTGTTAAGTCAGGCTTTTATTTCAGCCAATCAGACTGCCATTTCCACACCAAAGTATTAGTCCAGACTAATATTCTGTAAACAAATTTCTGGCCAGATGTGATGCTTGCGTCGATCTACATTCTTCAAATTTAGCATGTTAACAGACATGTTCATTCCTGACGTTCTACAAGTTTAGCTTCTTAAAAATCAAAGTTCAGAGATTTTAAAATAATATTTCTCCAAAATACTTCCTCGATCACATTAGGGGGCCCCTGTGTAACCGAGTGGTCTAAAGTGCTCTCCATTACGGATCACTGCCATCTCACCTGACTGGGTGCAAGTCTAAGATTCAGCAAATATGGATATATGAGAAAGCTTGCCAGTAGCTTCTCTTGGGTCAGTGGTTCTTCCAAATCCTGGTTTCTTCTACCACCATTAATACTGGCCGCCATGTATAGCCTATTGTGCTGAAAAATGGCATTAAGCCCCAAAACAACATCAACCAACCAACCACATTAATGTCAGAAATTACTTCTGCTACTTCTATAATCTAGCCCTCCCATTGACGTAAACAAAAAAACTGCAAATACTTTACATTGACAATGGGAAGTAACTCCTACAGATCATCTCTCCTCAACTCACTAGATAGCACTCTTATAAGAGTTAATAAAAGTTTTAATCTGAGAACTGTAAATTTTAAAGTGTTGCTTGCTCCTGGGAGGGTTGCAGGGATTTACACTAATGTGATTTCAATAAGTATTTTCTAAGAAACCACATGTTTCCTTTGTCAAATACAATCACATTAACATTGGAATATGTAAGAGATGGAAATACTAAGCAACTAACCTGTACCTTTAAAGCACCCTGTAGGATAAAACAAATTGCCTAATGACACTACTGAATGCAAGTGTATATACATGTGCAAGGAACTACTCTGTGGATTGCAACATTTTAAATAGTTCTTCTCGGGTGAATCCAGCTCAAGTTGGCATGTCCTTCCCAAGGATGCAGTTGTATCTGAAGTGGGCTGTTGACTTTGTGGGCAGCTACCTATTAGATTCAACTCCATGTTTTGTGAGGCCATGTAACACCAACAGAAAGGAAAAAGTACACTGGGCATGCCAACCGATTGCATTATATCTTTATTTAAGACTGCACTGAAAGGCAAGGCTCATACAATTAACTTAAATATCATGAACACAAATCCTCATCAGATGTACCTGTTTCTCTGAGAGATAAGAGTATGCTGACTGGATGACTCCTTTTAGTCAGGATGTGTATTAAGTTTGTGGGATTATGTCCAGTTTCCCTGGTTTTTGTGGGAGGAAAAGACTCATGTGTCTAAACCTGTTGGACTTTGTGCACTCAAGATAAATTCAGAGTTGAACTTTGTGCACTCAAGATAAATTCAGAAAGCACATAACTGGTCCTGTAACGTTGCCTCTCTTGAAGGACTGATCGACAAGAGTAGTGGTAAAATTATTGGTTGCCAGTAGATGAAAGCCTGTTTCTTTTTTAGCAATGAAACCCCGTTGTGTCATTAAAATGTCGGAACCATCAGAAGAAAAAAATGTAGAATGTTTGCATAGGTGGGCACTGTGGATCTCACAAGGCTATCAAAAGGCTATCAGTAAGCATGTCTTGTATACTAAATTGCTTCAGCAGGACAGTGAACAAAGGGTTCAAACTTGGCCGAGTTGAACTATGTCAAAACTCTAGACATGTTCCACTTCAGGAACAGGATTCAGGAGAGGGATAGAACAAAGTTGATTTTCAAGTCTGAGAGATCTTTGATGGAACTAATGTCAAGATGCCAATGACGTCTAAGTGTGTAATATATCCCTTAATAAGTACTGGGGCTAGTTTCTTACTTTCAGTGAAAAAAAGAAAGAAATTAGCCAGTTGCAGAATGAAGGTTGTTGGTGGTGTGACATCATTCGCATGACACCAGTAAAAAAAATGCACCATTTCCCATAAGATAATTTTAAAGTCGAGGGTCATCTATCAAACAAGATCCTCTCTACAACTGAAGATAAAGTTCTATGTAAAGCCTGCTGTACAAGTGCTATGCGTTATAAGTACAAGTTTCTTCAGACATTGATTCAAGATTAGCAACTGCAGCTATTTGAGAAGCTTCAGCTTCACTAGGATTTTTGGTCATGTCCGTCATAAAGTTGAGCAGAATGGGGACCCATGATTTGTCTCATCAAAAGGGCAGTCTGGTTATTTTGTCTTATTTTTGAATTACCATCAAAATCATATCTGCTGAGGAAAAAGCTCAGATTCTCTGCCTGTCAATTGAAAGGGCATAAACAGCTCATCCATTCAGATCCAGGAATGGGGATAAGGTGGTTGGCAGCTCTTTGTTCCACCTCGTCATAAACAGGTCTACAATCAGTCAACCCCACAGGTTGCACACTCAATGAAAGATGGAGGGAGGGACCATGATGTCTACAATCACTTTTCCCTCTTTAATAGACAATTGACCAGAAAACTGAACCTGACGAGAACATGTCATAACTGAATGTTTATTTGATGTTGAGAACATCAACGAAGGTAGTCGCATATTAACATGCATAGTTGTGTCGCCTTTATTTCTGAACATTACTGACCCTCAGCCATATAATCAAAAATTATTAGGACTGTTTGTGAAGGCTTTGAGAATTGCTTTCATTTTGAAGAGGATACTATGAATGGTTCTCTCATGTCCAGGTGTCACTGCTCATCTCTGGTAGTCTGGTTGCAAATGGTTCCTCCAAATGTGACTGAGCAGATTGTGACCTGTGGTTGCAGGGCTTCCAATGTAATTCCCAACACCAGCTATTCTGTGTTCTGGGAAGTAACTGATTTCCATTGGACAAGAAACTGGATGCCACTTAGGAGGAGGGCCATTTACAGGAAGTACATACAGAGGCAGATGAGTCTCATAAGATTTAATGCCACTGTCAGATGAATTCAAAGAACTCTCTTGCCATGATATTTTTAGGGGAAGCAGAAGCAGCTCTTCTCTGAAGCTGGGACAATTCAGTCTAGTGAGTTTGGGAGGAAGATGGACTAGGCTCAAATGTGTTAAGAACTCCCATGAGCTGTGCTTGAGGCTGATGGATAGGAATGTGAAAGTATATATCGGACCAAGTAAAATCTTTTATCTATTCTGTAACAATGACAACCTTCATGGGTAAGTTGGAGTCTGTCGAGTCTCTGTCATGGACTGGTGAAAGAACGGGGAGGGGGGTCAGCTGAATGAGATGCAGAGTATGCAACCAATTCTATCACTCACTCAACATGAAAAAATAAATTGGTCCACAAGTTGTGGAAGAGAATCAGCCTGGCATCCAGATAAGAGTTGCCTGGGAAGAGTTATGGAGAAAACCAGTTTCCTCTTTCTCCTGCAGGCAAGGATTAGGATGAAACAAATGCCTATTGCTTGCTCAGTCTCTACAAGGTTCTCACATCAAAGTATAACCTCTATAATATCTATTATGCTTGTCATCTAATCTGAGACTGCTCAAGATGAGGGTGATCCAAGTATTGATTTTGTACCAACAACTGATAATACAAAATCCCGTGCTGCCTATTTTCTGATTTTTCCCTCTATGTCCCCAAATGCAAGAGGGGAAACAAAAGGAAGGGAGTGCAAAGTTGTCACATTGTGTGGTTTGAGTGATGGTAAGTACATGAGTATTTCTGCTTTCTTTGCCAAATGGTACACCATAAAAAAAGCCAAATCCAATAGAGATGAAATAGAAATCACATTATGTAGAAATTTTGAAGTGGCATTGAAAACTCGTCTGTCTACCATGTAATACAGTGTCTGGTGGTGACATATTTACAACAGTTATGAATGTTACTGTGCAACCATTCAATGCACTGAATAATCATCTGGCAGTCAATTTAAGAAAAAAGGCCTTGTTATTACCAGGATCACAGACTTTTTCTGATTTCCCATAACTTCAAAGATTGGGGTAAAATTCTGAAGTAGGATGTACATCATCATCTGACAAAGCCTTGACTTTGTTGTATATATAACTAGTGGTGAGGGACATTCTGTAGAGGACAGGATACAAATTTCTTATAAGGCAGTTTTCAATGTGAATTCATTTCTTCCTATGGTAAGAACAGAATTATCAGGAGATTCCAAGTCATAATGGTCTTAGACTCAAGGGAACTCTTTGTCCAGTCAGTATGTCCTAGGATATATCATATCATATGTAGCCAAGATGCCGCCATCTCATCAGCATGCATCTGCAAAAATCTTCTGCATGGGGAGGCTATGAAAGGCGGTCTTAGGTCAATCTGGACAGCTTATAGGCTAATATTATAGTCAGACATTGCACAGACATCTGGGATGGGACAGATGATTGGATTGGTATGGCTGGTCAGCTTGGTCAGTTAGGCTGTTGCATACATGCCAAGTTTTCTGGAAACAAATCAGCGAGATTTGTGTTCAAAAACCGAGAAATTGGGTGCAAATCCAGGAGATTAGCGTAACAACTATTTTTCTTATAAGTTTAAGCACTAAAGTGCAGATCATACCACAACTAAGTAAAAAATCAATGATGAATAATACTTACTTGATTAATTTTGTTATATGGTTGCTGTTCACGAACTCTGATGTGATGTGTCTCCATGTACTCTCCATGTACTGCTATATTCCTTCATGTAAGAAATAGTAGTTAAGAATATAATTCTAATTGGAGACAAATTATATTAGAAGTTTCTCAAATTGACAGAAAAGGCAGAAAACATTCTGATTGTAATAACTTGATAGTCTGGTTCACTGACCACTCCTGCTTTCACTAAATGTCTACTCACATCGAGATCATGGTATTAATGATACTGTGACAGGATCGAGATGGAAATGATGTACGTTCATTATTTTGTTTAAAAATTTAATAAAGAAAACTGTTGAAAAATTACTTTATTTACAAGAAAACTAAAAACTTTCTCAGAGATATGACTCTTTAAGATTTTATGACTGTTGTAATTCTCGATACCTGCTAAATCAATGAAAAAAATTACTTCAACCAGCAATGCAAAAAGATAATAAAATATCTCAATCTGAGAAGGAATTTTTGAGATGCTTGATGAAACTAGGTCCAGTTCACCAAAATTATAAAGAAATTATATTAGTTATGAACAACTCTAAATAATTGCTTATCTGACAAATTCCATGTAATGTTAAACATTTAAATGCATTTTTTTGTAACAAACTATCGCAATACTGAATCTTACAAAATTTTATATTAACTTGCTGCTTCTGGATTCCTAAATGGCACTGATAAAATTTGAGATTGGCTTAAAATTTATATTAGATTTATAAATTTAAAACCCAAGTTGTGATTGATGTCCTGTTGATGAAAACATAAGCCAAAGAACAATACCAAAGAGAATCTCTCCATTTTACAAACTGCTTAAGACCTGATCTCATTAGGCAAAATCCCTCTTGCAAGAAAGATAAGATTATTTTAAAGATTGCTAGTGATGTGCGTTTAAAAAGGGCACAAAGCCTGTTGGACAGTACAGAAAGGACTCCATCTGAATCCATATTAAAACTGCAATGTTTACACGTTAACTGCTTAGTTTAGCTCACTGCCTGTACTTAGCAATGCAAATAGTCTATCTGGTGTTTGCTGATGAACATGTCCATACAGTATATCCAACTGTATTATCAGTCTTTCTTATTATGTACAATGTCAATGATCCTTACAATCATCACATGTATTCAGCAAAAACATCTTACAAACTAGGGCATAACCAATTTGCATTTTTTTACCAATTTCCGATTCCAGATTTTGGGCATGAAATTTTTCTGATTCCGGATAAGACTCAATTAATAGGATATGCCTACTACCAGAGTTATTTGTCTCTAGCACATTGGACCAAAATCTCGCCTCTGCATCCGTCATCTGAATTTACGTGCCAGCGTGAATAGGATTCGTATCTAACTGAGAAAAATCATATATACACACACACACACTGGAAATCCAGAGAAAAAAAATGTTCCAGCCTCTGGCAGCTGTCGCAAAACATTTTTGTTCAATATGATTCTCTTGCGTCAATAGTGAAATAAGTTTTAGCACTGCAGGTGCTATTTGCAGTGACAAACGATCAACATTGCTGAAAAAAAGAAGTTACTATTTCTTGCAAAGAACTCAGAAGTTATAAATTTTGATTATTAAATTTCTTTATCTATTAACTGTGCTTCATGCGAATGTGCATTAAAATATTTCAATAAATTTAAATCTTTTGGTCTAACTCAAGTTTTATCGTTTCACCCCATTGTGTTGACCATATTGGACTTTTCTGACTTCTTATTTAACTTTACTAATGCACTGTCGAATGACACGCAGTGTTAGACACAGTGCTATAAAAATTCAACTTTGTTATTTTTATTATTTGAATCGGTCGTTCCGGCCTTGTTTAACTCTGATTAATCGGAAGTTCATACTATCTGGTGGAATCCGATTTCCGGATTAAAGGTCGGTTATGCCCTATTACATACCTTATCTGCCATAACAAGATGTTAAAGAAGTAAACATGTAAGAAACACAACTTGAGGGAGATATGAAATGCACTATGTCATAGGCTTGTATATATATATATATATATATATATATATATATATATATATATATATATATATAAACCATCATCAGCTGTAAGCCTAATTTACTGCAGACCTGCCAAATGAAACAAGACAGTAAGGCAGTAACAATTTTCAATAGAGTGCAACAAAATATCATGTATCAATATTAATGACTTGGAAAGCATGCATTTAAAGAGTTCAAAAATATGAGACTGATCTAGTGATGGCAAACATTATATTCAACTAAAACATTTATAAAGTATACTTGAACCAAAATTACCTCCAGTGCATTTTTAGACCACATGGAACTCAAAAGCTTCTTGCTAGAGCTCCTAATTTGATATCTTTCTTTTCTTTATTCAAGTGGCAAGACACATACATGTCCAATAAATGTAATTACCTTGTACACTTTTTCTTTCCCACAAGAATCTGAATATTCCTTTTTATACTTGTTTCAACTTTATAATATATTTGTCATATTTATGTTTAACTCATTTTCATTTGTATGATCCAATGTCTACAAAATATGGCATTAGCAACTGTTTAATCATGCAGCAAGTCATGTTTGACAGCTTTCATAACAACTTCAGTGAATCAAATATGAAATCCAGATCTGGATCAAACACACAGAAGACAGTATATTGATTTGACCACACTTTTATTTGCATATCATTTTTAATCCACAAGACCATAATTTAAGGGTCATTCAGTATGACACATTCGAATTGTAAGGGTTGGCAGGTCTCGGACAGATCATGAATAGGTCAGGTGTTTGTTTTTTTTAATCAGATTAAACAGCATAGTTTTGGTAATTCTAACTTAAATGACTTTAGAAAGGCTGATAAACATTGCAGCCTTAAGCTGTATGCCGTCTTTTCTTTTAGTTTCAATTATTTATTCTGCTTCACAAAAAGAAAAGATCTTGATCTGAAGAGAAAATTGCTTTGGTTTCAAGAAGGACATGTAATGTTAGAATGCAGTAAACTGGTGGGAGATGCATCTTCTTATGTAAATATATAATGGGTAACTAAGAACGAACTCATATTTTAAATGAACCCATTTGGCATCATCAATGTGCAATTCAATGTAAAATATAAATGAGAATGTTCAATATGTAATCTACAAATTATTACAATAGGCAAAACTCATCACAAAATGCTGGCTGAAAAAATGTATTACTTTATTACAAATATTATATAAATATTCTAAAAACTATCATGAAAACCATCTCAGAATACAAGTTTGTCTTTAAGTATAGTTACAAAGATATCTGTATATTTCAGAATTACATCTTACTCCAAACATACTGAGTGGCTTCTTATTAAATATCCAACGGCTTTAAAATGTGGCATTACATACATATTCTGCCTTAGCTTTTGTGCAAAAAACAAGTCTACCAAACTTGCTATATTAAAGAAATATTTAAAGGATTTAGGTAAATATCAGAACCAAGGAGCATCATCTCCATTTGTAACTCCAATGTCATCGATTTCAGACTTGAATTAAGAAGCAAAGCTCTTTAGCAGATTCTTAATACATCTGTACATTACACTATACACAACTAGTAGACAACAGGAATACATTTCATGAAATTTTTTTATATCTTAAAATGGCAATATTTCCTCCATAAATGGGCATTACTTTGACCATAATGGCTTATTTCTTTCACTAAACAAAATCGAATGCCCTCTATAATACATTAATACTACAAAATTACAGTGACAAAAGACAGTTAAACAAGTACACAGACTAGCTGAAGAGGTTTAAATATCGAATAATCATTTGATTAAATGGTAGCAAATACCCATCTCCATTCAAGATTCATCAGTTTACAATTACTCAATTCAAAGCAGATATGTTTAGCAGGTGAACTGTTTTATTTTATTACACACATAAAAGATTCACACTAAAAAAAGAACTGTCTGGCATTTACATGTACTAGAGGAGCTCGAGATAATGAAACTAGCTCTCAAGAGATCAATAGGGAACGGCTGATACTGTATGGTACGGTATGCAGTGGTGATATTTGCAAATAACGAGTCTTCTGACATCAATTCTACAGAATATTAATTATGCAACCAATACATGTAATAGCTTTTCTAAACAATGTAAATGACATTTAAGTGGCATGAAATGTAGAATAATAAAACTTAAATTGTAGATGCAACATCAGAATATCCAAACTTATTGCCTTGTTGTCAACTACAATATTTTCTTTTTTGAAATTGAAAATATTCCCAAAGCTGATAGTCATATTGGATGATTTATTAAACCTTAAACCAAAAAGTGCAGAGTATAATAAATGTGTTATATAACAGATACACGTATATTTAGATTTACACTGCATGAATATTCATGTTAATATTTTTCACATGCTGTTCACACAAAAAATCCCAAAATTGTGTATTATTGATTACTGCATAAGATCAAAAATGCAAAATTGGCAATTTCTTTACCTATCATATGGCTAAAATCTGATGCCAATAATCAGTAATTTACAATTATGAAAACTTGTATGCATACTTTTGAAGTAAATAGCACCCTGAACAGTTAGTGTGGATGAATCTATATGTTCTGTAAACTTTAACAAATGATGAACTGAATTATGCTGTTAGTTTGGTTTAAGGTCATTTCTCAGCACAACATAGGTTATACATGGCAGTCAGAACAACTGGTAGAGGACAATGCTGGGAAAACCCCTGTAACAACCAATGACCCACTGGAGGCTACTGGCAAGCCTTCACCCATACACACATTGGCATGATATATGAAAATAAATGTACTCAAAGAGGAAATTTTGGCATAAGCAACTGTGAGAACCTGTCAAGTACTTTTAGAGATTCAAATTTAACATTATAAGGAGAACAATTTAAACTTTTTTGTTAAAATTTATGACAACTATTTAATAGACATTAATGGAAGATAAACTGAATTACCAAAGATGACATGATAAAAGAAAATAAAGTTTATATTTTCTTAACTGTAATATCTGAATTTTCTCATTTGTGACATTAACAAAATCTGTAAAAGGTAACAAGTTACCCTCTTTTAAATGTCTATATCTTCAAAATTACCTGTCAGATGCTTTGTTCAAATTTTCACAGTTCTTTATCTTATCATGTTCTCCATATTTATTTACCTTTACTCATTTCTACATTTCACTATCATCTTAAAATCCCTCTCCCAAAAAATAGATGAATTTACATTGATTTAAAATCTGATCATCTTTAAACCTGTGAACTAAGCACAAGACTTTATTTACAGGTTAAACCATTGGGTATGTATGTCTGTATGTACAATGATTTTTATCAAACTTAACTTCACAAACTGTGTTAAATAATTCATTGAAAGGTGTTAGTAGTATATAGGTGGTTCGAATTTACAGTGAGACCCCATTAACTCTAAACATCAATTACCCAGATCTTTTAAATGACTAGCTTAACCATGCCACAAGTTTGTGTTCGCATGCCCTCTCAAAATCTAAATCTTTTCCTATTCGACCAAAAACTAAACAACTAGGACTTGACCAAAATATATAGAGTTTTCAAGTTTTAATATAGGCTGACATATTAATTAAAATCAATTAAAAATTACGTAACTGTTTTAAATGTCCAACATCGGATTAAAACTGCTTGAGGATGTTTTTATCTCTCCTTTTGAATAACCACTATGCATCAATTAACATGTACAGGAGTCTTTAGTTGGTGCAGATTTCTTTTGTACAACACCAAACATGCTGCAAACAGTTTCTGCTGGGCATAAATGTGTATCTCCTTTGCTCTTTCATAGCTCTGTGCATTTTCCAGGATTTATTTGAGATTCAAGTCTTTCTTGAAACACACCTAACATTGTTATCTGTGATTGTATCCTTTAACATCTGTCCAGAAAAACAATTTTCACTTTCCAACTATTTCATTATATAAATCTTCTGAAATGTTGCAGAAAACATTCTTAAAAAATCACACAAAACATTCTTTAAGTCTTATTACTGTGTAAATTCAAAGCAAACTAGATCTTCCTCTTGTGGAATCCATATACATGTATGTCTGAATGTCAAAACACAGAACACAGCAATAACAGTAAACAGAGCCATCATAAGTATTGAAATGCAACGATGATATCAGATGTCCTCCACAGAAATGCACAGAGCTAGGCATCTATTTCTGAATCAACTTAATTTCCCTCTTCCTCCTCCTCTTCAGATTCTTCTTCTGCTTGCTCAAGCCAAGTCAACCACTGATTTACCTAAAATTTCAAGAAAAAAATATTGAATTACTGTCTGACTTATCAGAAAATATTAGAATATTAATTTATTTATTTTAAATAATCCATCAATTTGCTTACCTTCCAATCTCTCAACAGCTACCCTAAATTAATGTACACCTGCATGCAGCATAAACTCACTGAATGATTAGTAAAACAATTTCACTGCAAATTCTTAAACTGACAGTGACAGATATAACATATGAAAATGTTTGTGTAAGTGAAACAGAAATTAAGAATGCTATAATGATGATGTGTTATAGTGAACACTTACATATCAAAGCCTATAATTCACAGTACTGTTCAGTAACTTACCTTGTCAAAACATTCATGAAAACAATACCATGAATTTTCTGTTCTGAAGATGCCACAAGGTATAAAATGTAGCTGTTGGTTAAATTTTGCACATTTTGTATAAAGTTAAAAATATGTATGTAAATGCTAATATTTACATGCACTGTTCTGTTTCATTAAATTTTGTCATCACATACACCATGTTAATCTGTAAACACTGCATACGGCACAGGATATATCTGCATGGTTTTTGGGGTGGTTAAAACTGAACACCTGATTGTGGCTAGAAGAAATATACTTAATAAAATTATGAAATATTGCATTAATGATGTAAAGGAAAATTCACTCTTATAGTTCATTTTCATTTTCCCCTCCAAGACAGCTCATGTGGCCTAGTGATTAGAGCATCCGCCTCGGATGCGGGAGGTCGTGGGTTCAATCCCCGGTTGAGTCATACCAAAGACTTACAAAAATGGTACCAACATGTACCTCGTTTGGTGCTCAGCATTAAGAGGTTAGTGTTAGGACTGGTTAGCCTGGTGTCAGGATGTGACTGGGTGGGACATCATGCTACATGCCTGAGGCATGATGCCCCAGTGCTAGACATCACACTGCATACATCGTATCGATATGACTGAAAAATTGTTACAGCTACATTAAAAATTATAATCACATCACTTCACCCCCCCCCATGATGATTTATACACAGATAAAGCTGATATTTTTATTTAATGTGACCGTGACCAAGTTGTAGAAGACCTTAACTGACAAAAGGAGCATGGCTGTGATATGTAATACTACATAAAGATATGATATACAAACAACTCCAGTTTCTTTCAAACATTTTTAAGTGGTCCATAATTTACACTCTCATACATGCCAAATTCTGGAGAGGAAAAAGCATAATCCAAGTGGACAAAAGGAGTAATCTGAGTAGAAAAATCGAAATCCATATATAACATAAAAAAATTCAATGCACACATGAACAAAACACATTATATTTTCCGCAATTTTGGCATAAGGAAGAATCCGTTTGAACAAAGGACAAAAGCTGTATTATACCACTAGTTGTAAACAGTATTCTATTAAGAGCTTGGTAAATAATGCCCCTGCATTTATAAAATTTGTTTCCACGATTTAGTTCTGCTGTAAAAAAGAAGTTACCTAAGTATTGGAGTTAGCAAAATGAGTTAATTCAAGGCATATTTATTTTACACTGACCAATATTAAAATACTTTCCACACAGCCTGCAATGGGCGCGAAGCTACTCTAGAATGGTACTGTATTGTTATTCATAAATTCATCTATGAGTCATTTTTTTTTTAGTTTTTTTTCTTTCTAATCCATCTGTGAAATCATTTGATTAACACATTTGCTGTAACATATGCATCAACAAGAATAAATAGGAAGATATTTACATACAAAATCCTACAGAATGGTTCTGTATTTCACATTATTATAAACAAAGAATATGTGAACAAAGATTAAAAATTAGAAAACCAGTCTGTTATGTCCTAAGCCAGACAGCTGCTATAAATAGAAACAGGTCTTCTTGGAAATAGGTCAGCTACTATAATTAGAACATAACACTAAAGAAATTCACCGTGTCTACATACATGTACTTTTGTCATAGTTATTCAGAAACTGTCTTTTCTAGAATATGCTTTGTGAAATTAGTGGGATGTTAATAAAAATGAGAAAACAAATTTTTGGGATGGGGCTATAGTGAAAAAGCGTAATCCAAGTAGGGTAATGGTTGGCATGTATGTATGTAAAAAACCCACCTACTAGTCTACATACATACATACATATATATATATATATATATACACACACACGCACAGCAAAACCTGTTGAGAGACCACCGTCAGCCAGCCACCAGCCAACAAAAACGGGTCTCTCAAGAACATGTGGTCTCTCATAGCAGATGTGTACAAAAAGGTCCAGTTTCACAACATTTTGAAGAAAAATACCACAATCACTGTACATATATTCAATTTTTGCTTAATATTTCTTGCTAAAATATTGTATATATTCATCCAAAAAACAAAATATATAGCAACAGAGACATATTTGTCATTAATTATGAAATCATGTTTACATCAGAAGATCACATTTTAACACGATATCCTTTATGAAGTACTTCCTTTTCTTTATAAAAACCTAAATTTGTTTTACTGACATTTAAACCGCTTTTTTTGCAAGTGGTCTGCTCTTTTTTACTTCTTTCAGCTACAATAATTATTTTCTAATCCTTAAAATTTGTCTCTTTTTAGTTGGAGGGTCAACCATTGTCATTAAGGTTCTAGGTGTTAAAATTATTAGTGCTCAGTTGTAATATCGAACGCAAAGAAACATCACAATCAGTCGAATCCCACAAACAATTCTCTCTTGCCGGTTTAATACATAATGACCTTATTCATGTTTTGCCAAGACATTGCAGTCGCTGTTCACGTTCAGCAGGTGGTCATATTATATATAGACAATGAACATGACCACTACATCAACGTAGGCACAACGGCAATTTGTGATGTGTACATTAGCCTGGTTCACAGACTGTAGCATCCATTACCAGTAGCAACAAACCTTTTTTAAAATGTTCCTTTATGTTTGTTTTTGATCATAACAAATGTTACTAATCAAGCGGTCATTGTAACAACTGATTACATAAAGGTCAGTGGTATTCATCTATTCTCGTGATATGGTCCTTCACACTGATGTTGGGTCTTCTGATTAAGGCCAGGAAGCAGAGTAAGTGCGGGAATAATTAGCCTGGTTTCTAGATTTTTTGCTCTCTCACTTATGCATTGTGGAGAACAACATAGGGAACATACAAAGCAAGACACCAGACTAGGAAATAATCTGCATATCTTTAGTCTTGTTTACAACAGGAGCTATAAATCAATATAAGCATAGGTAAAATATTCAGACATCGATAGCCAGCCTATTTTTAAAAATGTTTTGGTTTTAAGAATAGTATGAGCAGTCGTTCTTACAGGGATTAAATAAAGATCGGTGGAGTTTATCCTCATTTTTGCAATGCAGTCATTAATAGCAGTGTCAAAATGCATGTTTTGCCAAGACATCGCAGTCGCTGTTCAAGTTCAGCAGGTGGTCACTCATATAGAACATTTATATGATAAAAACGATCTTTGCATTACGATTGTGGTCAGACATGACAGGTGGTTGCTCATAGCAGAGATGACAGTTTTAGAGATATTAAAGTTTCATCACAATATCCAGAGCATTTCAAAAGTTGCAGGAAAATAGCTCATGATCTTGCTTTTCTTCCTTGCCTTGATCATGATTTTTGACCTGGCGACTTGACAATGGTATGCATGATACCATCACATACACCTTGGCAAAATTTCTTCAAAATCTCTCCAAAGTTATCTGCCAGACAAGAAAATGGATGCACAATGCCATGAAATTATATGCCAATTGTATTCCAAAAATCCAAACCAAACTCGTCGAACAATCAATGTGAAAAGCATGGAAGCAAGAAACCTAAGTTAAATGATATAAAAATATAACAGCTCACCTGGAAGAGTGCTTTCCCCTTTCCTGGATATTCATCATTGACCTCTTCCTTCCATCTAAGGAAAGCTTCTTCTTCGATAACTTCCATGTCATAGAAGTACACAAAAAATCTCAGCAGCATTCCTGAAAATCATTAAACACAAAGATATTGAATACTGTCTATATTCAAATGGAAAGAACCAAAAAAAAACCCCAAAGAATTTCCAAGAAATCCAGACAAGTATTTTTTTTCCCTTGAACTGTCAAGTACTGAAACCATCTGATATTCTTCAGTAAAAACAAGATTTTCAAATTAGCTGCTGTGGTACACATACTGGATGTCAAATTAAATTGTATCGATTTTGAACGAGAGGTTACATTCTACAACTTTAACCTGTGTGTGTGTACATGGAACTTCTAGCATATTATTAGAAATAAAAAAGCATGTTCCTTTCTCAAGGACAAACAGAGGCAGCCAAAACTTAAATGGGCTGGGCAGGTATCCAACCCATGCCTCTTGGATTACACATTGCTACACCAACTGAGCTTCAATTGTCCCCATACTCCACATGGATAAATAAGGATGAACAGCTTTAAAGAGATTTTTAAAATATAACTACGATAAACAGTTTTTGTTTCAGCAGAGTTAAATTTTAGATAAAACTATAGCTTTTTCCATCATGCATAGTAAAACGGCCCTGACTTTACAGAAGCATCACATAAAAACTACAATTCACAATATACCAGACATAACAGGTGCCCCAAGTGGCCTAGTGGTCTAAAGTGCTCAGTATTACTAATCGCTGCAATCTCACCTGTCTGCATGGGTCCTAGTCTCAAGTTTGGCTAATGTGGGTACGTGAGAAAGCTTGCCAGTATCTATGCTTGGGTTGGTGGTTATTTCCTGGATTTTTCTCCACCATTGATACTGGCTACCATGTATAGCCTATCCTGTGCTAAAAAATGGCATTAAACCCTACAACAACCACCAGACAGTTTTAATACAGGATGTACCATTTAGTTTTAACAAAAGCAGGCTGTTCTGAAACCTTGAAAGAATTTTGAGGACTAACAAAATTATTATACTGGAGACAACTTTTGCAGAGATGAGATGGTAGTGATCCAATGAGCACTTTAGACCACTCAGCCTCACTTCTGCATGAATGTATTTCTCTGTATATGGCAGTACATTACCATTATTAGGTAACATTTTATTGTTAAACAGAAATTAGGCACCCAGATTTAAAAATACACGATACTCAGAAGTTTCAAAGAACTGTACACAATTGAAAACTCCAAGAGCAATATATACAGAGCACATCTTGTTTGTCATCGAAAGAAACAACACTAGTATACTCAACACTGGACTAGGGAAAAATCTATTGCTAAAGATTAGGTGAAAGACGGAGATTCTATATTTTCCAATTAAGAAGACTTTTACCTTTAGGAAACTGGTGAGAATGAGAGAAAACTTGAGCAGCATATAGGGCATGTATCTGCAGATCAATGCTGTCATGCACATAGAATTCTAAAACTTTCTGCAAGAGAGAATGGAAAGTACACTGATTATATGAACTGGGAACATCCATATATTAATCAATTTGTAACAATAAAATCGACATTTTTTTTTTACTACATTTTCAAATGATGATAAATGTTTCCGTATCAGGTATTTTGTATTGTGTTTTGATTCTCAACTTTGACTCTGGTCTTCACATTCAGACACATGAATATCCAAAACATGAAAACATAATATTGCTACACATTTCTGCTAATATAACGAGTGTATGCCAGCATCTTTACTTTTACATTATTACAATATATGTATTCCATTAGATGTATAGATATAACAACTTGTATCCTCTAATCACTGTACTGTTACCTTCAGTTTCTCAAAGCATGCCCTCTCCTTCTCTGTAAGTGCCTTATCTGGAGTTCCTCCCTGATCTACATCAGGGCCTAATGTACTCTCCAGGGTGGCATACTTCATAAGGCTATATTGAAAAGAAAAAGAAAGAAAAATATAATCCCAACTAAACATTGTAATGAAACAAAACAATGGTACAAACAGATTTTTTTTCCATAGAAATACAAAGCATCAATATCGGTTCAGTTTATAGCACTGGAACTGTTTTTTCCTGTCTAAAAATATTTTCTAGATTTCTCAAAGTGAGCAAGTATTAATCAACTGTACTAATGCAACAGACATGCTCTCACAGACAAAACATACCAAGTTATTTTGAGATAAAATAAACTTGCCAATATTTGTAGACATATTAAGAATATAACAAAAAAGACTGACAAATGAATCAATGGCCTTCCTAAGTGACTTTCCAGATCCCAATGTATCCATATTTGGATTTAAATGACATTACACATGGAAAAGGAAATCTGTTGGTAAATTATGTTTTTCTTAAAACATTTGTCTGATATTAACACCAGGAAATTACTCTGTTGCCTCCAAATCAAGCTCTCCCTTTATATATATCAGGCCAAACTGTCAGCATTAGCAGATTATAATGTACAATGCATTCTTAAGATGGTTTTGTCAAAAGATTCCAGTGCACTGTGCCTTCCTTTCGTGGTATCTTTGAATTTATTCACTCCAAACCCAAGACTGAATATGCAAGTTTAAACAGCCATATAATAGTGCCACAAAAAAATTGCCCAAGTTTAAACAGCCATATAATAGTGCCACAAAAAAATTGCCCAATGGTATATTTTGTCACTAATATGGGGAAAAAATAATTTGCAAAATTTGCCAAGCCCAGCACGAACCCTGCAATTAAAGTGCTGAACTTCTTTTCATGTTGGGCATCAATGACAAGCGCCAGGTGTGAAGGAGTTTCTTCCAACATGGAAGGAATACTGCCAATTTTGGCATCAGTAGCTTTGGGGTCACTTGACGTAATCCTTAAAAAATATTTAAATTTCATGTTACCCGTGCTGACAGCAATTATTCTACCTGCCATAAGACGTACTCAAATCAACACATTATGTTCACTAAATGTAATTCCTGCCCTTCCCACTTTTGCCCAAGAATTTGAATATTCCCTTTTAATGTTCTGTCCTGTTAAAACTTTTTAAGAGGTTAATCAAACCTTTCATCCTGAAAATATATCATTTGTTGGACACCATGTCTAAAATAACAAGCAAGAGCTTCATCATACAGACATTTTGCACCACAAAATATAAACAGCTCAAAGTATCTTAGGTACTCCAGTAAAGTGAGTCTGGATTCTGCTCAACTTCACTGAATCTAATATGAAATCTGGATCCAAATGAACTAGGACAAGCCAGCATCCAACTTTTACTGCAAACAATTGTATTTCCTTAATTTGTGCTTTTATTCCATAAGTCTGTACTTTATTGGTCATTTCCATTTACCACAAATAAAACACTTATGTCTAAAGCAACAAAAGAACAATATGACTGCTATATCTGTCTTCAACAAAATGCATTTAACAGTCCAATACAAACTTCAAAAGTCTAATCCAAGGAATTTTAAAAACTTCAAATAAACATCTTTGGGGAGAAAATAATCTGCCCTTAAAACAGAATACAAACATCATCGATAGCACATCTAATACCTGTAATAAAATATACAACATCCACCTTACCTTGTTGTAAGAGTATTAATAAATCCCATTGTGTAGCGTACATCAGAATTGACTTTCTCCTTGATCCACTTGAACAGTGCTGGAGCGTTAGGTTCAGCCTGAATTTGTCTCCAAATCTCTGACTGGATGCGCAGAAGTGGGAACATGAAACTAAGCCCACGGTCTTCCAGTATCTCCATCATCCGCTCCTTATTGCGGTCCATTTCTGCAATATAATTTTATCCCTTTAAGGTCCCAAAACATCTAGATTAGAACTTAAGACTATTAGGTATTCTACTGGTACTGTGACAAATTCAGTTGCTGCAATACTTCAGGGATTAATTTTCACTTCCTGCCACACATTTTAGAATCATTCTATGATGCATATGTGGTATTAAAGAAGACACATGAGATGGGGAAGTAACTTGTACATTCACTTTGGCACAAACCAGACCTGTGAAATCAGAATTTCTTATGCATAGTGCAATTTTCATATCTGCATTTTTCAACTCTTATTGCTTTCATCAAGCAAAGTACATTATCTGCACTGATCTAGATCTCTGACAGGCATATAGAAGATATATATGCTAAGACACTAGCCAAAATGTTTTGACATGTATGAACAATAATCCAGAATCAACATCTGAGACTTGTCAACTGTAACAATTCTTTATTTTAAAAAAAAGTCATCCGCAGACCATATCATGGAAGAATGACTTTAACATTCATATATGGCTGCAGTTTTGTGTATTGTCTGCAATGTTTCATCAGCAAAAATATTAGAGGATACTCTCTATGACCAGTGTAAACTTGACCTCACTGCACAAACAGTTGTTTTAACGAGAAAATATACAATTTAAGTGCAAGCTGGAGTAATGGATCTAATTTTCAATTGAAAGACAACTGTATATTCCAGACATTAATTTGCTAGGTAGAAGCATAATACACATTTTACCCACCTGGAAGCATTTCTTGTAGATTAAGCTTGCTCTCATTGAAGACATTGACAAGCCAATTTTTATCCTTTAATTTTAGTATCTGCTGTAGACACAGGAGAAATAAGGGATAATAGGCTCCATATTCCATGGGCTCTGCCAGCTCCGTTAGCGAGATTATATTTTCCACCACAGCAAAAGCTGCAAACTTGGCAACATATGACTTGATTAGTGGAACATCTGTTTCTAAGTCTGACATCTGCTCAATAACAGCTTTGAAACCCTGTGCAAATTAAAGATACGTTAACTGCATGGCACCAACATTATTCTGATCTTACACATGTATCGATATGGCAATAAACACACACACACAATTATATGATTTTTACCTAGGTTTACTTTTGTTCTCCTACAACTGTTTCCAACCATATCAGATAGTGAGTTGAAGTTTAACCCAAGACTTTTTTTAATATCCTCAATAAAATCTGCAAAATAACAAGGGCAACAACACCTATCCTTTATAAAGATTCCAAACAACAATAGGTTTAATTTACATAGATTCCATGGTAATGCCTATCCATCATTCATTTAAACTACCGATAAATCCATCAATCAATCATCATATTTTTCCACATACAGGGTTGGAAATTAGCGGTATTCCACAAACCCAAGGCTAGTAGGTTTTCTATCGGACTAGTAACCTTCATAACGTTAATAGTCTGATGGGCTAGTAAGTTTCGGTTATCAACAGTCAGCATTTGTTTACACCTTTCCCTAATAATGTCTTGACTTCAGAAGCTGTTCTGTAGAATCAAAGCAGCGACAATTGTAAATGCAGTCATAAAATATTAGCATGAAAAGATTAAGTCTTAAGTCCATGGAAAAAAGCATTTCTGTAACAAGAAACCATCTGATTTTGTGCATTTCGCTTAACAGCACCAATTTTGGTCCCATCATTGTAATATAACATGTCATGAACAGCATAAATTTCAATGTAGCAGGTTCTCATTGTTTTCAAGAAACCTTTAGCCTGTCCAAGTTCATCTGATGTAGCTCCTTTTCTGTGAAGGAAGCTGGTAACAAAAATAACTTTTAGTGAAAATCTAAGATTACTTTTTAGTTGAAAATATACGGATGAATTAACATAATATGGTTAAATGTATATAAGCCATAGTAATAAACGTACCCTTTTAATGTCAAAAAATGAAAGCAGTATTTGCAACTAAACTTTGATGAATGGAATGTATTTTCATGTGATAAGTTGTTACATTAAAATTCATTTCCATTATATGCGAGTGACAGAGCCATGCATTTAAAGCTGTATTTTATATTTCAGCCGGTATTTAAATTTTAAATTAAAAGATTAATACCTATATCCTATCCAGGAGCTGTCAAGAGCCCTCTCATTGTGTGCTTTATTCACAACTTTGACAAATTTCTGCCTTTCACTTTCAGCCATATAGTGAGTAAATGTTACATTTCATTTTGAAGGAGTACAATTCAAGTCTGCTTAGCTAATTTATTTTCCTCATTTGCAGACTGTTACATTCATTACTGACTTGAATCATACTGATTAGATTATATGCAAAATTAATTTTACAGTTTGTCTCACAGAATGTTTATTACAAGTTGTAACTGTAATTTTTTTATAAATAAAAATAAACTTCATTAGGTAGTAAATACAATCATTCATCGTTTTAATACTAATGACATTCCATCTGTTCATCTGTCATAGCACACTTTTACATTTTTATTAAACAGTAAAGTATGTTGTTCTAATTCCTGCATATTATACAGGGATGGCTCTTGACTGAGACAGCTTGGCAGTATTTCTATGCTGACAGGTGTAGACTTTGGTGAAGATTATTTGATCCAAAGGACGAGAGAGAGAGGAAGTTGCTACATCCTAAATCTCGTGTCTTGAGAAAAGATTTAGTGATGCTCATGACAGTGTTATAGGTGCATGCAAGATAGCCAACATCAAAATATGGCCAGTTTCACTAGACAATTCAGGTAATTTCCCATTACTGTTTTTGTAAGACAGTTGATGTTTTGTCCATATTCGTATTTTTATATATTGATTTATGTAGTTATTTAGTTTGGGTTCCATAACAAAAATGTGAAGATGTACAAGTGTTATAGACATATTTCTTCAGCACTAAATTATTTTTTTTTAAAATGCAACTTTTTGGTTTAATACAAACTTTGACAATGACGGCATGGAAATTTTGGTGGAGTATTTCCGGCAGGTGTGGATGCGAATGCAGTGGAATTGGAATGGGACATATTGACAAGTTTAGTCTACAGCAAGTTGGTGTATATTCAAATATATAAAAATAATTTAACATCACTGATGCCTGATTTATTAAACATTATTTAGCATAGTGTCTTGATTACAAAAGGTAACCATTTAAAAAAATAAAGATTTTAAAAACAATTCAATACAAACATTATTTAAGTATTGACGTTAATTTATTCAGATTAATATTTTCTTAATGCATTGTTATCTTGCAGTTACAAAGACATCTGTGCTTTGACTTGGCCCACAATTGTAAAATCATGTGCTGCTGACTGAAAGAATATTCTGGCATTGATTGACCTTATGACAATCCCAGCCCACTCTGCTGAGGCAGAGAGGGGTTTCTCAGAGGTGAAAATGATGAAGCGGCACTGCAGATCATGTCTGCAACCTTTGGTTCTGTCCGACCTACTCATTATAATGTTCCATACAAATGATATTCCAACATATGATCCCATCACCAGAAATACATTTGTGGAATGTTTCTGGGACACAAGGATACCAGAACAAACCCTATATGGACCCATGGTGATTTGAAGCAGGATTTATACTTCTGTAATTCTGCATTTCATATGATAATGCTATTTAGGAAATAAAATTGTTGTTGATCTGAATACAAGTGTGTGACATTGTCTTGTGGACTGGACTAGTAAAGATTTTACAGGACTAGTAAATTTCTCAGTATACTAGTCCTTCTGGCTATATAGAAATTTGTGTTAAATCTGAGTGCTGCATTTACTTAAATAAATACAGATATACTCACTTCCATATAGAGGTTAGATGTTATGAGATTCTCTGTTTTCAAGGCTGCCACCAATTTCATTACATTTTCCCTTTCAGTATCTGAAATGGTAGAATGTTATTTGTTTCACAAATCTGCACCTGTACAACACATATACCTAAAAAATCGGATCAATCTTTCTGCATCAGTTAAAAAATTTAAAAGTTTTTCAGTGTTGCAGTCTGGTTTATTTCATTTGAAAAAGTGGACCAATAGTGTGCTCATAATAAGTCAAATGCATATTAAAACAGAGTCTATTTTACCAGCTATTCACAAAATACAACCAAATTAACCTCTTTATTTCTACTTTAATTCTTAAGGTCTCTGATCACACTCTAACAGTACACACATGGGCTGAAAGAAATGCATTAAATTTGGCATGGATATGTATATTCATGTATCATGGAGAACAAACATTGTACATTGTGAAATTTTTCGACCAAAGAACTATACTCTGAAGATCTGTAATGCTCAGCAATACTTAATTCTCCTATGAAACACATGCAGCCATTTTGAGCCAAACTAAGATTTAAAAGATATGCTAATTTATGTGCATTGCTAGACAACATAAAAAATATTATCCTATTTGTTGCATTTTGTCCAAGGTGACAGAATTTGTTGATAGACTCATCTCCAAACATGAGTTCTCAACCAAATGGATGACAGTTTCTGATCATAGCAATGAAAAAACCTTACCTCTTATGAATCTGTATTTCTACAAATGCATGTTAAATGTCCAACTTACCACTTGTATCTATTGTGCTGATCATCATCTCTGTGATCATTTCAGGAAGATACCTAGAAAAATAAAATTGTATCCAAATTCCTATTAATTTCACTATTAATTTCACTATGTCAATTTCCAGAACAATTCTTTTTATATTTATGGACTTGAAAATTCAGCAAGGTATATCATATAAACAGTTTCTTTTGGCGAGACTATGTTGGACATGTCAATAAATACTTAAAATTTCTACCTCGAGCCAGAAATGTATGTTTATATAAAGTATACTGTTCTCAGATTAAAGTCTCGTACTGACTCTGAAACTGGTAATGAATGCAAAATTAAATTGATGAAACTTTACATTACCATTTGTATACGACTACTCAGGTCAATTGCATTTGGGCAATTTGAAATAAGACCACCTGGGTATATGGCAAATAGGTGAACATTTAAAAAACTTGCTGTCCAAGGGCTACATGAACAAATACTATTAAATTGAGAAATATATTTTATGCTTATGTCACCTTAAGTTTTATTAGTACAAGCTCACTAGAAAAAACTGAACATTTCATTCCCAAGCTACAATATCCTCAACCTCCAATGCACTAAAAAGATGTCATGAACCTAACGTTATTTTTTATACAAGCTCCAAAAAAATGCAAGTTGGCTTTTGACAGTGCACCCAAAAAATTTATAAAAGCATTATGTTACTAATAAATCCTCACTTCCTTGTTCAAACTTGGAAAAACAGTTAATCAATCAATAGAGTAACTATGAAGAGCAGAAAATGTTATAAAATACAATTTGAGTCTATGCTCTTTAAATAAGTAACAGAAAAGACAATCACCTTTATAAAATTTAACAAATCATTTATTTTCCTACAATACAAAGTGAAAAAAATGTGAAAAAAGTACTCACAGTATTACATATTAAATAAAACAAAAATCCAAGAATTAAAGACACAAGTCCTAAATAAAACTCAAATCAAGTGTCAAAGAGATTTAAAATTGAAAGTGATGACATCATTCTTATGGCCTGTGAAGTGCCAATGTGTCAAAAGTCTCTTGTTGAATCAGAGATTATTCCAGGTTTTAATTTAGTATAGATTCAAATGAATTTTGTCAGAGCACTTTTATATTTCCAGAGAAAATAATGACTTGAATTCAATAATTTGAAGAAAATAAAATTCAGCCCAAACTGTTCACAACACAAAACAACTTAAAGTGCTAGATGTTAAAGCATGATGTAAAATCCTTACATTCACAAGATAATATAATTCTCTGCTTAACCTCAGGTCACAATTAGTATTCGTTAAAAATAACAATTACCTAATAGAAAATAACCTTCTAGATTGAGATAATCAGCCTTGTTTTTTTACAACACAAGAGCCAACAAAATTCACTTAGGAATCTCCAAAACTCAGACCCTGATCAACATATTTATGCCTTCTTGTTTACCAGAATAATAATCCTGATAACAAGCCATACACATAATGAAAGAAGCTATTATTAGTTGTTTATATAAATGAAATTTAAAAATAAAAAAGACAATCAGGTCAAGCAGAAATTAATTTTGGACAATGTGATGTCCAGCAAACAATGTTACATTACAAAAACATGTAATGAAACAAAATAAATCTAAAATAGTCAAACAATTAAATATACATAACACCAGTGTACTCACCTTTTAGGAGCATTCAAGTCTTTGAGAATGTTAAGAGCTTCTAAAGTGTCACCACTGGCAAGATAGTCAGTCAAGATACCCTTCTAAAAATCAAAGAAGAAAAACAATTAGTAAACAGTAGCCAAGTCTGTTCAAAAAAGATTAAGCAATAAACATTTCTAATTAGGGGTTTTATGAGATTCCTATTACATAGCTCACCTCTACAGAGCTTTTATTCATCTCCAGCAGCTATTGTAAACATTATCATGCAGAAAAAATTCACCCTGACTTACAATGTTGGGCAACTGTGACAAGGCATGAAAACTACAATGGATAAGGAAAAATCTATTTGGTCATAAGCTAATCATAAATACTTAACCTATAACAGCAAAAACAAAATATAGGTCACTGAGACCTTTGTAAGGGTGCTCTATTAACAGATAAGCATACAATTATCAAATTTCATGTTTTTAACAAGAACAGTGCCCCAAAAACTGAAAACCAGATATCTATATGATCATCTGTTTAGAATAAGTAGAAAATAACAAGGTTTGCAGCAAAGTTGCTATGTGAAATGTTAAATTGGCAAGATTCTTATTTAGGATCAAACAGATATAGTAGAAAATTCCACACCATCATCCAGATGAATATATTTTCAAGGTATCTGCCATGGCAGGCATTGGATCAGCAACATTTCATTTAGTTCAAGTCATTACACACAATTGGTGAAAAACAACAAATCCAATAAGGATCAAGATTTTAAAGATGATCATGCTGGCACCATTTAATTGTGGCATCTGAATATTCCAACAAGATCTTTGTCAATTCTAAATATGTTCAATATCAGTGTCCCAACACTCTTTCATAAACATAGCTTGTGAACTGATATTAACAGACCTGCCAACCCATACAAAACCTTCTAAGTAAGTTAACTGATCTTCTGTAAGATGAACCAGTTTTCAATAATGTGCAACAAAATATCATGTACTGCTATATCGAGCTGGAAAACATGCATTTAAAAGTCCAAAAAGTGTGATTCAAGACTGAAGCAGCATAGGTAAACATTGTGTTCAACTCAAAAGTTTGTAAAGTCTCCTTGAACCATATGACAAACTACAATCCAAACTCCATTGAGCTTAACTTTTTGATATTTCTCAATTTGACATAAATTCTACTAAATGTAAATATTCCCTGTTATTTTTTGCACTATTAAAACTTTTCAAGAGATTTAATGTCTCTTTTGTCCTGACATATCGCTTGTTGAATGCTATTTTTTTTTAAAAACATCCTGATAATGTAGATGCTTTGCATCACAAAAGTATGCACAGTTTAAAGCATCTGAGGTACTCTAACTTGGACTGGTTCCTTGTCCAATTCAACTGAATCTATTATGAAACCCATATCTGAATCAAACAGACAAGCCAGTATCTGGGTTATACTGCAAACATTCATATTTTCATAATCTGAGATTTTATTAAACAAGTCCATATTTTAAGGATAAGGATAGGCAATTTTGTATTAAATGTAACTGAACACATCCATGTATTAAAAAACATCCTGATAATGTAGATGCTTTGCATCACAAAAGTATGCACAGTTTAAAGCATCTGAGATACTCCAACTTGGTCTGGTTCCTTGTCAAACTCAATTCAACTCACAATATTTGCATCATTGTTTACAGACTAAATGGAGAAAGATGAATCATTTATAAGAAACAAATTTTGGGCTAATTTGTGGGGAAAAAAAACTTTACTAGTCACAATACATTTGGAATATATTTTTCCAATGTTATTTTTGTTGTCATATATCCCAAGAAATAAAAACATGTATACTATGCAGATAGCCAACTCTAGCTTGCATGCTGAAAAAGTGTGTGCACCCCTGATCTAACTGATAATAAATTAACCACAAACAGGTCTAATCAGTTTCTTAAATTTAAGTTGCCTCCCTTGATCACATGCATGCACACACAAACCAGTGGATACAGTTTCTCCTAATTTTAATAAGACCATCAAGTCTGTTATTATTTGAAGTAATACAAGCTATATTTGGATATACAGACTAGATACTTTGCTGTTGGTCCCTTGACAATGTGCAGACCAGTTTAAAGTTATTGATAACCATTTAGTAAAACCAAGCAATATTTGATAACAGAGTATGGATACTGTGACATAAGCACAGAGGTATTTAAGTCTATCCAAGCAAAAAAAGTCAAAATTCCAAGATTAACAGAAATAGATTAACAGAAACTCAATGGATTTTGTACATCTGCAGGACTGCAGATGAAAACGTGATTGATCAACTTAAAAAAAACTACACACCATGGCCTTCTCCACCTCCTCTTTACTTGCTTCAGCTGCTTTCTTCTTATTTTCTTTCTTCTCCTGCGGAATTTGTTTTATTGTAATAGGTGCCTGAAATAAAAATACATTCTCTTTTTTAGATGTACAGTTCACATTTTTAGCATTTTTATGAAACAGCCACAATTTTGGAAATATAAATTCAATCAGCAGCTCAAGTCTCTTCACCCAAAATAACCATTAGGTCTGGATAGGCTTGCATTTGAAAAAGTGTTCTGACCCAATATGATCAAAGATGAAAAAGCATAGGTTAGGTTAAGGACTAGAAGGCAGTTTAGTCATTAGAGTTCAGAAAACCCAACTATATTCTTTAAGCCTATTTTAAAGACCAAAATGACTGAAAAATATATCAAATGTTAAGAATGATAAAGAGTACTGAATGTATTGTGATTCTGTCACTTAACAATGCCAGTATTAAACTGATGTTATAATCTGGCCATTAGGTAAAACAATATGTGGTTGACTTCTAATATTTAATACAAATATCAAACAAATAAATTATATACATTTCCCAGCATCACGGCACTAAATCTACAAATTTTCTGCAGAATCCAGCATCATGCCTGCTTTTAAGCACTGATAAATTTACTATTTTTCTGTGCAAGCAGAATCTTTAACTGGACTTTATTGTTGAAGCCTGTTCCAATGAAATCACTGGATAAGAGATACATGCTAAGAAAAAAAAAGACAATTAAACAATGCTTAGTTTCATATGGATAACTATACTTACTTTCCTAGGGATAATCTAAGACCATTCCTTTGGTTCGGTTAAAAAACTACTCACCTGTTTACTAAGCAAAGGATTAGGCATGCTTGGTCGTGGTTCTGACATTAAAGGTGGGTTCATTGGAGACCTTGTAGAGGAAGATGCCTGAGCTGATTTTGGTAGCATAGTTGGAACACTAGGTCTGAGCATCGGGTTGAAGTTCCTCGAAGGTCTAAGGTTGATTTCCTCCTTTACTGCAGCAGGCGGAAGCCCTGTCCCCATCATCGGCACACCTGCAGACATATCAGCTGGGATTGGCATTATAGGCGGCATCTGAGGTGAGAAAGTGCCTGGTGGTGGTGGTTGTGCTGCAGGTGACACACCAGATTGAACCTGGGTATGCTGCTGTTGAAGTCTCTGTAATCTTGGTGGTAGTGTGGCTGTACAAAATATATGTACATAATAAACTGGAAAGCTGAAGTACACAAGCTCTTTATCACAAGTTAATTGTAGCAATTAATTATAGTATGTAACACTTAACATAAATGAAGAGCCATTAAACTGATTATAGACATTTCCAAACAATATTTTGATGCTCCTTAAAAAATGTATTAGTGATGTTCCATTTAAACATACACAGGACCCAAGAAATTTTTTAAAAAACATGTCCAGGTATTCAGATTACTCTGAGATATTGTGAAGACGATATAAAGTTCTAAGCTGCATCTATGGTTGTCTGCTTCATATTGAAAATATCTTCACTGGGTCTCATTCATTCATTCATCCCTCCATCCATTCATACGTACACACACAGAGAAATGCATGTAAAGATCCAAACACACACCATAATCACCTTTAGGCTTTTGTTGCATGAAAGCCTGAGACTGTGGCTGTTGTTGTTGCTGCTGCTGTTGTTGTTGTTGCTGCTGCTGCTGCTGTTGTTGCTGCTGTTGTGGAGAAAGTCGTCCTGGCTGTTGCTGGCTCAGGTTGTTGTGCCTACCACCATGTGGACTCCCACCATCCTGGCGCTTGAAATTATTGAAGCCTGAAATGTTAAACACAAATGATTGTCAATAAAAGCTTAAAAGCAGACAACTCAATTTACTTATGCTTGTCCCCTTCTCATGCTCTTCCACAATTTGATTTTTCAAACCAATTTCCATTTCCTGGACTTTGTTTCAATTACTTTTACTTGTACCTGTTCTAATTAATCTCTTATCGCAATTTTTCCCTCTTGGCCAGGAGATCATAAAACTCTGTATTCAAGTCTGAGATCAAGTGTCTACTATCAACCAATCTGGAATAAGATTTCATAAATAACATGCAAGTCTTGTTAATACAAACAGTTCCAAAGTTTGAAGTGAGAAAATACTTCATTTGGGGAAGAGGGGTTTAAGGGGATAGCCTAAGCCACCTTGTGGGTCCAGGGCAAAGCCTTTGTTGTGGATCAAGGTGGGTTAAATCCCTCAGAAGTTAAAAAAGGAGCAATTTTGACCCAATAATTTTGCATGAAAATTGTAAACAAACAATAAACAATTCTAATTCTTCAATATGATGCATACATTCACTGAATCATCATCAAGACTAATTTATCAAAACTTTTGAAGAAAATAAATGCCTTCTTTAATCCCCTCAAAAATTTTCAATTATTATCTGTTAATGTGAAAATTCAGGAGCTGAACATAAATTCAAATGAAAATATCTGATACATTATAAATCATGATTTACTTCAATAACCATATTGTGTGTGTGTGTGTGTGTGTGTGTGTGTGTGTGTGTAATAATTACTTTTATTTACTTCATGACTCAGCAGAACACATCCAAGGAGCGAATTGCATGAATACTTCTGGTTGCTCACTCAAAAGTAAAATGTAATTTTACAATTTATTATCCTTAAGTATTGTTTTTTTCCTACTAAACTCTTTCCAACCACTTAACCGCTATCCCGCCCCTCAAAATAAAATCAACAGATTTTGAAGATCAAAGTGTGGGGACATTCTGAAGATGGAATTTCCATCATATGGTGGAGAACTTGCACCAATGCATTTCATACTCAGGTCCCTGTATGGCAATGTTGTCCAAGCTGCTCTCTTTTAAAGATCACCGACATCTCACCTGTCATCATGAGATCAAGTTTCTGCTCAGCTAACACCAGTAAGATACACTAATAGGAAACTTTCTCGCATACCCACATTGGCCAAACCCAAGACTTGACCCCACATGGTCAGAGGTGAGTTGACAGTGATCAGTATAGGTGAGCAATTGAAACCATCCACATTGGTCATGCCTAAGACTTGACTCCATGCAGACACAGGTGAGTTAGCAGTGATAAGAATGGGTGAACAATCCAAAGCATTAAGCCATTGTTTGTACCTGTATTTTGTTGGTTATTCCTGGATTTTCCCATGTTGCTGGAATAGCCACCTGAAAAGCTGTCCATCTGAATTACACCGGGTCCTGTTCCTAAAGATCCTATAAAGACAGTGCAGTAATGATTTTGATTATCATACAAAATCATGGGAGATTATTGCAAACTATCAATAACTTGTATTTGGCCATGAGGACCCACTAGGTCAAAAGTATGGAACTCTTCTCAATTTCAGAGAGGGGACTGCTGATCACTGAATTATTATGAACTTTTTACATCCAACTATTGTGAACGTGTATAAATTCTTTTACATTACTGCAACAATGTCATTCTTTGTCGCTACTCAAGTTCAGAACATTTTCTTATATCTTTGTTTCTCCAAACCTGTCAATAAATTCAATGCAGATTGATGGGCAAAAAATTGTTTTATAAAATTATCTGCAGTTGCATGTACAGCAAGTAAAACACAAGAAGATCTATGCATTCAATGTAACAAATGAAGACTTTAAAAATGAAGGAGATAAATTCTGCTACTAAACAAAGAGAATACTGTAATCCTGGATGTTCTTCATGTACTTAGGGCATCAAGGCCAACTTGGATACAGTTTATGGGTGTAATTCTGTCATATGCCAAAAGTTTGATGAGGTTTAATCATTTTAAAGAGGATTATGAATCCAGTGTCTGCAAATGGTTAGCAGGACAGTGACTGCTGTGAAGGAGACAAACTGATGCTAAATACATACTGAAATATATGTTATTACAGAAATTAACATCAAGTATATTAGATAATAAGAAAAATCACACTAAGTTCAGAACGGTTTGT
Organism: Potamilus streckersoni; assembly: GCA_016746295.1. NCBI lineage: Eukaryota > Metazoa > Mollusca > Bivalvia > Unionida > Unionidae > Potamilus > Potamilus streckersoni. The sequence goes on from JAEAOA010000364.1 coordinate 2,932,467, forward strand.
GCAACATGGGTCCTGCATTTCTTGACAGCTGATCCAAAAGAGAATTGGTTTGAAATCCCCAAAACAAAATACCGAAACCAGAAATTTGTAAAGGAGATTGTCACAGGTGTGAAACAGGGATTTACTTTTTGGAATCAGATGAATGAGAAAACAATCCAGTTTGGAGTGGAAAAGATGACATGAAACCACATATCACTCTACCGAGTCAGATTGTCAGTAGTTTTATACTTTTTTAAAAATGCAGTAATCCGGATCATCCAGATAGCTGTGCCCGACTGCCGTATGTCATTGGACATTTGTATGCCTCAATAATTGTTACACATTGTGGAACACTAATAAGGCTACACACACACAACTTTGTCAAATGATTCCTATTGCATTGGTTTTAAAATCAGGGTAGAAAAGTATTCTTTTTTCATATATATATATATATATATATATATATATATATATATATATATATATATATATATATATATATATATATATACATATACATGTTATAATGATTAGTATACATAATGTACAAAGTGCTTCAAGTACTGCGCATAACCAGCTCAATCAGATGCCTACATGTTAACCCCACAAGAGCTATAAGCATAATTATTGGCAAAAAACACAGTTTGGACACAAATGGTATAATCTATATATTACATACCAGAATCACAGCATGTATGAAAAGATTTATTTTTGCTCCTAAAATGTTTTTGCAGCTGGTCAAAATTCTTGTTACAAATCCACATGGATTAGATTCATAATACCAACACTATACTGAAAAATTATTTATGTTAAGCACTCACTTACAGGGGTCACGCTACCAGGTGAAGTGGGCGAAAAAGTCACCTGAGAAGCGTAAACATTTCCTTCATCTGTTAGGAAAGCGAAAACGACTTCACCCTCTTATTTTTTGGACATATAATAAATAGATTACGATTCTGAGATGCCCCCTCGCTGTAGGCAGCAAGTTATGACACTGTTGTAACCCAAGGCGAAATGTATTTACATGGTGTTGATACCAATCAGCTTACAGGGATAAAGAAATTCTTGCACACATGCAAGTTTTAACAGCTAACTGACCATTAGTACTTTCCAGAGCAAGATATTACTGCTTGATTTCATGAAGTTGGGCCTACTGTGCTATGATGAAAATATACCAAATTTGTTTTGAAATTGAAGCATCAATATGCAAATAGTAATTTGCTTTTAAAATTATGATAGGTGAAGTCACTTCTCCCTAAAATTTAAGTCGAGCTTGACCCCTGACTTAACTGGTCAACATGGGTAACTTTCACTGAATGACTTAACTGGAATTCTGCCAATAATATGATCATTTGTTCAAAGTGCTCTCATATTCTTCTTTTAAAGTTTGTAAAGCACTGTGGATTTGTCCTTTTTTCTGATCTGACAGGTTTTGAAGTTTGAAAATTTCATCTCACAGCTGCCAATCCTTTGAGATTTTTTTATATGGAAGACATGTGCGAAATAATGTGCCAGCATTCAGGTCCAAAACACCAGACAAATACAATAAAAAATGGACACATGGCAACTATGTCATATGCTTTTTCCTTAAAGCAACATACACAACTGACACCGCAAACCATTTCACTAGCCAAAACATGTGGCACCATTTTCTTCAAAAGTCTAGACTGGTCTGCTAACTAGCTAGCTTATCAATAATGAATCTATGAGGAAAAGTTTTTATTTTTTAAGAAATCTTTTTGGGAAATGAGTCCTATACAGTTGCTACAAACAATGGTCATAATCTTAGAATATTCTCAAGTTAAAAGAATATTCTCAAGTTAAAATGAAAAGAGATGATAATAAAAAGGACAAACACAACTATATTTTACTTAATTTTTTTCATTATTTAATGAACCAAAAAAGGGCAAAACAATTTGTAATGAAAAAAACAATGGTTGTCATGTGTACAGATGAACAAATCAATTTCAGGATTTGTTAACTGGGGTGGGTGGTCATAATTGAAAACAATATGGTTGCCTGACTAAAAAAAAAACATTTTTTGTGGCCTACACCAACCACCTACAAACTGGTACCCAAGATGTCCTACTCCAGTACAAAGTGCCAGCGCATAAATCTGCCATCAATACAGACTTCTTGATTGATAGAGTACAATATCCAAACTTACTCCATACAACCAGGAAGTACCATTTAAGTTTTTTTTAAAATGTGGAATCTCATTATCCAAGATTAACTAAATAACAATTTGAGAGATGACATGCACATGAAAGTGCAGTTTCTCATTGCATAAACAACATACCAAGAAATACAAACTGTCAATTTATGGGTATTCTGACTGTAAATGTAGAGGTGTATGGGGGAGTACTTCAAGAGGATGTATTAAATATACCAACTCTGCTGCACAGCTCAATAATATTGATATCCTTTGGATACCAAGATTCGATGTTATGATGTCCTGGGTTTTTTTTATTTAATCAACAATTTATTCTATTTCTTAAAATATGTCCAAGAATGGTCATACCCATTACACCTCCTCCAGGCATCCCAAAGAAATCCCCAAATGAGCCCAATGGTGGTTGTGACCCCTTCCACTGCAGCCCTAAATTCCCATTCATCATGTTCATCTGTGGCCTGGAACCTCCCATCATCCTGTTTTGGTGAACGTACACACCCGTTTCCTACAAAGTAAAACAGAATCTGCAGCTGTATGATTAGAAAGGGATATTATACCAAAGAGACAAAACTGAATGACTTAGTACTCAACCTGCCATTTGAATTGCTAATAGTTCTATTTTAATGCTCCCTTTGAATAATCCAATCACCCCTCAGGGATTCATGGCTTACAGGTTGGGAACCACTGATATAGTGTACATAACAAACAATACATGTACAAAGACAGCAACAGGATTTGTAAGCGGTGGTGGGTAGGGATGGCAATGTGAGCATATCTGCAAAAATTCATTATTGAATGTTCATAAAACGAGGAATTAGTGTATTCTTTTACTTCTTTTCCGACACAAAGTGTATCAGTAATTTACTGTAATATAACCATAATAACAATGCCAGCTTACATCTGCTGCTTCCTGTCTGATCTGTGTAATCGTTTTAGGTCCATGATCTCCACTTCTTCGTGGCTTCCACTGCAAAACAGATGTGGACATGAATGTAAATATCATTTGTTGCATTTATTTATATTGACAATGGAAGAAAGAATTTTTGCAATTACAAGTTGGTATTATCTGAATAGTTTTGCTCTTCTCATTTTTTCTTGTTGCTTTTTATTGTATACGTTTATTATGTTTAGGTTGGAAAAATTTTCATGGCTGTACATAAATTCTGTAGACGAAACGAAAAAGCCCTATTGTTTTAGAAGATTAATAATCTATGGGTTTTACCATTTCTAGCAAATGAGAAATCTACATAATGGTAGTACATCTTGATTAAAAAAAAGTGAATTTACAGTGCTGCTGAATCCTTTGTTCAAAACCATCATCCTTTCTTCAAAACCACCCATCCAGTTTGAGTGTATGATTTGGATTTTCAACATAGCTTTAAAAAACATTTCAGTCACAATGCTTTGACATCTACAGTATGGCAGTTTATTGTGATGGCAAGCACTGGGGTATCATGCCACAGACAAGTAGTTTCATGTCCCACACAGTCACATTATACTGATATCAAACAGACCAGTGGCAGCAGCTATTAGCATTTTTGTCAAGTCTTTGGTATGGCTCAGCTGGGGTTCAATCCCATGACCTCCCACATCCAAGGCTGTGCCATTTACAGCCACGATTTACAAAAATGACAAACCAGTCACAAAAAACATAGCTATACCTAACACTACAACAAGATGGCTGCAGTGGTGGCAATGACAAGTCTTTCAGTGAAAACCCCACGCTAATATGACCATAAATAGTGAAAAGCCTCTACTGATAGAGATATGAACATCCATTCAAATTTATTAGCAATAACAAGATTTTCAGGACGGATCCAATGGTGACCATACTGGATGTCTGAGCAGTACTATTTTCACTAACTAGAGGTGGGCAAAATATGGCCCACAGGCTGGATCCAACCCATGACCTGATTTTATCCATTAACTTAAAAATAACTTATCCACCCTACACCCAGGAAAAAGTTGTCCATGCTTCAACTAGAACATGGAATGAATGTGTGCAAGTCAAAGTTTCTTTACAATCTTGAAAGTGTTTTAGATGGAACACTGATTTAAAAAAAATTGTGCCAATGGTCGGATGAATTCTGGTCAATAAGCAGTACATCTAAAAATTATTGCTTTCTTTCAGCTTTGTTAAATCATGTACCCCAAACAAAAGACACTGCATGCCAAAATTACTAGTTTTCAGTGATGAAAGTCAATATCACCATGGCATTAAAGTTATTTCTCTTTAGTTCTCTTAAAATAAATGCATCTAAAAATATGCATACTTATCACCAATACTGGTTCAGACAAAATTAACATTTTGACACTTAAAACATCAGACAAAATATTTTTTAGTCAGAAAGTGTGAGAAGGTTGCAAAAAAAATTTTAATTTTAAGATAAACTTATAAAAAACAATTTATTTTTGAAGAGTCTCAGAATGTTTCTAACAGAGAAATTACTCAAATATAATACTCCTAATGGAAAAATCAAACTTGTATTATGTATTTCCTGATGTATGCTGAGGTTATTCTATCAACCAAGCAATAATGAAAGATAATCACAACATCAACAAGAAATTTAGACATTTAGTGAAACAGGTGCCAGAATGAATCTGCCTTGTACTTAATTTCCAAAGTCACTGATGTTTCTTCTAGGCTTCCCCTCACTATGGTACATGAACTGAAACATACCTGGTAGCCCATGTTTAAAGACTGGCAGACAATATTAAATTTAATTCCTGTTGGCATGATTAAGAACAACAAAAACCTCTGTATACTTGCACATACAGACAAATTATAGATGTAAAAACTTGACATGCAAGACAAAATCTTCAGGAATTGCAATCTCTTTTTGCAAACCATACCACAATAATGTTTTCAGGAATTTTCAATTATATTCTTATATAAAAATGCCACACTGCACTTTTTGGATCAGTAATATGAATATGACCATATTCATCTAGCAACATCCAATTTTATAAGGTCTTAACGCCTGTATGTATTGATATTTATCCTTTTCTTGAAACAAAAAAAAAACAAAGAACTATACATTCCTCACCACCACTAAAAACATTCAATCATGCTGTCTTTAAGACACACACAAGTGAGAAATTTTGTGTGGGTTTAAACAAGACATGCTCTTTTATCCAATATTTTGTTGACATAAATAATGCTGTATGCTATGTGGATTTCAACTTTTCATACCTGTGCTACAGTAACTGCTGTGTATCATCATTTGTGTATCAGTCAAAATTGGGCGTATGCTTTATTCCTCGAAGATGACAACTGGTATGCAGAATAATCTCCAAAGATCTTCTAGTCTGAGATCTATACTGACAATAATACATCAGCTGAGAGCATATGTCACAAAAAATGGAACAAAACCAATGCAATGGATCAGCACCCTTATTTTTAAAAACAATTTTAACATAGAAATAATTATTATTAATGTCTTTCAAGTATAAAAATATTAAAATTCCCCCAGGTGTGTTGCAAGCATTGCCCTTCACATCTGGGCTGTTTATAACGAAAAAAAACCCCAACAAAATACATGTACAATCTCTTTATTATGACAATTGAATACAACAAAATCATACCATGCCAACACCACAGTTACTAAAATACAAAAAAAATGTACATTAGAAATTAAATCTTACCCCATTTTCCCTCAGTTCTATTACATCCTGCAGCATGAATTTAATTCTGGGGAGCAGGTCTTGATGAGATGCAAACCATCTGATTCGTAAAAAGTATTGATCCATCCATGCCTGAATAAAATTAAAAAATCATGTCACAGTTTATATACTTTCAATTTGACATTTCTCTTTCAAGCTTTCACATGAAAGATGATGGCAATGGCCTGGCACCTAGTAAACAATGCAATTCATATTTAAGCCTAGAAGCAGCTACATGTCTCTTTTTTGCCCAAAAATCGTACACACATATTCAGGTCCAAAATACGCAAACGGAACACATGGCAGCTATGCAGTCCTAATACTAACCTCTTAATGCTAAGTGCAAAGCGAGGCAGCTGTTAGTACCATTTTTTATAAGTCTTTGGTACAGCATCTGTGATGGGATGCTCTAATCACTAGGCCACCAGAGCAGTCCAGTGTTATACTAGTATTCTAAGCTTAAAAATTGTCATTTAGGTATATTTCATGACATTAAAATTCATTGAAATCAGCCAATAACTAACAATGTCATAGCTTCCCCATATAAGTATAAACATCCTAGAAAACTTAAACCCATCCTAGAAGAGTTAAATTCATTTGTCTATGTTGGGATCCCTCCACCCTATATGTTTACTATCTTCATCCCAATATAGTCACTTCTAACAAAAGACTCACTGTTCACATACATGATATGTTTTTGAGACTGATTTTAAGCCACAAACTTAGTTAGCAATGAGGCATGCCAGTCACGAGTTTGCAAAATAATTATTTCTTCCAGACTTTCTGCAAGTAGGTGCCATTAGTCATACTGATATCAGCATAAGTCAACAAAATTTAGATCCTGAACTCTTATTTTATATAAGTGGTGATTTCAATTCAAAAACAACAGAAAATTCAGTTCTCTTAAATAAATAGTAGTCATTACTACTTTTTAAAACACAGCCAATGTGCAACAGAGTACCAACCCTGGCTTTTGAAGTGTCAAGGCGTTGACCAACGGTGCTCATAATTTGACAGAGGCATTCCAAATCCTCTGCCATGTCACGGACCTGGACCTTCTTTTTCTTCTCCAAAAGCTGTTTGATGCAGCTGTGTAGAATCCCCTCATGAAGCATTTCAAGTTTACCAAGCTCACCTGTAAATAAGAGAAATTAGCATCATTTAATGTTAACCTATCAGTGTCTCCACCTTATAACTCAAAATCTGATGCATTGTTGCATTATCACCATGTTTTTCTCAATCATTTAAAAAGCTTAATATGCATGTATCTAATTCATTACTGAATTTGTACAAGATCCTGATGATATAAGTATATGTTTAGAGTTTGCTCAAATTCTGATCCAAAATAAGACATCCAGCTAGTAACAAGTCAAACAGATGCAAGAACAAATCACTAACATGCTTCGATCTAGTTCATTACTGAACTCCTCTGAGATCTGGAGGAGACAAGCATACATTTAAGTTTTCTCATAATCAGACCATTTTCTTATATAAAAAAAAAGTAGCAGCAAACTCTATTTAGATGGAAGACAATCTCAGTAATGATCATGGACCTTGCTGATTATTTCATCCAAGATGGTATATAACCGGTCGCAAATTTTATCACAATCTGATGATGGTCTCACAACAATCGATTAGTGATCAATGTACATACAACACTGAACCATGCCATATGCTCCAATGGCCTTATAGTGAAGTAAAAAAATAGACGGAGCCATTATGCAAAAATCCAAATTTGTGTATTAATGATGTATGCTATTATGGTGTTATCTTTAACTGTGCATGAGAAATTGTTTGACATTATATGCACTAATGATCATAATAGACAGAATTACACAATGCCTCTTTTCTTTGAAATGTATCAATATAACAATTGCTTATTACACTGTGATGTGGCATAATAATGCCATTAAAATAATGCAAGAGTCCAATTCTCAATCTTATTTTAATTAGACGACAAATCAACAGCTGCATCCCACCCCACCAAGAAGCCCTAAGGAATTGTATGTACTGTGACAAAAATATGATACCCCTTGGACAAGAAGCTCCAAGAAAAATGTGAGTAACTGATTTTGGCATGAGCACTGCTTACAAATGAACTTGATGTTGCCCAGCATCTTTCTCTTGATCTGATGGTACTGCTCCAACTCTTCCTCTGTAAAAATGCCATCTTCTCGGTCATATGCTGGAAAAGATTATAAAGATGTTCCAATCTGCGATCACTCCAAGTGCAGGACTTGGTAAAGACATGCAAGGATTTCAAACCCTGCCAAAAAATTATTCAGAAGCAATTTTTTCCAAAACATTTCTTTGTGTAATGTAAACATATAAATGAAGTTACTCTAGGAACAGTTTAAGAACCTTACGACTCAAAAGTGTTTCTTCATGAACACAAATGCCCTCATCGCCAACAGGGGCGCATACAGGTTAGTCAACAGACTGAAGAAAAGAAAACATCAGTCATTCAAGACTGAAAATTAGGTCACAATCACCAATTTTCACAAGTGTAGGTGAATTAGGGTCCAAAACATTGAATTTAAGTAATGGCAACTGAAAATGCCAGTCACTAAAACAAGAGATTCATCCACAAGTGGCCAATGGACCAATTATATTTATCTAATGAGGTCAGATCTGATCTTTTATGGACACAATATTTTTCTTAAAGTAGGAAAAATCTGCTTTTACACCTTTAGCAATATCCCTCAATGTAGTTAATATAATGAATGTAATATAAATCAACCAAAATAAATTTTCTGCATTTGATTCAAATCTTGGTGTGACATACATAATTCCCACATCAATGATCCACCTACCATTTCCTAGTAATTCAGTCTCCTATCATGGCTATTCATCCCTATAGAAAGACAGTTTGAAAGAGACAAGGCTGGAGCTATCTCAAGCTGGTTACCACTTTAAGCCTCCCATTTTACAAACGAAAAAACAACCATATTCAAATCTGAACTACACCATACCTCCCCTACATCTTTTTATCTTTTCAGATTCCCATTTCACATTGAAAACCTTTTGAAACTGAATATCCCAAATCTTAAACATTATTTACTCATAGAATCTGGAAAAAGGATTATGTACTGTTTTCCCTTTTCTATACGGGGTAATGAAAGGGCAGGTAAAGCAACAAATGCCTGTGTTGTGCTGACATACCATTAAAAGTGCAAAATTAGATGCTTATAATGGACTGACTGTGAAAGGTTTAACACCCTAATTTTATTCAATGTTTATACTAAATTTAGGTCAATTGCTTTATTAATGTGCCAGCCAGTATGCTGCAGTCAATGCATTACTTGGATGCAGTGTTTAATACTCACTGCCCATGAGAAGAACCACAGTAAATTACTGGTAACTATTGGACTTTTAACCAGAAAAAAGCGAGTTCAATTCCCACATTTGATTTGGTTGATCGGTTATGAGTGTGTCCTTGAGTATTAACTTTATTGTATCTGCCTTGGCACAATAACCTTCAAGGTGTTGTTGTGTTATAAAAAAACATTAAACCAAAATCATTACTACTGATAATTTCAGTTTGTAATAAAAGGGTATAAATCACAACCCAAATCCATTTAAGGAAACAAACTATGTATTCACAAGAAAATTATAATTACTTAATGTATATATGATACTTTTAAATTTGGCACCATTTCATTAGTCTTGCAAGAAAAAATGATCTCCACTGACCTGGTTTTTCATATGACTGATTTTGTCAATATGTATCTACATACCAATTAATTAATTAATAAAAGTCAATCAAGCGCAAAATTTAGGTCTAAGTGACCAATTAATTTTGCTGAGAAGTATAAATGTAACATTCTAAATGTGTATGTGAAATGGGACTTATGGCCATAGTACTCAACACTTAAATATCCCCCCTCTATTTTTGACAGCTCCATTTTGTTTTAAAAAAACTATTAAAGATGTTGCACACTAGAGTGATGTCAATATGATGACTGCACATATAACCTGAAACAAATCAGGCTGTTCTACTTTACATATGCAAATTAGCCTAATGGACACTACTCTGTGTGTGTGTGTGTGTGTGATTTTAATTTTTAACAGAGCTTTTAACACTTTTTCAGTCATATCACTAATGTCTGCCGTGTGAGAGCTTATAGTGATGCCAAGCACTGGGCATCATATTGCAGACATGTAGCATAATGTCACAACAAGTCACATTATCCTGACATCAGGCAGATCAGTACTAAAACTAAACTTTTAATGTTGAGTGCCTGGCAAGGCTGCTGTTAGTACTATTTTTATTATAAGTCTTTGGTATGACTCAGCTAGGGCTTGGGGATCTCCTCAAAAGAATGTATTGCATGTTCACCCTAGCTATTCCCAGCTAATTAAATAATCTGTCAAATGGTTGTTACTTATTTATGATCACTTTACCTTTCAACTCCCCATATCATAATCTATTGTATTGTAAACTGCCTCAAGGATTTTACATGGTTTTTAAGCAGGGCTGTTTATACAAACTACACCTAAGGGACATTTATAGTGGTTGTCAAAGAATCACTTTCCATTTACTTTTTAAAATTTTTTGTTGTTGCTGTAAGTGGAAATTTATAAATAAAAACTATATCTCAGAAATACAATTACCTTCTGTTGCTTTTGACCGATTTTCAAATTCATCTTGGCACTTATTTAGTAGAAGTCTCCGGAAAGTCTGTAAGAAGCAAAATAAAAATTACAGTTAGCTGAGAGATTATTCTATTTTTTAACAACTGTCTTAGTCTCTTTTTTTTCCCTTCTGATTATGTGCCAGTCTCAAAGTCGGTCTATTTCTCTGTTTTACTCTCATTTTTTTTAAAAAAAATCCCCAATCTTGGCAATCAATCTTGGCTGCCTCAGTGTCCATCGCAAAGGCACTTACCTTCCATCCATTTCATCTTCACGTTATAATCAATAATTTGTCAAATGTCTTAAAAATGAAAAATTATATAACAATTTCCATCTGCTATATATGCATGCAACTTCTCCCTTTCCACTAAGACAAGTAAAAAAGGCATTATATATGGTCTTTCCAACCTATAAGCTGTACTGGTTCAACTACAGCTTCATGTCATAATTTACAAAACCAATGTATAAAAGGTAAATAAACGCAGCTTACAATATCAATCAAATATCAATTACCTTCACCTTCCCACAGGAATAAACACTGATAGAGATGACTTGTTAATATTTAGAAATAAATGATACTGAACTTCAAGTATATCAGAAGTACTGATAACATCCACATTGGTTTTGACATTCACTTCCATAACATATGGTATCTGTAAAGGCAGATTGCTTCCTATGCATCATGGCAAGGATATCTCTAACTTTCTATTGTTTTCTTTCCTCTTCAAAAAGGATTAGTACACTAAACAAGTCCTAAAATTACAAAAACCTTCTTCAGGGCATACTGTGATTCCTACCACATCCAACTAGTCTTGTTCTCCAACAGATGTCACAATTTTGAGAAAGTATCAACCAAGTCACATTATACTGACATCTGGCCAACCAGTCCTAACACTAACCTCTTAATGCAAAGCACTAAGTTAGGCAATTGTTAGTATCATTTTTATGTCTTTATGACTCAGCCAGGGATTGCAACCACGACCTCCCGCATCTGAGACAGCCACTCTAACTACTAGGCTACCAGAGCGGTGTACACAGTAAGACAGTTAATTTTTTTTCTTTAAGTTCGACCAGTTTTCAGTAAGGTGTAAAAAAAATATAACCTGTTAGTGTAAAGCTCGAAAACATAATTACAAGTTCTGTATTTGATACATGCAGCGAAAATAAAGATTATGTTCAACTGAAGAGCATGTAAAGTATACGTAGATGTTATTTACCACTAGTACAGTTGCACAAACTCAAGTTCCAACCCCTACACAGCTCAATGGCTTGTTGCTGTCTCTCAATGTGATGTAATTATCTTTTTTCCATTGCACATGACAAAATCATATCTCACGCCACGAGTCATACTCAAATTGGCATGTGATGTCCAAAAAACATAATTGTGTCTGTTCCATCTTTTATTCACAAGAATCTGAATATTCCTTTTTATTCTTCAATGTTGATTATAAAAGAGGCTTATTTTCCCTTTCGTCTTAAACATGCATTGCTTGCTGGACGCCATTTTTAAAAAAATTCTATAATCAACAGTTGGATCTTGCAGACGCTTCGCATAAACAAATAATAGCAGTTTAAAGCCTCTGAGGTGCTGCTGTAAAGTTAGTCTGGTTACCTGACGAATTTCACTAATTCTAACATAAAACTCGGTTCCAAATCAAACACGAATGAACACATTTTCCAGATTTTTCGGCAATGATCATTTATCAGTAGTTCTTGCTTTTATACATTAAGTCCATATTTTAAGGGTAATTTTCATAAGACTTACAGTAAAATCATAAGAGTTGGCAGATATGTTAATGGCACCATTAACAAATTAATGTTTATATCACACTGAGGAAATGGGAGACAAGTGTTATATTCCTCTGCACATGCTGCAAAAACGTGATGCTCTCATTTCCTCTATAATGCTGTCAATAATGTGTTAAAAGTACCATTAAAAGCAGCAAAACCAAAAGGAAATAAAAAAATTTTAAAAAAGTAAACAAATACACTCCATTAGTTAACTTACTGTAATATTAGATGAGGGGGGTTCGAAATTGGGCGCGTCTTCACATAGTTGATGACATAACTTAGCATACAAAGAACTGTACTTGGGTTCATCTAAGGCTTTGTCGAAGATCTGAAAAAAAAGAACACTGTTTTGCAATTTGTATAACACCTTAAAAAGCTGAAAAGATGGCCCCACTCAACAGGATGATGGATTCACAATTAAATGTTTGTACCATTATGGAAAGTAAAGAAGACTCAAAAATAAAAATAAAAAATAAATAGGCCTTTAGAACAAACTGAAATGTCTCAGTCATGCTACATAATGAAATTATGAATACAGAAATGTAAATATGCATGGAAGAAGGGTTATAAAAGTGAAATGATAAAATAAAATAAAAAACAACAGAAGCTGTGGAGAATTACTTACCAACAAAATGATCCCCTTAAGGATGACTTTAGAATCTATTCCCACATTGAGTAATGCTAAACTTAGCTTATCAAACTTCTCTGGTGTAAGTTTATTGAGAAATCTGTAACAAAGTGAATGAAATTTAGATGTACATAAAAGGTATATGAATACTGTTACTCTCATATAATAAATAAAAGTTGTATAATTTATGTCACAAGCATGAAAAAAAAATTGGATTTTAAGAAACATTTTAAGTAACATTTGAACTTTTTCCAATGCAAATAAGACTTTATACAATGTTCTCTCTATCCCACCACCTCTCTCCTCCCTCTATCCCAACACTTCTCTCTCCCTCTGTTTCTTACATGCAAAAGCTTTATTGGATGATAGTTAAGTTAAACTGAATTAAACATATTTTGCACATTTTGAACAATAGATTTTATGCCATCACTATTTATAAAATCAATAAATATATGCATTTGTCACAAGAAATAGTTTTTTTCTATCATTTTATGCATACATTTTTCTTCTATTTCATATTTAAAAATATATTTCTTTGAGGTATGTAAAGGGCATAATTTTGTGCACCAGTGGTTCATCCAAACGTCCAAATTTTACATACGTTTTTTTTACGGCCATCCATGGATTATTTATTACTAGTTTGTACATAAAATTATTTGTTTTTAATGTTTATATTTATTTTTGTCTTTATCCCTGTAGTGGAAGTCAATAATTGGAGATCCTATTCTACAGTTCAAGGAAAACCTCTTGAGTCAGATTTCTTCTGCTAAGTCATTTTTACATAAAAAATGGCCTCAAACGAAGCTTAGCATGTTAGTTTACGTACTTAAAGTAAATTTGTTGACATAATTTTTTTCTTCTATGTGACCAAGCAAGTAATAATTAATAGATGAACTGAATAGCAATAAAATGGTAACTTTTGACCTTTCTGTTTGTAAACAATTCACTAAAAGGACAATGGGCTCTGTTACCCTTCTTTCTTTTCACTTTGATTCTTTTGGTTGTTAATTTTGAGCAAGGACCAAAATTTGGGATTAGTGTTTAATAATGATGAAAGGGCAATGTAAATCTAGCTTGCTATAGACTGGCATTTTAGTATGTTAAAAATATGAGACCTTAACCAATTTTTACATATCTACAAGGCATTTCTAACTTTTCCAGTCTGTAACAACTCTGGTCAGCATAATTAAATGTAGCTAAAAGTATCTAATTCATTTTAAATATTTCATGTGAAATGAATTCGGCCTCATTTAATAAATCAAAGAACAAGCAGTGCTCAACCACAAAACTGGACCATTTAAAAAAAAAAAAAAAACTGAACAAATAATCTACACGAATTTATTTAAATTGTTTTACTTAGTATTTTTTGTTTACTTTGTTGCATTCACCAGTTCAAGTGCATCTGACTTAACTTTTTCTAACCTTACACCTTTCAGGTTTTTGAGTGGATGAAACTATCCAGACATCTTATCCTCATACTGCTTATTTACTGTAGTCCACAAGCACATTAGAAGACAACTTTAAATCTTAATAACAAATACCAACCATGTTTTAATCTCTTACGATAAAAAAGAAAACATGATATGAAAACACTACATATTTTTTTGGTAACAGATAGGAGGTGTAGATTAATACAGGTTTGTGCAGTCCAGTAATCAGATTTATAGAATTGATGGCAATCACCAAATTTAACTATATTCTAAGTATAAATCATAATACATAAACACAAACAGGATGTTTTGTACCATGTTTATCAGAACAAGTTATTATCTACTGAAACAAATTCCAAGATATATGACCTGTAAGTAGTGAATGCAGTCTTTGTTACCCTGACCTGCCCACTCTGATACGAGTCTCAGTAAAACAGTTAATCTTATTCTGCAAGTTTGATCGGTTTTCAGTAAGGCGTTAACAAAATATCATAAACTGCTACTGTAAAGCTGGAAAATGTATTTAAAAATTCAGTATTCGAAATTTGCAGCAACAGTAAACATTAACTTAACAGTTTGTAAAATACATATGAATCTTATTTACCACTAGTACAGCTCCACAAACTTCAGTTACATACTCTATGCAGCTCAATGGCTTGATGTTAACTCTCAACTTGACTTAAATTCTTGGAATCATATCCATTTTACATGATGAAGGCAATCTTATCTCCCATCACCATACTCAAATTGAAAGGTGATGTCCAATAAATGTAATTCTTGCTTTCATTCAAGCATCGCAACATTCCATTTTATTCTGCTACACCAATTATTAAATCTTTTTTAGAGGCCTAATTTCCCTTTCATCTTCCACAGACATTGATTGCTGGATGCCATGTGGTAAAACTATTACATTCAACAGTTTGATAAATACATCTGCTGTACTGCTGTGAAGATAGACTGGTTTGTCGATTAATTCCCGCTAATTCTAATATTAAACCCGGATCCAAATCAAACACTGAAGAATCAGTAATCAGGATTTTTCAGCAACAATCATGTTCTTTTCTTGTATATTTTAACCCTTTCATCACTAAGTGATTTGTAGGCATAGAGTCCTCAACACTAAGTAACTTTGGAGTTGTAACACAAAATGACTTGTGGACTTTGAAACAACATAACTTCGCCAATGTTAAAGATATCTGGCTGGATTAGGTGTCAAAATCAAGGTTAAAAATCAAATTTTATGACTAATTCAATAAAATGTACATATCTATTACAACTGTTAAAATGCAGGTACAAACAGGTAACAACAGGTAAAATACAATTATTTTATTACCTCTTAGAAAACTTAGAATGTTCTCAAAACTTGTTCAATTGACCCTAGATGTACTAGTGAATAATCATAGTAGCAACACAAGTCTTTCTTTCATGGTGTCCATAATATATAAAATTCTATAAAATTAACCAAAATGATCTCCAAGGTGAGATCTGTCCACACACCTAAGTGACCTATATCGCCTCTGCCACGTTTGATCGTCGCATTGAAGTTCGTTAAACGGACATTTTTTCCAAAAACTTCATCTGAATAGAATATTTGAAAATAATCCGAAGCTTTCTGGAGCCATATAACTCTCTGGTGTGCCCAACTCTGTCAGAAAACTGAAACAAATCTCTTTGGTTTTCGGGCTTCGTCCAAAAAAAAAACCACGTGGAGCGTACAATTCCTCTGGTTCAAAACCTTCAAAGTCATCTTCATTGTCATCTCTGTCACCCACAAGTGCATTCCATTGTCTCTCCATACGTCTTCCCTCATTGTCAAACAAATTTATTAGGTCAAAATTATTTAAATCCTCCGAAAACTCTCATTTAAAAAAAAATCCTTCAAACGCCGCCATTTTGGATACAAATTTCAGCATTCGGAAAACACGTTAAAAGTTCCTACTTTGTACGTTATTTCTAGTTGTATACAAGCTAAACTCACGAGATAATCCAAATATAACATTTACATTACCAGATGGAAGTTATTTGAGGTATTCCGAAAGATATTTAGTCGGGTACTATAACGTTAACAAAGAACACTGCCCCAGACCGAAAACTCGGTCCATAGTGTTGAGGAACTACTTCCCCTGGACCGCATATGAGGTTTGCCGTGATGAAAGGGTTAAAGGTATTTTTTATTAGGAGTTATGGAAGGTCTTCACAAAGGAACATTAAAAATACTTTTCACATATAGTATTCACTATTTTACTGTCAATGACCACACAAATACCCAAATGTGGTTTTCCCAAATTTCAACAAGTCAAATCTAAAGAGTCTACTCCATCATTCCACTTTCAAAAATGTATTTGTCAATCCCTACATTTTTTTTTCTTCTTGGGAAAACTACAAACATGGCTGGAAATATAATTGCATAATAAAATAACTAAATCATTAAGATTTCAAAATGCATGGTGTTTGAATGCATACAGGTGTGAAAATAAACTGAAATTATGGTATATCATGCATCTCTATTACTAAACATAAAATATAATATACTTTATATATTATTTTTTTAATTTCTTCCCTTGATCCCCCAAAGGACCACATGGTTCATACCAAATTTAATAGTTTAACCTTTCACTAGGATCTAGGTCACTGACAGATTGAGTTATTACAAGATCCATAACCCGTCTTTGAACATCGTTTTAAAAAATAGAAAATGTTTTACCCTCTGACTTTTCGAAAAATAGCATCAGTTTTATCATCATGGGTAAGAGCATCTCGTTTCACGCTACTTGGAGGTATCCAACGCTTTGTTGCCACTGTAGTAGCTACAGCACCTGGGCCAGAGAGAGGGGGTGGTCTCTCGTCCCTGTAAAAGATTAACAAACAAAAATTCCACCACAATTTAGAAGGGAACCATTCTTCATCAGGTTTCAGTCAACAAATTAACCACCTTTATTATGATCAATTTGCATTACAAAAAAAACAATAGGGAAAACCTATTTATCCTATTTATTATCAATCCAGAAGACGCTTTTTCTTTCAATTAGGTTACAATTAAAACCCCATGCACGCCACTTTTCTATCTTTTATGTACATGTTCCACCTCTGTTCTCTGTCACCCAAATGATCATGAACAGTAGTGTACCAATAATGAAATGGAAAAGGCCGACTAAATATAAATTCCAAAGACAGTTATCAATCAGCTGTACAACTTATCCAGTAGGGGGAAGCAAGCAGGCATGAAAAATACAAAATCACATAGGTTGGGCTAGAAGACACTGATACATGAATAATTTATGAATATACTGAGATATATGATTAATACCAGTAATAATTGATGAATTTATAACATTTTTATTATTCAAGTTTTAGCACATATACAGTAGTATTGCAAGTTGGTTTGAGTTGGGGGGAGAACACCAAGTTCATTTTATGTAGTATTATCCTCATGATAGAGAATTTGTTACATAACATAGTAGCACTTGAAATTTGGTGTAGGATAATGCCCATGGTCTTGCTCAAGGTGCAACACTGTACTGCATATTTTGCCTCAGGTTATAATGCCATATGATAGAAGACTATGCCAACTACTTTTCTTCACAGTGTTCTATTAATAGATGTTTAAAATTTGCTTCCAGTTAAGTAGCTAAGGTGTAAGGACATTTTCTCTTGAACAATAAATTCTAGCACTCTCCTGAATCTCATTACAATCTTCCTCAATTCTCCATTTTGCCCCAAATTTGCAAACAGCATTTTGTCTAAGTCTCACAGTCTTTTGATTCTTATGTCACAGCAATTATACGGCTACACTCAAAAATAAACACAATAATGAAAGCTAAATTTGTTCCTTTGATATACTTTTACAACAACCACAAGTATATCTTTGGATCTTTCTGCCTCCAAATTCAGTCTTTTGAAATATCAGTACATTTTTCCACTCACCAGCTATCACCAGTTAGTCAGTCTTTGAACTTACTGCCCAGATACTGTCATGTTCTTTTGATATACTCTTACAATGACAAAAAGCACATCTGGGGAACTTTCAGCCACTAAATTCTGTCCTTGTTAATATAAGCTAATTGGTCATTAATGTACAGGTATATGATTTTTTTTTTCCTTAAAACATTCTACAAAGTTGCACCATTAGTACTTTCTCACAAATATGGCTGTAAGACATTCACTTAAGAAGGATAAGAGTCAACTTACATTCCTGTTGCTGTGGATAATGTCATCCTTTACATGTAAAACAAACACCAGACCAAATGCCCCAATTCATTCTCAAAATAATTTACAAGTAGTGTCAACATTTAGTACTTTCAGAGTTCATAAAAAGTGCAAAGTTGATAACTAAGGTGAACAACTATAGAATTGTTCCTTGTTTGAATCTGCACATGAAAATGTGTTAAATTCCCAAAAAATGAAACTCATGCTAATGTGTACTATTAATTTTTCAGTTGTTTTAAATCATTGATCAATTAGCAATATTCTAGAGAAATTTCTTCTGACACTTGTGCCTCCAGACAGACATGTTTCATGTTTGTAATTTGATTTGGTTTTCAACATAGCTTTAACAATTTTAGTCACATCGCTATGAAATCTGCAGTGTGGCATGTTATACTGATGTCATGCAATGAGGCAACTTGCCACAGACATGTGGCATCATGTTCCATCCAGTCAAATTATCCAGACACCAGGGCAACCAGTCCTAATACACCACTTCCTTGATAACTTGTGCACAAGGGGGTCCGAAAACATAATCCGCATTATAAGTGAGGGTGTGAGTTATTGAGGGACCTATACAAAAAATAACAAAATTAACAATAGGATCGACATAGAATCCAAATGGGTGTGTGGGTTGGCATGTTAGTCTTGCTAAGATTAACTGTGAAAAAAATATCTCTACCTAGCTGTGTACTTTACTTTTTTTATTTAGAGTAACATTAATTTCTGGATAACTTACAGCATATTGAGGAGATCATCAAAACATTATTCCACATGGTTTCCGTTCGCTTAACATGTGTACGACTTCGCACATTGTGTACTACATCACAATTTTTGTGTTGATAAATTTTAGTTTTGTTTGATCCGAAGTAAACTTTTTTATACATAAGATCGACACTCATTTTGAAGAAACAATGTTGATCGAACGATAAGTAGATTTGATTGCGATGGAAGTAAATTGAAAAGAAAATTTTTTTACAAGGATTAACAACTACCAACATGTATTTAATGAGTCTACAAATTTTAAAAAATGTAAATTAGAACACGATAATAGTTGCAGTCTGTGCCACTTTTGACAAATATCACTTCACATTTTGAAAACATCTGTTCATTTTTGTGTTACTCTGATTTTTCTGCTGCCTCTGTGTATTGTGGATGATTATCTCTCCAAGCTGGTAAGGATAATTATGTGCAGCTTCCTGGTTTGCTAAGTATTTATCCCGACAATGAATTTTGTTTACTTTTATGTCGGCGCTGGAATCTCCAAAGCCATTTCTTGCTTGCCCTAAAACAAGATTCATTCTCCATACGTTTTGCCATTTTATCTGCTTGGTCTTAAGAATTGTTCCAGAGATGGAAACACCTTTTTCATGTTGCTGTGTAAACCATGTGCACACAGCATCATCTAATTCAGTATTCAGTCTGTGCTCATTTTCATTTGATCCCAATATCTGCATCAAGACCAGGTAAATAATCCTAAAGTTTCTGCTTATACTTAAGCCAACCTCTAAATGTCGACTCTGCAATTGTTTAGTTCATCACAAACGTTAGATCTCGCATCGCCATTATGAACCCTGTCTATGATGCACAGCTTTTCAGTCACTGAGTACACCTTTCATTTACTTCCTTTGCTCTCCATGGTCACATTTACAAATGATTATAATACATTACTGATATTATATACTTTAGTGATGTTAAGTACATAAAAATGTGAAACTATTTTTGATTGGTCAAATAAAATGAATTTTGAGAACGCTAAGGACCACAAGAACTTATGTTCCTATTGACATGCCCATGATTTTTTTAAATTGTACATCCCTTGCTTGATTGGATACCAAAGACATTAAAAGTGATAAAACAACACAAGTCTCTTTTTATTGATTTTTTTTAATGCAATAAAAACTTTCCCAAGTTGTTGATCAAACAATGGGTCATGTAATTAGGTTATTACAGAAGTACTCACAGGTTTTGATGTGACAGTGGATTGACTCTTATCATGTTTTCATAGAAGAGAATGTGTTGCGATTATAGTGTTTTTACTGAAGCAAAATTATAGGATTAGAACTTGAATTCACATAGCAAGACATTTTATTGATGTTTATATTTCATCCATGTTGCCACCTGTAAGCATTTACCAGAATTTTTCATTGATCCCAGTTTCACAAGACTGTTTAATTACAGTGTATTGACAACTATTTCTCTCTGAAAACGCAAACATAATAACATATCTTATTTGAAGTTGCAAATTTCAAAAATGATTTCTATCTTTACGGGCAATAATCACCATTTCTGATGATAAAGTGAACTACCTTATTGCATGTAATTTTTTGCAACCTTTAATTTTTTTTGTACAGAATACAGTTATCAAAATAATTATTATTCAGATGTATCATAATTTTCCATACATATCATTTTGTATTTTTTGAAAAATTTATTAGTTAAATTATCGGACATAAAATTTCTATTAAGAAGATTTACGTTTGCAAAAAGGATCGAATATACCATATTCCCATTTTATTTTTACAAAAATCAAGATAAACATTTATTTTTTCATGAACGAAACATAACATGAGGGTATGTATCAAGGTTCATTTTACCAATTCTTATCACGATTATTTTTTAACGTTTAGCACATTTTAAAATATATTTTCTTTGGGAAAATCAGGAGCCATATGGGACACCACGTAATAAGCAGGTTTGCGAGTTATCCGGGCGCGAGATATCGAGGGAGTGATGTACTAACCTCTTAATTTCTGTGTGCCAAAGAAGGCAGCTGCTAGTACCATTTTTAAGTCTTTGGTATGATTCTGCTGGGGTCTGAACCTGCAACCACCAGCATCCAAGGCATATGCTCTAACCACTAATGCCAATGGAGTGGTCCTGTAATGTTCATTCAAAGACATTTTTCTTCTTACTTCAAGAGTTATGTATAAGAGAAACGAAAAACAATTATCATTACCGTCCTCCTGCGTGTGGAGAAGCACCACCCAGACTCTTCTTTCCGTCCAGTATGTTGCTGGTTGTATGCAGCACAATCCAACACTCAATTAGGAAGGAAGAAAAGAAAATGTCTGGTTCTTGGAAATCTAAAAACAAATGAAATAAAATACACTTAATCAACCTCTTTAGTGGGAAATATGTACAAGCATTGCAGAAAAAGAAGACAAGTGAAAAGATATTTAAATGTACTTAACTGGAAGGCTATGACTAGTATATAGAGTCCAGTACTGCTGTCAGTCAGTGACCTTAATACAAGTGTCAAATGAGCAAACAAGTGTGTCGCTGAACAAATTGTTTCAGCTTCATCCTAATTCCTTTCAAGTATGATGGTGATCTATTATTGGTTTTGGAAAACACTTATGAAAAACTAGACAAACTGTTGATATATCACTGCTTGCTGAGAAAATGCCCCTGATGTCTCCTTTCCCACTGTGTAAGGTTATAGATACATGCAGTGCTAAACCAAGAAGACAGTTTCAGCTACGTTTTTCTGACATTGTTGATAGTGGACACCAACCATGTTAGGCTGTATTTCATAAAGAGTTTTTCACCCTCCAATCAGTTCTGACTGTTGGAGCCTTGCAAGTAATATATTTATTTACACCGACCTGTGTATACAGATGGGAAGTAAACCCATCTTCTTTTGACATAGCATTAAATCCTTCTAAACACTTAACTTTTTAGTATTAATCCCTATCAGAACAGAAAACCTGTACTGACTTTTTTTTTTAAATTGCTGACACATGCATGGGAGGCACATAACCCAAGGCAAGAGTAATGACTTCAATGAAGGTCTGTAGTAACTAGTTCCTAATAACAGAGTCCTCACAAGAAAGTTTACAGGCATTACTCTTGCTTTGAGAAAATAATACTTTCCATGATATTTAGCTCTTCCCTTTATCTATAACCCTTTCCTAACAAGCCACACACTCATTATTATAACATTATCTTCTAAATCTGTCACAACCATTTACAAACAATATTCTAAATTTTTCACAAGTCACAATAACCAAGTGAAAACTGCCTTTACAAAAATTAAAATGTATTTTTCCAACATATGTTGTGTTCTCTGTGATGGATTCAATGACTCAAAGATAATGACCTAGTCTTTCACCTCTGTCAAATGAAATAAGCTGCAACAGACATGCATGGATGTGCGGAAATGATACCTGCCAATAAGATACAACTGATGTATACCAGATATATATATATATATATATATATATATATATATATATATATATATATATATATATATATATATATATATATATATATTAAATTTGGTTGGCTTGGCAGTAGAAAAAAAAACACTTGCACTCTACTTGATGACGGCAAGAATATATACGTGATTAAACGTTTCTATATCTAAAATGAGCAACAACTTCACCTATAACGATGATTTGCGTGTTCAACCGACAAGGCAAATTTTGTATCTTAGTTTCCACCCATCTAGCTTTAGTCGTCTTTTAGAAGTGCAAGAACATATTCTCCTAATTAAAATCAACTAGAATAATTAGACTGAAAACGAATATTTCCCTGAAATAATTTAAACCACGCCCCAACGAATATCAACACATCTTGAATCCATTGTGGCTTGAGTCGAAAAAGCCAAAATGATAGGCAACAAAGCGTATGACCGTTCACACAAAAATTAATCAGCTTTTTCCCCCATAGAGCGAATATTTTCTTAAAAATAAAAATCATTGCATATTACAGAGTTGTATATAACTGAAATATGTCACCAAATTCAAATTACCACTCAAATTTTGTCTTCAAATGCCTTTCACAAATTGATGAAATTCCTTCTTGGCTTATTTACTACTTCCGGTTAAGCTTGATGGGAAATATCTCCTACGTCAATCATCTTATTAGTCAAAATGGGCGGGGTTTCATGACGTCATTAAAAGTCTGGTTCCTTGATTTGAGTCCTAGGTATAAGAATATAAAAATATTAAGGCACTATTTACATTGTTAAAAAAAAAAAACACAAAAGATCTAAAATACGTTTTTTAAATGTTCGAATTTGTGTCAAAAATTTTGAATCGTACATTTTGAATGACCTCGCAGGTATCACGGTACCAATTGCTTTTCCATAGACCGCAATGCTAATGTTTTACGAAATAAATATACTTCCTGTCCTACCTCAGCATGCGTGTCACACACTGTCACAGAGAACAATGTTAGATTGTTACATTTGATAACATCGAAAATAGGTACTTCATTGCATTTAAGAGAGATAACTCTGCTGAAACTAGACAGGGGTAAGAGTTATCTAGTTACACCGGACACATTTTCAGTCGTGTGTTACACATTTTAAAAAAAATCTTAAAAAATACAAAATGTGATCTAGATATGAATTAACATAATTTCACATGTTGCCAAGAGGCTCAACTTTTTTTTAAAGCCTAATAGAAAGTACAACTCTTACATAATGCACCAATCACAGCTAGTTTTGTCGTTTATTTCTGAATGCAATGTTCCCTACACCTGGGGTTGTACAATTGGTACCATTATACCCGCATGAGAATGCCATATGATGATTTTTAAATAAAAACAATCAACTTACCAACGATTCAGAAGGTAAACTTTGATCAAAGTGTTACATATACAAAGATTTTTTTAAGTATCATGACAGTGGTGTATAGCAACCACCCAAACATCTCCCACAGTTGGAAGCAGGGGCCTAAAACTGTTTTATATTGTGATGAGACCCTGAATAATAATAATAATAATAATAATAATAATAATAATAATACACACAGAGTGGTGCCGTTTTAAGCAAAGACATGTACCTATAGCCCATTGCAGCAGTGGGCCCCGCTGCGGCCCAAAAACAATTTCGGTGTC
Organism: Potamilus streckersoni; assembly: GCA_016746295.1. NCBI lineage: Eukaryota > Metazoa > Mollusca > Bivalvia > Unionida > Unionidae > Potamilus > Potamilus streckersoni. The sequence goes on from JAEAOA010000364.1 coordinate 2,956,819, forward strand.
GGTTGTGTTAGCAATTTAGTACTATATTAATAAATGTAACAAAATGACACACATGCACATGAAAATGCAATGCAATACTTTATATCTGAGACTGAGAGATTGATTCAGTTCTGGTTACTTTAAATGTTAGAGTTTGTGCCTAGGGCGCGCGCGCACGCACACACACACACACACACACACACACACACACACACACACACACCAGCAGGCATGCAGACAAAGAACGGTGATAGTTTCTTGCTGTGCTTTTTTATTGCGATCAGTGAAGGACTCGCGTCAATGTAACAAGTACGGAAAATTAGACTTTCAGATTTTTTATTTTTATTTTCTCATAATAAAATAAAGCAATGTTTCTGATCGTGGAATAATGTACTATAGCAGCATGGAGGTTGAATCAGTTAATGGAGGTAGAGTTGGCCATTGCCGTACCTTGTTCCAACAAAACAGAAAGCCTCCATTTCTCCCAAAGTTAACACAAAAAGAGCCATGTTCTTTAAAAAGTATTTAATTTTTGGGTAGACTCCCTATAGACATAAACACCGACCCACGTCCTCGCCGGCCCAGTCATTCAGAGACATAGACCATTAGAAAGCAATATGAGTTGTAGAAAGAAAAACAAAATGCTTGCGCTTGGTTCACATTAGGCAGTACTGAGACATGTACCATGAGCTTTGTCAATGAATATTGTTATCTACACGTACATAGACTACGTAGAGCGAAGGGGTGAGTTATTAAGGCATGCTAGTCACTTTATATTGACCGTGGCACAGAGACTATACGAAAAAAAAAGCTCCGCTGCTACACAAATATCAGAGGTGTAAAAGTACACAATTTTAAAATGTTTGTCCACTTAGAAATGCAAATAGCACTGCACAATGAGCACATGCATTGCAGGACGACATATTAAAAAAGAAAACTGGCTGAGTTTCAACCGCCATATTTCATGAGCAGCGTAACATTGCAGCAGCTCTGAGAGCAGCTCGACAACCAATAGTTTACTTTGTTTGAGACAGTAGAGCAGGCGGAGACGATAAGATAGGAATTTGACATAATTGGATATACATAAATCGAAGAAATCTTCTTTAACTTGGACAAGGTAGCACCGCACCAGGCTCATATTCCCACAAATATTAATTCGTATGGCATCCGTCTTCGCTAAGCAAAGGTTCCGATATGTTAACCCTATCTACACCTTGGAGGATTTGTCCATGCAGCATCTATTAGATTTTATGCGTTGCCTACCTTAGTATGTAAATGCCAACTAACCAACAGCGTGTGCAAAAGGTACATTGTACATCGGCTGAAAATGGTAGAGGCAATTAAATTTAACTGGATGCTTTCTAGGTTTAACATCAAAAATAAGACTACGTACCAGAGAGAAGCCATTACAGGTGAATTTGGGTGAAAGGTATTTGTACAAACACGGACTGACAGTGAAAAGTTGCTTATTTATGAGTCCATTCAAGGTGTGTGATCTCCTTATTTCAATCATGTAGAAACAGTGTTCAAATTTGAACCACTTAATTTTGATTGGATGCGGTGGCTTGCCTCCGTATCCAATGCAATTCAATGACCCAAATCACTGAAGCATCTGATTAATCCATATCTGAACCTATGCTAATGAAGATGATGGTCATCTACCTGACGCCAAGAAATACAGTGACGTCCACGGCGCTCGGCACTTCTTTAGCGCGTTTCGCATCGAGGACAAAACTGTTTGGTCTTGGAACCTTTGACATTATGTCCTGATACCAAACACTAGGCGATTGACTAATTTTAAGTAACCAAAATGATCCACACAAGTGCGGCAGTCCTTCTTGTGGCTGCTCTGCTAGACAAAAAGTGTCTCGTTCATTATGATGGGATGGGGCGGAAGGAGAGCGAATGGTAATAGATAATGCTGACCATGTAAAGACAGAAGAGCGCACTGGCAAAAGAGAGTGGAAATTACAATTAATGCAAAACCCGTATTGCCAAGCCATCCTAGCGTTATACGCAATATATCTCAATAACGAGTGAATCAAACAACTTTTGTGTTAGTCTGGATTTGACAGTCTTTGTTTCATTTTGTTCCAATGACCTAAAGACAACAGCCATCGGCAAATGAAAAGGTTTCAATGAGGGCAAACACTACAAATAAATTTATATAATCCCAAGGACTACAAATCACGAAGCTTTAAAACTTTTGCATAGATTTTCTTGCTTCACAGTTGTTTCACCACTTCAGTACGCCTTTCTAAGCCGAATATTAATACTTCTCGTCATGCAATACAAAACAAGACCACAACACCTAATACAAACAACTATACAAGTACACCAAAAAGAAATATCCAGAGATTTCCCAGTGTTAAGAAATTAGGGAGTGTCCATTGTTCGAAATTAATCCATGATATCATAAAGTCTCACGAATACCCTTCCTTAAAAATGCCTAAGTACTCGGACTGAGAAATATCTTTACAACAACGACACTACCTTAATAAAACAAAATTATTAAAATCTAACAAAGCTATAATGCAAATGTAAATGCAAATAGCACATTCCTGTGTTGTTTTTTTTTTAAGTGCAAAAAGCACAATCCTAGGTTTATTTATAAATGCAAAAAGCACAATCATAAGTTTATTTGTAAATGCAAATATCAAATTCCTAGGCTTATTTGTAAATGCAAATAGTACACTCATAGGTTTATTTGTAAATGCAAATAGTATACTCATAGGTTTATTTTACACTATGATAATGCCTGTAGTAGTAGTATGCGGCGTCTATCTCATTCGAGAACCAGGCCCAGAGAAACTTGCTCCTTCGAGGGATGGAAACAGCACAGAATGTAGTGAAACACGATGAAAACGCCTTTAGAGGCCAATGACTAACGGACACTCGCTGAAATCTACGGATGTGGGAGAAGCGAGTACACGAGATAGTGAAACCAACAAAGTGATCAATCTTTTTAAAAAATGGTGGCTGGGTTATCTATAGCGATCGTCTTGACCGATCACTGCTATCTCACATCGGTCCGGTTGGGTTCGGGTGTGTGGGCATGTGAGAAAGCTTGCCAGTAAGTTCGGTGGTTGTTACATGGGTTTTCTCGGGATCTTCTTCCACCATTTATACTGATCACCGTGTATAGCCAGTATTGCGCTGAGAAATATCGCTAAAACCCTAAACATGAAGAATTATCTAGAAGGACGATTTCATTTATGACGAAGTCTGGCGGTGAAGTTTAAATGCGAAGATAGTTGAGCTCATCATCCACATCAATAAAAGCCTGACACAAAAGTTATACGTTGTGTGTGTGTGTGTGTGTGTGTGTGTGTGTGTGTGTGTGTGTGTGTGTGTGTGTGTGTGTGTGTAAAACTACGTTGCGGCGGTGGGCAGTATTGGGTACGTCTGGAACACCTTTTAGAAGATTACTCTGTGTGTGTGTGTGTGTGTGTGTGTGTGTGTAAAGCTATACGTTGTGGCCGTAGGCAGTATTGGGTACGTCTGGGACATCTTGTAGTAGATTACCGTGCGTGTGCGCGAGTGCGTGTGTGTGGTTTGGATTTTTAACGTAGGTTTTAACAATTTTTCTGTCCTATCACTACGACGTCTACAGTGTGGCGGTTTATAGTGATGTCTAGCACGAGGCCATCATGCCCCAGACGTGTAGCATGATGTCCCACCCCTTCACATTATCCTGACACCAGACCGACCAGTCCTAACACTATCCTCTTAATGCTGAGTGCCTAGCGAATAAGTTGTTAGCACCATTTTCATAAGTCTTTGATATGACTTGGTGGGGGTTTGAACCCACCACCTTCCACATTCGAGGCGGACGCTCAAACCATTCGGCCACTGGAACGGTATAAAGAATTACGGAAGGCAAGCCATTATAAATTTAGTTTCTTGACAAATGAGACTCAAAACTGGACATCGAGCTAATAAAAGCAGTTTTTACTACTTCAGAACCTAGCTTAAGGGCCTGCATAGTTTATATGTCTGCAAAAACGTGTACATGATTGCGTTAAAATATGTATATGTACTAGGTAGTTTTTTTCAGGTTGTATTTCCATTCCGTAAAAAAAAATAACTAATTTGATAGTCAGGTTAGAGATATTTCCTGCATTACATTTTCTGTGCATTCAAACTAATAAATTTTTGAATCTAGCAAAATATTTTACTCTATTGGACAGCTTTGAGTTTATTTCATTCTTTAAAAAAAAACAATAATGTTAGCTAAGCACCCTTATCCAGCCGTAACATAATCATTACTCAATATGTCATAAATTGCTATTATTATTATTATTATTATTATTATTATTATTATTATTATTATTATTATTATTATTATTATTATTATTATTATCAGTAGTAGTAGTAGTAGTAGTAGTAGTAGTAGTAGTAGTAGTTCTGCCTTTGCTGCTGTTTCATGACGAGATAGAGAGTTTGAGACATTGATATAGTAATATAGAGCAAATACGAATATTATGGAAAGCCATAGCTGTCGTATTTAAATTTAATTTAATCTAAGGTTTACCAGCCATTATTTAGGGTCAAAAGATAATTCAAATATTATTTGAAGTGTTGTATTGGATCAGCTGAACCTTGTATAGAGTTCATAAGCCATGATATACTACTTTCAACTCATCAAATAATAGGGTTCACCGGTCATGATTTGCGGTCAAATACAATGCAGTTTTATGTGCTATATCAGGTGAACTGAACTTTACAGAGTTGATAAGACATGCTAGGATTGTGTTATTAGCTGCATGCAGTCAAGATTTCATTGTTGAGTGTTATACCTACCTTACATATCGTTTTAATACGTTGTGGCCTGTGGTAGGTTTACTGCCAATGGTTATAGCGGCATTTTATTCTTTGTAATTCACACGATGTGTTATTTTTTTCCCCTAAAGTGTCATTGTTTATCCATTTTATGCTGTGGATATATCATTAGTACAGATTCCATCCTGTGTTCATTGACTATGTTAATGCTCATCTGTTTCTATTATTGTTGTAAGTACAACATAATGTCTCCTATAAATTGAACACAAATGGCGGCTACAAGATACACAAACATGCTAAAAAAAATTTAAAAAAAAAAACAAACTTTGGATGATTTTTTTGCTGGTAAATTTGACAAACATAGCCTATCTGTCCTGGTATTGTATGCTTTTTATCAGACGAAGAATTACACCAACTAGGACTTTCAAAGAAAGAAGAACTGAACAAACTATGAATGGAATGTAAAAGTATGATGCAAGTCTCCCCGAATTTATAGTACCAAAATGTTCTTTACTAAACCTAACTCATGATGGCTTTCTGTAAGACGATATATTAGTCCCACACTGAAGCAAAACTAAACTGGCATTCAGTATCACCGCAAGTTGGGGTTTGATTTATCGGCCTTGACTTTCTCATATCCGATATTGTCCATCCGTTATCTGAGTCAGAAATCAAGGTTTATCCTTGGATGCGACAGCACGATATTACAATAACAGAGGTTTCTGAAATGAGTAACGACGAAATGGGTTTTCATATTGAAAGAATCATACAAGAATTTCCATTTTTCTAGGGAAAAATTCTGAGACAAATACTGAAACTGAGAGGCATCAATGTACAAAGATTGAGTCTAAGAGATATAATATATTGTGCAGATGACAATGGCATACAATAAATGAAAAATGGATGTCTTTAAAGACGAGTACACCATGTAAACAAATCAATGCGATGAAAGGATAACGACAGAGCTTATAATAGTAATTTGGGTATTCCCCAACGAGTTAGGTCTAATATAGGTTTAGATCAATCGATAGTTATACACCATTTAGTGTCATTAATGGCATAGATGTTTTGTTTAACTGGATGGTTTGGATTATTGTTGTGAATCATTTAGCAATAAATAAGTCAGAAAGTGCGTGCTCGTAGACATTTGGACTGTGTGCGTCTTGTACAAAGACTGGCGTTAAAACCTGTTCAAGAATTGTTAATATAGATTAAATATTAAGATAATTATCAATAGAGGTAAACATGTATAGGACATTGGTAATGCCCCCATGGAAAAGGCCGTAATCTAAGTAAAAGTTAATTTTGCCGAGCTTGTGTTAATATGGCATATTGTGGGACACGGACAAGTGAATTCTGTATAATCTAAGGTTAAAGTTATCTTTGAATTCCAAGTGCCTACCAGTAAAAAGCAACCGATGCGAGTTTTGGGTATGGCTGGATATTATCGTAAATTTTGCGCAATTTTTTCCATTACTGATGAGCTCCTAACCAATTTATTAAGTAAGACGACCAAGTTTTATTGGTCTGGAAAATGTCGGGAAGCGTTCGAAAAATCGAAGACTAAACTTAAGAGCAGCCTGCACTATTTCTTTCAGATCCAGATTTTAATCAACCAGTTAAAGTATCTGTTGATGCGAGTGATGTAGGGGTTGGTGGTGTATTCATTCAGGAAGATAAAGATTGTCTGGATTATTCAGTGTGTTATTTCTAACAAAAATGAAATAAGCAACATAAATATTATTCCAATATTGAGAAGGAGTGTTTGGCTGTAGTTTCGGCTATACAACAATTTGAAGTCTATATTAATTGTGTACTTTCTCCTAATATTGTATTCAGTTATCACAACCCATTCGCTTTCATCTGCAAAATGAAAATAAAAAGGTGGTTGTTGCGATAGAGTTTGATGGTTCAAGAACACAACATTTGTATAAAAGGAAAATAAAATTTAATCTCACTTTGACGTGTATAAAAATTTAATATTGCTTTGTTTTGTATACATTTTGTACATTCATTATGAGAGAGAGAGAGAGAGAGAGAGAGAGAGAGAGAGAGAGAGAGAGAGAGAGAGAGAGAGAGAGAGAGAGAGAGAGAGAGAGAGAGAGAGAGAGAGAGAGAGAGAGAGAGAGAACTTTTGTTTTATTTTGGGGATTTTGTTCTGTTCAAACCTTTAGAACCATCCGAATCTGATCGTTTTGTCGGTATGATGGTGATTCGGTTTACCCAAACCCTTGGGTTATGATTTCTTGGTCCACTGTTAAATCCCAAGATCTCTTTTGAAAACAAATATAAAGGCGATATTTGGTTAAAAAGAGCGAATAACGGATATCGAGTGTCTGAAAACCTTATTTTTACTCGCTGGTGAAAAACTAGTTATTTTGATTCGTGTCAAACATAATTCTCCTTCCCAATTCAATTATGAAAAAAAAATGTAATTTGTAATTTTAGGGGATTTTAATGTGTTTGTCTTCAAAAGAAAAAATATAACTTTTTCATAATCTTATTAGTCTGTAGACGTGCAGTGAGAAAATATTTTGTTTACTCCAGTGAATTGTCAAGATCATATATAGTTTTACAAATATGTAATTAAATTGCTTGTGTGTTAGTTTTAAATTCATTCTTATTTTATTTTTGTTTCATTGTATTTTTTTGTAATATTTTTTTTATTGGATTTGAATCTCTTGAAAAATATCACTACAATAAAATCTCTTGAAAATTCACTTGACCTAATTAGAACGTAACAGTTACTTTATACTTATTTTTAGACTAACTTGATTTGTAAATTCGTAAATACAATGTGGAAATGATTGCCTATTCCCATGGTCACGTCCGGTCCACATGTTACCCATAAATTAAACAGTTTTTTATTATTCATTTCTAGCGTGAGAATCTGATTTTGTAGATAAGGCTATTCTAGACTACGTGATAAATGTCGTTTGTGTTTTTTTAAAAGCGATGTTCAAGTTAGAAATCACGTAGCCCGTCACGTGAACTATCATACAATCTACAAAAGAGGCTTAAAACAGCCAATTGGTATTAAATTTATTCAGCCGTAAAATAATACCTTTATGAGCTCATAGATAGTCTGAAGCTACTTCTCACATTTATACGGTTCCATAATATAAAATTGTTAGGTGCAGATATAATTTTGTTTTGTTTGCGTGTTTTTTTTTTTCGTTCTCTTCATTTAAAAAAAATATACATTTTGTACAATCTTTACGTTTGATCTAATAAATTGATATAAATTATATTTTGCAATTGCCAGTTAAAAGTGGTAACAAATACCATAAATGTAACACACACACACACACACACACACACACACACACACACACACACACTCTCTGCTGCATAATGAGTTTCATGACAACGCATCGTAGTAGATATGATCATCATCGTCGTCGTTATCATCATCATCATCATCATCGTGATTGTCTACTTGGTAATCATCTACACCAACACCTGAAAAAGGTGGAGAACAACTTGTCTACATCATCATCATCATCAATGATTTTCATGTAAAGATCCATTCATCATTGTTTTGACTGATTAAAATTGCTACAAAAAAGTACACTAGCATATTTAAAGTTTCATAAAGTATATTTCACAAAAGAGAAATTTTAAATTGAAAATAAAATTTTAAATTGAAAATAAAAGTTTATTTGATTTTTTAGTTTTAATTCTTGTTTCCACGCTCAACAAGTGCACTTTCTGTTACCGAGTGCTTCGTATTATTATCTATACTAACCACGACGAAAAATGTCTTAGTAAGCCCCGAACTATGTAGATTGAGAATGATATCACCACGATCAATACTTATATTTGAAAATAAACTGCTTTTTCAGTGTCTATAAGGACAAAAAAGTCCACAGAATATAAATTCTAACTGCGGTGGTATTAGACGTTAGATAGAAAGCTGAAACTTGCAAACATTACATCTCAGATCAGCAAATACGCATTTCTTATAGAAACGACAGCATTGCATGGCGGTCTAGGTGCTGTGGATTTTTGGGTAAGTTTTCCCAGTGTTCAATGTAAATCTGGTCAACTCTGGTGGTCGTCGACCATGTTACAAATTTGTGTTTACGCTCTTCGCCTGTTTTATGGTACAAAAGTTATTTAATTTAATAAAAATAAAGAAGTAAAATGGTGCTTTTACATGAGTTTTTGTTTCTTTAAGTCATTCAATATGGAGGCTTGTTTTACCAGTTACATTTTCATTAGAGCTCGAACGAAGCAATGAAATCGTCTGCTTCGATTCGCGTGAACTTAATGCTGTTTATATTTCCCAATACATATTTAGTTAATAAATATATATCCATATAAATTTGATTGCACCGAAGAGTTAAATTATATAAAGTTTGACCTGAACATTAACGGCTGTTTTCGCAAACATGTGCCGCGTTTTGGCACATATATTTTGTCCATATTATGCTGCGCTCAGATTTCAACAGGGTCCATAGATGACCGACGCGCGCTTATTTTTTTTATTTTTTTTAAGCAATAACCAGAAGGAAGAAAAATCGTGCCGATTGACAAATTTACCTCATATTACCACAATGACCTTCTGATAGAGGACCCTATCATGCAGTATCAATCACGGGTTCGTTACAAAGAAAATCGAGTCTAACCTGTGTTATATTTGTTACAGGTTAGACTCAATTATCTTTGTAACGAACTCCTGTGGTATTAATTGTGTGATAGTGTCATGTGTTAGCAGGAATGATATAAGGGTCCTATGTTTGAACCTGTGATGAAGCTGGTAGTCGAGGTAAAGTTGTCACTGATTGTTTTTGTTTTTTTTCATGGGGTTAATGGTCATTATTTACTGTAATAAACAATATATTGCAAAATTACAGATATGCAAAAAACTTTATAAATTATTTGTAGGTATATTATAAATATAATGCTTGTGTGATATATTAGTTACTCGTCTAAACGAATATGATAAGTTATTGATATAACAATATTTTTCTTCACATAATGCTTTTCTATTTTGGCATATTTTTTACAATTACGTTGAATTGTAAATTAATTTAGGTTGTAGAATAAATGTGTACATTGGCAGAGTGATCTAAAGCGCTCATAGTTATCTCATGGGTCAGTGGTTCTTCCCCGGGTTTTTCCAGGGTTTTTCCTCCAATTATTCTGGCTGCAACCGCTCAGGTGGCCTAGTGTCTAGAGCATCCGCCTCGGATGTGGAAGGTCGCGGGTTCGAACCCAGGCCGAGTCATACCAAAGAATTTTAAAAAATGGTACTAACAGCTGAAGGGGCCCCGAGTGGCCGCATGTGGTCTAAAGCGCTGTCCGTTATGGATCACTGCCATCTCACCTCTGTCTGCGTGAGTTCGAGTCTAGGATTCGGCGATTGTGGATATGTGAGAAAGAATGCCAGTAGCTTCTCGTGGGTCGGTGGTCTTTTCAGTGATTTCCCGGTTTCTTCCTCCACCATTAATACTGGCCGCCATGAATAGCCTATCATGTGCTGAAAAATGGCGTTAAGCCCAACAACAACAACAACAACAACTAACAGCTGCTTTGCTTGGCGCTCAGCCTTAAGAGGTTAGTGTTAGGACTGGTTGGCCTGGTGTCAAGATAATGTGACTGGGTGGGACATCATGCCACATGTATGTGGCATGATGCCCCAGTGCTAGATATCACTATAAACTGTCACACTGCAGACTTCATAGCGATATGACTGAAAAATTATTAAAGCTATGTTAAAAATCTAAATCACACACACACACACCAATTAAACTGAGTGCCATGTATAGCTTGTGCTGAAAAATGGCATCAAACCCTACAACAGCAGCAATAAATTATGGTATTAAAGTACTTTAGTCTCAGGCTACATAGGTGTAGAAAATGAATGCATTATTGATCTTCAGAGTTATAGTTTTTCTTTTAAATCCTAATGACAGGAAAACATAATTATGAACCCACCAAAATGATATGGGACCTTCTACCATGTATTGGAGAAATTAATGAGTGTCCAGTAGATATATTTGACCTGCATATATTATTGTCATGTTCACTGTTGGTGAATAATCTTAAAAATGAAATAGTCGTGCATTTTTTTTAAAGAAGTTTAAGAATACAACTGAACTATTCATTACAGATATATGGGTATTATGAATTTTGACATCTAAGAGCTTCCATAGTTTTTAATTAAGATTTGCTATTGAATACAAGAATGATCGGTATTACCTAATTGATATAAAATCTGTGTTTTGAGTCCAGTTTATTCAAACAAGTTCTAAAGATTTACCATTAAAATTAATGTATGGTTAGATTGTACAAAATTACCGACTGCATTATCTCCCTTGACTAAGGCTCTGAATGCTATTATGTGAACTTGACAACCAGTCACTAATGTAGGATTCTGTTGATTGAAGAGATATTTCAAGTCTCTGATTTCGTGCAGTATACGGTTACAAATTGTGATCAGAATGAGAAAAGTGGCTTTTGTTTCATTTTTCTAACATTTCTAAATAAAGGAAAATGGACAAAATAGAAATTTTGATTTCTCGATTTTTAATATCACTAGTAAACATAATTATTCTTATCACTGGTAAATTGCTTCTATCAATGGTAGACTGGTAAAAAGATGATTACTCATATTAGTTGATTACTAATATCACTGGTAAAGATTATTACTTAGATCACTGGTAAACATGATTACCCCTATCACTGGTTAAAAGATTAATACTCATATCAGTGGTTTAAAGATAATTACTCCTCACTGGTAAACATGATTACTCATTACTGATACTCATGATTACTTATATTACAGTACTGGTAAACAGATAATTAATCATTGTACTGGTAAACATATGTTTACTTGTATAACTGGTTTAAAAGATGATTACTTGTGTCACTGGTAAACAGATGATTACCCATATCACTGGTAAACCAATTGTTGATGTCAGTGGTAAGCAGATGATTATTTGTAAATTGATGATTACTTTTATTTCTGGTAAACAGATGATGATAACTAATATCACATAAACAGGTGATTACTCCAGTCATTGGAAAATAAATAAGTGGTCAAGCTAGACTTAAATTTTAGGGAGAAGTGACTTTTCCTTTTGGTCAGAACAGGGATAAGTGAGACCAAAGTAAGAAACACAAAATATATATATATATATATATATATATATATATATATATATATATATATATATATATATATATATATATATATATATATATATGCATTATCTTATTTTAATGATGTGCTCTATTTCTCAGTATGCTTTAACAGTTTTAAGCATTACCTTATTTCTTATTTTCAAGTTAAAAAATGTGTTATATATTAGTATCAGCATATTTGGTATGCATATAAAAATTTTTTTATATCCATACCCATTCTTTTCATAATTGTAGTATGTGTGTTTTGGATTGAGGTAAATGCAGTGTGTTTTGGCTCTATGACTTATAAAGCACATCAGAAGCTATACATTGCAATTAAATTTAAATGATAGCTGTAACAAGATTAGCAGTACCAGATTTAGGCACAAGCTAAACAAGCTACAGCTTGAGGCCTCAAAGTCTGAACTTAGCCTGAAGGGGCCTCTCAAATTTATTTTATACCAAATATGGCCTCTATAGCTTCCTATAGCTTATGACCTCGATTTGTTTATATCCAGTACTGAAGATTAGAGTCTTGTAACTGCAAGTTGTTAAAATTGATTAAAAAACTACCACTTATTTTAATTTCGAAAAGTTTTGTGTAAAATTGCAGTCAGAAAGATTTCTAGCACTCTTTGAAACAACACCTAATACATGTACTTAGGAATAAAGTTACTTCAAACCATACTCATCATCTTGATTTCATTGTTCCTGATAAAACATTAATGTAACTATTCATAGACAATGCACTGAATCACTAAAGTTGATATATAATTAAGCGGGACCCTTTTTACCCCCAATCGACAATCCAAGAATTCATATTGCACAGTGGAAGTGTATCTATTTTTAGAAAGAGGATTTTTCCTAAATATAACTACTCACTTTCTTGCTTTGTTACAAGAATTCATTAATAGGATCACATATTTATGGTTGTATTATTTATCTACCTACTGGTAATATTGATATGCTTTTGGTAAATAGTATTTGCTTCATTAGTATATATATTTTTCTTATTTTTATGGAAATTACGGTAAGTCAGAAAACAACCTTGACTTTGTGACATTATTTCAAATTTTACAACAGATTGTCACGTTTCTGATCACTATTAAATATGTAGGTTAAATCTCCTATCACTTAATATTTAAACTTTGTTTTACATTATAGATTTTCCTGAATCTATTTGACCAATTATTTACAAAATACATACAGTTGAATGAAGTGGTATATCATATACGCAAAGATGTCCACCATTACAAGCTCATTTACGGTTTCAAAACTGTTTTTATACAGAAAATGCGCAAGTACATCCGTTAAAATCTCCATTATTAAAAAAAGAAATAAGAAAAATGCTCTTCACAGAACATATTTTTAAAAAGTCAATTACTATTTGCATATAGATGTTTAAATTTGAACCAGAATTTGGTATATTTTCAATATCCCACAATTTGCTCAACTTCATGAAATTAAGCGGTGATATCTTGTTCTGGAAAGGGTTAATGGTCAGTTAGCTATTGAAACTTGCATTTTTGTTTACAAGAATTTCTTTGCTGCCATAATCTGATTGGTATCAACACCACATAAATACATTTGGCCTTGGGTTACAACAGTGCCAGAACTTCTTGGCTACAGCGAGGGGGGGCATCTCAAAGTCGTGATCTACAGTTATTTTACATCCGAAAAATCAGAGGGTGAAGTTGTTTTTGATTTCCTAACAAAAGAAGGCGAAGTTTATGTTTCTCATGCGACTTTTCTCCCATTTCGCTGTGTAGTGTGACCCTTGTTGGTTGTCAATGGTAAACAGATGATTACTCATATCACTTGTAAATAGATTTTTTCTCATATCATTGGTTAATATGATTATTCATATTACTGCTACACTGATGTTTACTCTGGTAAGAAGACGATTACTCATATACTTGGTAAACATGATTACTAATATCACTGGTAAACATGATTACTAATATCACTGGTTAATATGATTACTAATATCAATGGTAAACATGATTACTAATATCACTGGTTAATATGATTACTAATATCACTGGTAAACATGATTACTAATATCACTGGTTAATATGATTACTAATATCAATGGTAAACATGATTACTAATATCACTGGTTAATATGATTACTAATATCAATGGTAAACATGATTACTCATATCACTGGTTAATATGATTACTAATATCAATGGTAAACATGATTACTCATATCACTGGTTAATATGATTACTAATATCAATGGTAAACATGATTACTCATATCACTGGTTAATATGATTACTAATATCAATGGTAAACATGATTACTCATATCACTGGTTAATATGATTACTAATATCAATGGTAAACATGATTACTCATATCACTGGTTAATATGATTACTAATATCAATGGTAAACATGATTACTAATATCACTGGTTAACAGATGATTAGTCATCACTCACACTGGTTAAAGGATGATTACCCATATTACCGGTAAACAGATGATTATTCATATCACTATTAAACAGATATATATACTCCCAATTCTAACCTTGAATTTCTATTCCAGTGGACATCTTTCATATATTCCTTGGTGTAATTTAGCATTCAGATCACCATTATGATATAAAATGAACAGTACATGAAATTTGCACTTTTTTTTCTATCAGTGACCTGTCCATGGTTCAATGGATGCCCAACTCCCAGAAGACGCAATTACAGATCAAGAGGAAGATGACCCAGATCATGAGATTAATTGTGAAGTATCTGATAACTGCTTAGATGGGACAGAAAATGATGCCATCCATATTAAAATAGAGGAAGAGGGGGAAGATGGCATTGATATAAATCAAGGAAATGAGCAACTTGTTATATGTTAGTGTCCAATCAAAAATTGAGCTAATTTTTTTTATAAAAGAAACATTTTTGATGTTTTAGCTGCCCAGGCCAGCTAGGATTGGCTTTCTTGGTGTGAACTTGAGAAAGGCATTTCAAACTCATTTCTTTGCATATTGTTGACAATAATGTGTTAAAAATTGCAATTAAAACCTTATTAGGTGGATTTTTTTTCTATTAACTTGGAACAAAAGATGAATCTGGATTTTAGCCTTACTGGTGAGAAACCAAAAGTGCCTACATGATGATCTTTTCTCCAAAATGCATTTTCCATGTGTCTGTTAGCACACTATCCTCCAAAACTACTTGGCGGATTGCCATGAAACTTTACATACAAACTGATTTCATAGTCAAGTTTGTCCACAATGAAAATGGTGCCACTCACACATCCTCGGTTGCCTTCTTAAATATCTTGTTATTGTGTCTTCTCTAGAATGGATGGTCATATCAGTATGGTGTTTTTATTGAAAGACTTCTTATGATGTTTAGTTGGTACTAGATAAAAAAATAGTGCCAATCCAATGTTCTGTATGGTCAACACAGCTTACAAATAGAAAATCTTATCATTGCTTCTCCTGAATGGAAGGTCATATTGACATGGGTTTTCAGCAGAAGACTTGGTCTAAAATGAAAATGGTACCAGTCTCTAAAATGAAAATGATACCAGTCTGATGGCAAATATGGCTACAATACTGGCCACATTGAAAATTTTAATGCTACTCCTCCTGAATGGATGGATTGTTATATCAACATGGGGGTTTCACTAAATGACTTCTGGTAATCTCTAGTTGGAATTAATATGAAAATGGTGCCATCTGATGTCCAAAATGACCAACACAGCTTGAAAACCTTGTTAGTACTAGTTATCCTGAATGAAAAGTAATGCTACCATGGGGATTTTCTCCAAAAGACTATATATAGCAGGGCCACCACAATAAATATTTTGAAAATAGTTATTTCTACTCCTCCAGAATTGATGGTCATACCAGCATATTGGTTTTAATAGTTTCTTTTGATGCCATTCAGACATTTAATGTGCCTTCCACAGTGGTTATCTTGGAAATCTTGTTATCACTATTTCTTTTGAATGAATGGTCATGTCATCTTCTCATAATGTCTAGTTTGTCATAGAGGAAAATGGTGCTGATCCAACTTCCGATATAATTGCCATGATGGCCATATTAAAAATTCATGTTATCAGTGCATGTACATTTTGGTTGCTGGGTGACATGCTTTCACCAAAAGACTTCTTATTATGATATATAGTTGGTACTGTATAGAATTGGTGCTAGTCTGAGCTTAAATTTGGCGACTGGCATCCATCTTGAAATAATGTTATCTTTACTCATCCAAATTGAAAGTCACATGAACATGGTGTTTGCACCAGAAGATGCCTTGTTGGTCATAAATGAAAACGGTTACATGTTCATATTCATTATTTCTGCCACAGCAGTTACTTTTAAAATCTTGTTATTGCTGAAGAATATTAGATATGGTTTCAACACTTGTTAGTTAAAAGGAAGAAATGGTCTTATCTTTAATTTCTTGAAATTCTTTTCAGCCAGTTTAGTGTCAGTCACTTTAAGGGATTCTTGTTTCATTTATTACATACCCTATCTTTTGCAGTTGACAAATATTTTTTGCAATTGTGAATGAAATTAAAAGCCATTTGGAATTTATAAATGTTTGATTCAATGCAGCTATGAATATTTACATGCAGATATCATTACCCCCCCTCCCGAAATAGTTCGAAACTGTGTGCTTTGCAAAAGTCCAATTGAGCAGCCACACTGTAAGATAGATCAGTCAGATGGGTGTGTGATAACGAACATATTATACAACATCAGAAATAGCATTTTCAAGGAACTCAACTCATATATTTTGCTTCATATATCTCACACTGTAAAAAATCAGAATAATAAACACATGTTCATCTTTGCAGTCAGTGACTAAGCATATACCTATGTTTTATTTTCACTACAACATTTCAAGCAAACATAGAGTATATACTATGGATGACATGAGCCATTTATATTTTTTTTCTATTCATTGTAGCAATGATCCAGAATATTCTAAAGTCAATAATGTATATGAAGACACGACTATATGGAACCAGTCTATGTATGGTGGAATATTAAATACAGTATTTAAAGGAATGAATGTGATTGGATCCCTTAAAATAATTACCAGAAAAAACTTAATCGTTTCAGATGAAGCCTACATTTGGGTGAACTGTACACATTAGTAGACTTAAACCTTAAAACAAATTTTGTTCTGTTGTTATTACTACTGGTTATAAATGGGAGATATCGCTTGGCCAGATTCTCATACTGGGTACCTACAAAGGAATGTTTGAGAAACAAAAAATGCAACATATCCTTGAAATCACTTTAAAAGTTAGATTAATTCTAATTTGTGCCTCTATCGTTCCACACTCATGTCAGAGTAGATTCTCTAGAGAATGCAATATATTTGCATGTATGTACTATATTTGGCTCTGACACATTATGCCATTTTATCAGAATTAAGATTTTAAATCTTCGCATTTTTGATATTTGGAAATGAATCAAGTCATAGCATGTGTATGTTTTTCTGCAAGTCACCAAACAAAACATTTACAGATTTTGTGACAAGAGGAAAATAGTGAAATGTTAAGTGCTGAATGTCCTGATTATTTGGTAGAAACTGAGTATAGGAATCCTTCAGTCCATCCACACTCTAGATTAGGGTTATTGTTAAAGATATTTTAGTTTAATAGCAACAATACAGTACCTGTTGCAGTTGCCATGCTTACCTGCCAGGACACAGAGTCTCATCATCCAAAATAAAGAATTGTTCAGATGGTTTAAGTATAAATGATATCTGTACACTTATTTTTGATTGTTTTTAACATTTTCAGGATCCTTTCTCATCACCTAGACTGGTGTGTAAATGTTTGAGGAATGCACATCTTTGGGTAGCACATATCCCTATTTGTCCATGTATCTATATTCCACCATTTCATTCACCAACATAAAATGTATATACAGACATTTCACAACCTTGGCATGATGAAAATTTTACAACCAGAACTGTATACAAAATCTCTTAAAAATCTCTGGTATATATATTTTATTAATATGTAGTCATAGTTCTGCTGTCGAAGTTTTCAAACTTTTATCCCCAGTATTGGCCAAATGCAGTTCAGTTTTACTTATGGATTAATGATGTCTGTCCAGGAATAAGTTAGTTTATTCATCTGGAACCAGCATTGTGGTTAGGGTGTGCATTTGGATTATTGTCACGAACACTTTCTAGTAGTCTTTGCAGTTAGTGTTTAAATGTTCACTGTAGAGAACTACACCTTTCAGTGAAAATTAAGTAACTGTAACCTGTATTTGATTTGGGTTTACTGATTGATTTAGATCAATTTAGCTACAGACATCAGTGAATGTTAATGTAGATCACAGTAACCTATATTTCATAGTTTAACGATTTGTGCTTTTGTTAGTCGTAGACTTATATTACAGGTTTAGATTTTGTATTCATTCTCTTAGAACTTGCATCACTTCCATAATCACATTACCAGTAATTTGGTATTTCAAAGTGTCATATTGAGCACTATGCCTTTCAATGAAAATGAGGTCAATGTGACCTATATTTCATGGTCAGTTGATATGGTATAATCTTTCTGTTGAGTTTATTTGTTGGGTATTAATATATTATTTGATCTATATGTGCTTCATAGATATATGGTCATCAACAAAAGTAGGTTAGGTCTGTGACCCATAGTTCATGGTTTACTGATTTGTGCTTACCTTTGCTTTAAAATCCTTTTCTCTTGGCTATGGTTTGTGTTTAAATCAATTTCTCCAATTATTGTTGGTTGAGTAGTATAAGTTGATATTTTAATATTTAGATATATCAATCTGTTGGTAGAGTATAACAAATTGGTATTTAGAGGTATAGCTTTACGGTTCAAAGAGGCCAAAAAAATCTACTAATTCTGGAATCCCATGAAAAAATTAAATTATAGTATTAAAGGTTTGCAATCTGGCCATACTGATATTGTACATTTTCTTATTGTGTGGAGAAAAACTAGTTTCCCCATGTATTGAAAAAACCTGCCTTCTTTGGAATTCCATTTTCAAAATCTGAAGGAGAGCTTTGAGTTAATTGTCTTGCCAGCATTACTGGCTAGAAAGAAATCAATCTTTCTGATGGTCTTGCAGTTTTTGGTCAACATATGAAGTTTTGAATTTAGTTACATTTCTCTGAATTTATTACTTGTCTGGTCATAAAATTCTGTGCCAGGGTTTATTCATCTTAAGGGACACCACTCATTGCTTACAAAAATAGGTCACAGTTATTGACATTTTAGATTCAGTTTGGTTAGGAGATTAGGCAGCAACAATGCAGGCAATGTATAGTATTAGATGGAAATGTTTAATTATTTTTTTTTTTACAGATGGTACCATGGTTCCTGCACCAGCTTTAGGGGGCCCATATGGGGAGTCATCTGATGTCCTTGGCTCAGACACACAGGATAAGAGTTCCGATTCATCAGAAAGTCTTGAATCTCAGGTAATTGCTAGTGACCCAAAAATAACCCTTAGCAACCTCCAATTACACCCAAATAATGTGGATTTGATTATGATGTGTCAAGCATGGTGTTGTGTCAGATGAATTGATGACATCTGACTCAACAGTGATAATGATTTCATCAGAAAGATCATGATTGTCTGAAGGAGATGATAGTGTAATGACAATTAATAGTCTGACCACGAAACTTCAAGAGGACCATGAGTTATCCATCTGTCACTTCCACAATCTGATTTGGCAAGTACTTGTTGCTTTGCAGTTGTACAAATAAACATGGAGCTATTGCATGAATGTCTTTTTTTTCTGGTGGCAACATTTTGGTCAACACTGTGACTTTGCATTATGATTTTGATGGTTCAGTAGACAATAAGAAACTGGTAAGAAAGTAGTTGGACATGGAAGTTGTCTTCTAGGAGGATTATCACATTACCAGAGAATCCGTGTGGTTGATCAAGTATGGCTGCACTTTTGATTTGCTTAGCAGTGAGAGCAACATATCAAATTTTGCCAATTTTATTTTAAGCTTTTTTGGTAAGATGCAGTTTTAGAAGTAAGTAATAACCAGTTAATAGCAGTATTTGACCCATTTCATATGATCATGAAATAATTCAGGTATTGATGTATCTGTAGTTTTGCTTCTCACTGGTACAGCATGCTAGCTTTTTAACTTGTAAGAAAACATTAGTGTACATGATTTTGAATCGGACTATTTGTTTTATATTTTCAGGATAGCAATAGTTTACCTCAGGTGTCCAGTGAAGGTAGCATAAGTATTTCTCTTGCTGGCAATGCCATCTTAACATCTGACATAAGTCCTGGTATCCAAGCGATGGCTGAGATTGGTCAAGGTGACCAAATGACCTCTGACATGATGCACACTGTCCAGGCCATTACTTTGTCGGACGGAAGCACTGCATTCATTCAGCATCCAAACAAAGGTGATGAAATAAATTGAGAGAGATGAATAATAGGGGGTAAATTTATATGGTTAACATTTTGTTCATTATTGGCTATTGCTGTAACCTTTATTGGCTATTGCTATGACCTTTATTGACTATTGCTATGACCTTTATTGACTATTGCTATGACCTTTATTTGCTATTGCTATGATCTTTATTGACTATTGCTATGACCTTTATTGGCTATTGCTATGACCTTTATTTTCTATTGCTGTGACCTTTGCTATTAAAATGGATGTTTACATTTAATGCAGTTGTGATGACATATAACCTTTAAGCAGACCCAACCAAGCTACTTTGGAGTCTCTAGCTGCAATGCAGTGACTTGAAAGCAGTTGCAATTCATATTCAAACCTTCTTATTTTTATGAGGAAATTTTAGAGTTAGCATTTGATGAAACAAAAACTAGTATGAACATGGAGTAATGTTCCTACCTGAGGTCAATTGGGCATTCTTAAATTTGAATGGGAATTTAGGATAATTCCACCCACCATATTGTTAGAATATATATTCTCAGTACACCATATAAAATGATATCACATAAGGGTTATTGCTAGTTCCCACAAATCTGTGCAAATGTTCAGTTTCATATAGTGTCAAACACTTCATAACTGTCCCTTCCAGATTGTATCTATATATATTTTCCTTGTATGTGGCAACTACCTGCTAAATACAAGCGGGGCCATTTATCTGTATGTTACCAATTTCATTTTGGGCCCTGAGTGGCCGCAGTGGTCTAAAGCTCTGTCCGTTACGGATCACTGCCATCTCACCTCTGTCTGCGTGGGTTCGAGTCTAGGATTTGGCGAATGTGGATATGTGAGAAAGCTTGCTAGTAGCTTCTCGTGGGTCGGTGGTTCTTTCTGGTGATTTCCTGGTTTCTTCCTCCACCATTAATACTGGCCGCCATGAATAGCCTATCATGTGCTGAAAAATGGCGTTAAGCCCAACCAACAAACAAACAAACAAACAAACATAAATACAAGCAGAAGCCACTGGTATTTTTTGGCGTATATCAGCTAGCAGTCATGAGGTTTTCTTAATCCACTTGACTGAAGTTCTGGGAAGGATCTAGCAATAGTGATGTCTGTTTTTATAATATTATATTAGTCAATTCAGACGTTAGTGGCCATGTCTGTCTTTACGTCTGTCTATCTGTCCTTTCATCAATTAGACAAGTTAGTTTCCATAACTTTTATTGCTTTGGTCTTTTTCTTAAATGTTGAATGTGTTTTACCCCACAGGTAGACGGCAAGTGCCTGTTAAAATTTGAGGCTGCTATATCCAAGGTCACTGGAGTTGAAAATATGATTGGAGTTATGTGGTTGTCCCTGGACAATCAGTGCTGAAAAACTGGTTGTAACCATATTTTAAAAACTTTTTGTCCAGCAGATTTTGTGGTTGCCCAGTTACCAACTGCAAAATTGCCCCAGATCAAAATTATTCAGCAAACATTATTGTCATATATATGTAGTATATAATAGATATTGACATACCTTTTTAATTTTTTTGAGATCAATAAATATTAGGCCTGAAACAGTTGCCTGATTTTGATGGTGTTTTCTTGTCAGATAAATCAGCTATATAATCTGTAATGATACTAATGGGTAACCAGACTTGGTGTCATGTTGTCTGTAGATTTCTAGTAGCAAGCCACCCCTGACTAGAAATTTACCCATATTTTATGTTTATCTGAATTGATTGACATCACTGTGGTTCATGATATCATCAATCCAGTCTTGTTATACCTGTGTCTACACTGTCAAGTAAATGTATGCTTTCCATGTGGGATTTTTGTTTAGTCGTTACCCTACAAGCCAACATAGTATGCAACAATAATATTCATCCTTGTCATGTTGATTTAGCTGAAGTTACCCAGTAGAAACAAAAATTATGTGCTATACTGCAAGTGTCAATTTTTCCACTGACCAATTGGAAAATGTATGGCTGGATTACAGGCATTCAGTCTATCAAGTCAAAGAAGAAAGATACTTCTACCATGTATTGGTGTGTTGACAGAAAACACAAGTTTGCTAGTCTTGTTTATTTAATGGTTCACAGAGAGGTGCTGGTTAGATGAACTGTAATGTTTGAGAAAAGAAAGACTTATCAGATCTTTCCAATTTTGATTATACACAAAGTTGTTGACTATCATGGATACTAACCTGGCTGAACAAATTAATATTTGAACCAATTTCAAGCGCCTCATTGGTTTACCTTTCACATAAGACCTGCTTCTTCATTGCATAACCAATAGCAGGCAGAATCATCGAAATACATGCCCTATCAATGGACCCTAACTTAATGCAGTTCCTACAAGATGGGTCAGTTTCAATCATGACAGTACAAGTTTTCATTGCCAAGAATAGGTTATAGTCCATGGGGAACAAGACTTTTGTAATGAAAATTGCTGTTTACTCTGAACATGTCAGCTAAAGGCCACATACAAGACCTTGCGCAGGCTTTGACGGGGTATTTAAAACTGACCAAGCCATTGCATTGAGGTAGATCATGTCTCTTCTTACCTCTCAAAATGGAACAGAACAGTATATCAGCACAGACACTTTCATCCTGGATAAAGCGTGTTATTCACTCTGCATATTGAGAAATTGTTCCCGATCAAATGAATTTACTACACATTTCATGAGTTTAGAGCAATTGCCACATGCATATCATTTGCGCGAAACTGTTCTCTGATATCCATGCTGTCAGCTGGAGATCTGAGTCCACAATCTGCAGCTTTTATTTTATAGTTCTTTCATCCCAAAGGACTCAGCTTGATCTGGTTGGATCTGTAGCCATGGCACAATATCACCTGGGCAGGTTCATGAGGACATGGCCTTGGAGCCTCTGCTGAGTTAGTGGGAAGGAAAAAGATTCCCTTTTGATGCCTCTCCTTGACTTATGGGGCTTGTTCTCCAGTTGGGTGCTCTAGATGCTGTCTTACATACCCAAGGGGACCAAAGCGGGTCTCGGGGGTTAAAAAGATAAAGCATCTCCACCTTATACCTATTCTGCTATGATATTATAATCACGTAACATTTGACGAAGAAACAAACTTTTGTAGTAAACTATGTTTCTTTGATAATCTTACCTGATCATAAAAAACATACACCCTCCTAGCCTCATCACAGAGAATCCATAGAGATCATGCCTCTATTCCAGTAGTCACCATTTCCTGAGTCAAGGGGAGATCACTCAAGCTCACCCAGGTGGGCAGATAACTTTTAACTAAGAAAATTCAGTACAGATGAAAGAATACTCATTGGGTGGCTTTCTACTTTTGTGGCACTCACCAGTTATTATGTACTTTTGAGAGAGTGATGTATGTAAGGTGAAGTTGTTTGCATTTTAAACATGCACAGTGGAAAGAATGTTGGCGTACCTATATGCTACTTTCATGTAATGTGGCTGAAATTTCTTTGGATATTGAACTTTTAGAAATTTTAAATGATCTTAGGACACTGCTAACTAAAATAACTGCTCTCTTGTGCTCCAAAAATCAATCTGAATTTGTCTAAAGTACACTCTCTTTGGCAGCTATTAAAATAGGGAAAATGAATTTTGCCAAACTAAACAATACTAGCTTCTAAAAGTGCAATGAATGAATTACCAAATACATAAAATGTAAAAAAAAGTTATATGCTCTTTTTTTTACAATTTAACTCTGAAGTTCAGGAAGTGAAAATGAGCAAGTAGAGCTAGCACTTTTTTTGAAAGGTGCGCATCTGGAGTAAGGCCAAGCTGTATACCTAACCCATATTACACCCATCAATCATGCACCAAAATAAAGGGAATTAAAGGTTCTTTGAACAATACCTAAGATATACAAAGTCTTTTTTAAATAGCCAGTATAACTAGTGACAAAACCCGGGGAAATTTTTTTTCTTTAAAATTCTAACCCTATGCTAAATACGAAACTGTAGAGCACCACCTTTACTCAGCAGTATCCTTTGGTATATTTAATTTGTCATGACAGACACAGAAACATTTGCCACCAGTATTGTTTCAGAAATGTGCTGTTGGCATATTGCTAGAAATACTTTTTAAAACAGTCATGGAGTAGATGATGTTGTAGGTGACAAAAAGTAATGTATATTTGATGCACCTTGACTGACCAATTTGAAATAACATGAAAATGACAAGACATATAAAAAAAGTGATATGTTAATTTCATTTGAATATTAAATAAAAACTATGGAAAATGCAAAGCTTGTTCTTTTTCAGTATTTTTAAATTTATCTATCACAACTAATCATCCATACATAAGAAACAGCTTAGAAGGGTTACCCTGTTTAATAATATTACCTCATTCAGTGCAGTAGTTTGGGTTACCCAGTTTAATAATAGCACCTCATTCAATGTCATAGTTAGGGTTACCATGTCTAATAATAGCACTTCATTCAGTGTCATAGGGTTACCTTGTTTAATAAATAACACCTCATTAATTGTCATAGATAGAGTTACCGTGTTTTATCATAGCACCTCATTCAGTGTTGTAGTTCATGTTACCATGTCTAATAATAGCACCTCATTCAGTGTCATAGTTAGGGTTACCTTATCTAATAATAGCACCTCATTCAGTGTCATAGTTAGGGTTACCTTATCTAATAATAGCACCTCATTCAGTGTCATAGTTAGGGTTACCCAGTTTTATTATAGCACCTCATTCAGTGTCTTAGTTCTGGTTACATTGTCTAATAATAGCACCTCATTCAATGTAATAAGGTGACCCTGTTTAATAATAGCACTTCAATCAATTACCCTGTTTAATAATAGCAGCTCATTCAGTGTAATAGTTACAGTTACCCTGTCTAATAATAACACTTCATTCTGTATAATGTCAGGGCCAGTAGAAGAATCCCATTCATGTCATGACAGGTTAACTGCAGGTAGTAGCCATTCACATTTTTAAATGATACTATTCAATCTGTTGGGCACCACTTGAGTCCTAGTTCCTCCAAAAAGCTTATTTTAAAATATTGCAGTATTTAGCAAAAATGTAAAACCAACCTTAAAATTTTTTATTAAAAATTATTGAGGAGTCATCTAAGGATAACTTAATAACAGCTTTCTCACATGGAAAGTAAAGGGAAACTAAATGAGGCAACAAAATTTCAGTTCTGAATGCAGCCCTTTGGATGAGAATGGTGAATAATACATGGAGGCCAGAACAAGTGCAGATATTTGTTGCAAATTTTGGATAAAATGATATACATGTGGTGTTGCTGATAATTTGTCTCATAAAGGTAAATGGAGCACCACTCTCCTTATGCCCCTGGAAACTCTGGAAGTTGTAAAGTTCAGATAATATTTTACACAACTTGATGATAACAAAAATGCCATGAAATATTCTGGCATTGATTGTCATCAGGCTGGCAAGTGATTATCAGGCATTTTTATGTCATACTTGTAAAGTCTGTGATTAAATTATTTTCCCTTCTAAACTGTGTGCTTATATTTTCAACTTGTACTTAAATTTATTAGTAACTAGACATAAGAAAAAAGTTAAAATGTATATTGTTGATTTGAATTCCTCAGTATGATTGTTTTCATTTTATTTCATTTCATTTTTATTTACAGATGGCAAATTTTTAGAGGGTCAGACGATCACACTAGAGGATGGTACCACTGCTGTAGTACAAGGAATCACACAGAAAAGTAAGTGACATCACAAAACAATAAGCACAAAATTTTTTTAAAAAAATCATAATGACTAATAACCAGTTATGATTGAGCTAGGTTTCGTAGGACACCTAAACTCTCATTCAGAGTCAATTGAATTGAAAAGATTGCATGTAATCAGTGATAAAATTTTGTTCTTTTTCCCCTTTTTATTTGTTTTTGAGAAAAAAGCTACTACAGAATTCAACCTTTACTTGCAAGTTTTTGACTTGCTATGTATACTCACTCATGAGTCCAAATGCAAACTGCATAGACCCAGATCTAAGGTCACATAATGCACTGGCAGATCTAGGTTAGTGTAGTTTGGTAGAAGAAATCAGTAGAACAAACAACATACTCTGATTTGCAAGCACATTATGTAACTGCAGATTAGGATCTTGCTTTTTGCAGTTTGACTTAACTTATAAGCAAGTATGTACAGTAGTTACTACTTTAATATAATATAACAGTTTAAAGAAAGATGCTTGTAATTCTTGCAGTTTAATATGAAAAAAAAAATGTTGAACCAAACAGTATAAGCTAGGTCTGTTCCTGATGTTCCTGATTAAACTGAAAATGACAAAAGGAAGAACAAGTCATATTGTGTATTTGATGGCTCAATTTAATATTTCCATCTTTTACAAGCAAAAAGAATCATACTGATTTTTTTCAAACCTATCATTGCAAAACTCCATGATGTTTTTGAAAAGAAGAACAGGTATTTGAAAAAAATAAGGTATTTTTACAAGTTCTGATATATCCAGATTTGTGTTTCATTTATCAATTTTGGCTAGTACTGTACCATTACATGTCTTAATCAAGAAGAGGCTTAATTTTCAGTTCTCTGTATATTAAGAATCCATTGAACATTGACTACTGAGCATGTTCAGCCAACTAATATGGTGGCGCTCTACAGTTTCGTATTTAGCATAGGGTTAAAATTTTAAAGAAAAAGAGTTTCCCCGGGTTGCCTCACTAGTTATACTGGTTATTTAAAAGAGACTTTGTATATCTTAGGTGTTGTTCAAAGAACCTTTAATTCCCTTTATTTTGATGTATGATTGATGGGTGTAATATGGGTTAGAGAATATACAGCTTGGCCTTACTCCAGATGTGCATCTTTCAAAAACGTGCTAGCTCTACTTGCTCATTTTCACTTCTCGAACTTCAGAGGTAAATTGTAAAAAAAAGAGCCGATAACTTTTTTTTACATTTTATGTATTTGGTAATTCAGTCATTGCACTTTTAGAAGCTGGAATTATCTAGTTTGGCAAAATTCATTTTCCATATTTTAATAGCTGCCAAGAATAGTGTACTTTAGACAAATTTAGGTTGATTTTTGGAGCACAAGGGAACAGTCATTTTAGTTAGCAGTGTCCCAAGATCATTTAAAATTTCCAAAAGTACAATATCCAAAGAAATTTCATCCACATTACATGAAAGTAGTATATAGGTATGCCAACATTCTTTGCACTGTGCATGTTTAAAATGCAAACAACTTCACCTTACATACATCACTCTCTCAAAAGTACATAATAACTGGTGAGCGCCACCATAAAGAGAATATAGGTATTATTATTATATGATTTAATTTTGATTGTACGACTGAAATATTTAAGTCGCAAGCATCAAAACAGTCCTTTGTAATAATTGTCATGTATTTACCCCCTCAGAACAGCATTTATTAGAGTCAGAGTCATAAACCTGTACAGCCCCCCCCCTTCCTTATGATAAAAAGTGAACTATTTTAAAAATGCGCATTGCATTTTGTCAACATAGCAACCAGTGTTATGCTGATAGACAGGAACATGAAACTAGCCATATTTATTCCTGAGATGTCAACAATAAATTTTACAGTTATAAAAGGGATATAACAGGTGAGGTTCATAAAGGTCAAAGGTCAAAGGGTAAATATTAACTAATTCTTTGATATGGAAGAAAGCAAATTTGCTTTGTTATCATTTATTTTTTAATTTCATTGCAAATAAATGAAATAAAACATTTTCACTATGGATTTCTTTTACTTAATGCAACATTTTTCAATTTAAGTTGACTTTATTCCTATATTCTAAGACTTCTAATTTTCCCATAATGAAGGTCACTACTCACCCAAACATGCCTCATATCACATTATGTATGCTAGAGCAAAAATAAGCATAATTAGTTTATTTTCATGAATAAAATCATTGTTAATGTACCATTTTACTCAGAACATCATACATAATAATATGAAAATAAGAAAAATAATTTCATAAATGTTTATATTTGTTTTTAAGGTGGCGCTCTACAGTTTCGTATTTAGCATAGGGTTAAAATTTTAAAGAAAAAGAGTTTCCCCGGGTTGCCTCACTAGTTATACTGGTTATTTAAAAGAGACTTTGTATATCTTAGGTGTTGTTCAAAGAACCTTTAATTCCCTTTATTTTGATGTATGATTGATGGGTGTAATATGGGTTAGAGAATATACAGCTTGGCCTTACTCCAGATGTGCATCTTTCAAAAACGTGCTAGCTCTACTTGCTCATTTTCACTTCTCGAACTTCAGAGGTAAATTGTAAAAAAAAGAGCCGATAACTTTTTTTTACATTTTATGTATTTGGTAATTCAGTCATTGCACTTTTAGAAGCTGGAATTATCTAGTTTGGCAAAATTCATTTTCCATATTTTAATAGCTGCCAAGAATAGTGTACTTTAGACAAATTTAGGTTGATTTTTGGAGCACAAGGGAACAGTCATTTTAGTTAGCAGTGTCCCAAGATCATTTAAAATTTCCAAAAGTACAATATCCAAAGAAATTTCATCCACATTACATGAAAGTAGTATATAGGTATGCCAACATTCTTTGCACTGTGCATGTTTAAAATGCAAACAACTTCACCTTACATACATCACTCTCTCAAAAGTACATAATAACTGGTGAGCGCCACCTATGCCTGCTTGTCACATTGGTATGCTAATCATTGCTTGCTTTTATCCTACAAATACATTCAGAATGATAAAATTATATTATGTCATGTGAATCGAACAAAACTTTCCTAGTTACACATTTGGGGAAGAATAAGTCTTCCAGAATTGTAAACTGATTCAACAGCAGTGACTGACATGTGCCATTTTCATCTTCTGTAGAAATTACTGCACTCACTAAAAGAAGCAAATGCTTTAAATCTCAGCTTGTAAAATAAACTACCAATTTGTAAGTATGTAAGGGTAATTAGAGGAAATCGAGAATTTTGAAAATAGTTCTCCAGTAAAACATCAACTGGGACCCAAAGAAGGCACTTTTAATGTGGGAATAGATGCAATTTAGAACTTTCTTATCACTCTAATATGAACTCTGTGCTATCAAAGTACCCTAGCACATATTTTTAAAACAACTGCCTTCCCTAGGTACCATGTATGTTTAAATGGAAAGGCTCTGTTTTTCCTTTCTTTTTTCTGAAGAATTTGAACACCTCACATTTGTGAATTTATAGTAATGTTTAATGTAATCCTTCCTTATACTCAAGTTCCACAGATCAGTATGGTAGCATCATCAACAGTGTCGGGAGCAGCTGGCGATTCCATGACCTCAGAGAAGCCCTTGTTAAGTGAAAGTCAGCAAGTTCAACTAGAAGATGGCTCCACAGCCTATCTGTCTCATCAAACTAAAGGTACATCATAATGATCCCATGGAAACAAAGCCCCACTTTCACAGTAATTACTCTGAAACTTTAAACTGCACTAATTTTTCATGCAACATGCCCACATAATCAAACTTGTGCTTATAGCATTGTCTAGAAATAGCGTCACATGAACTTTGGAGATGAAAGAAAAAATGAGCCTCTGAGAAAAGTTTAAACAGCATAGAAGTATGTAAAGGAATTTTCAGATTTTTGTGGGTGGAAAAGCAGGAATGGTAACAATTACATTTATTGCAAATTATGTAAAATTGATTTGAGAGATGATTGGTGTCATCACTAGAAACTGATTTTAAAATCCCCCAAAACCTTGGATTATGTAACTGAGCTCCTTGGGGCTTAGAATTGCATTTCTGAACTGTTTTAGAGGTAATTAAGATCTAATTAACTGTATTGGAAGTAATTAAGGTCTAATTAAATGTACTGGAGGTAACTAATGTCTAAATGTACCTTATAAAACTTTATTAGTTGGTCATATTGTTTGTTCTTGCTGTATTAGTCTTAGATCACACTTCTGAACTTTTTAAATACATGTTTATAGATTGAGAATGGCCAGAACTACCACTGATCCTGATTTACTCTGGATCATTACAAATTTTTATTTGAAAAAATTAGAAAATTCTGGTTTTATTTTTTTTCTCCCTAAATCATGATTTTTTTAAAATGCCAAAATAAATTTTGATTTACTATGACTTCACTTTCTTCAAAGAGAGCTACAGTAATCAGAAATTCTATGATAAATGAATCATTCATACCATGAAAATCTGCCATTGTTCTATTTTTATCTTGTGATATTTAGCGTGTTCATTGAAATAAAACTAATATCATTATATGAGAAGAGTGTGTGGTTTAGATTTTAATGTAGATTTTAAAATTTTTTAGTCATTTTGCTGCAATTTCTGTAGTGTGGCCATTTATAGTGATGTCTAGCACTGAGTTATCAAACTATAGACATGTGGCATCATGTCCACACCCAGTCATATTATCTGGACATCAGGCTGACTAGTCCTAACACTAATCTCTTAATGCTGAGTGCTAAGGAAGGCAGCTGCAAGAACCATTGTTATGAAGTCCTTGGTATGACTTGGCAGGGGTTAAAACCTGTGACCTCAGAGGTGGCTTTAACTTCTGTCTTCTTTTAATATCACAATAACTGTCCTGCAAAGTAAATGAGAAAGTCAACAAAGGTAAACGATACCTGCACAATCTTTAGCAATTTAGGACCTGTCATGAATAACTCGCATGTGTTTTCTTTTGAGAAAACCAGTGTGATCTCAACAAGTCTTATCCAGAACAAATTCACTTGCTTACATACCCTTTTCTGTGTGTATTTGATAATAGGAGACCATGAACTGCAACCAGTGCAAATATTATGAAGTGTTAAGTGTCTCTTCTAGTGTTATTTTATGGATAATTAGTGACATTACTTTGCCATACTTTTCAATGTTATGACCCTTGCTTGGGGATAGGTATTTAGCTAAGTTGCACACAAGCACATGAATTTTTAGACTCTTAATGATATGCAAAATTCTCCATCCCCAGGGTAGCTGCTAAACAGTGAATCAATTGTAATTCATGCTTTTTCTTCATCAGATGGAATTCAGGCGATTTTGTTGGAAGATGGAACAACGGCATATATTGCAACACAACAACAAAATGTCACCTCCTTCAATGATGCCTCAAATTTAGAGAATACTGAGCTCAACTTGGATCATTTATCAACACAAGTAACCAATGCCCAGGCCTTACTAGCCAATGGCATTGTTCGGGACATTAAACCTTCAATAACTACTACCTCAATTGTGAGTATTAATTTCTTAACTGGAAGTTTCGGAATGACATAGATGTCACATTTTTAATTAGGATGGTCCATCATCCTTTGTCATCAAACATGGCCACCATTACTAACAACTGCTTAACATATTTTTTGACCAAATTTGAAGTAAAGGATTTTGGCATTAAGCTTTTTCAGATTAGTTCAAATAATTCAAGTTCACCATCAGTTATGGCTGCTGTTACTAAAAATAGAAAGGCCTATGAATGCCCCTTAACAGAATTTGATAAAATTTGCCAGAAAGCATGCTGCCATGAATGTTTTTCAGATTAGAGTAGATGATGGTGATCCATGATCAAATATGGCCCCATTTCTAATAATAGAAACTCCTGTAAATGACCTCAAAAACAACATTATTTGACCAAACTTTAAGCAAAGCATTCTAGTATAAAGTTCTTTCAGATTTGTTCAAATCATGCTGGTTCACCATCAACTATAGCCACTGTTACTAATAATAGGAAAACCTTTTACCTATCTTCTCAAGAACCGTTCAACAGAATTTGATCAAATGAATTTGAGATTGATATAAATAATGACAGTTCACAATCAGATATGGTCACTTTTACTAAAGAGTGGAAAATCCTTTGAACAACTTTCAGAACCTGACCAAATTTTAAACAAAGCTTTTTAGCATGAAGGACTTTAAATTATACCATGCTACACTATCATCAGATATAGCTGCTTTTACTAAAAAGAGAAATATTTGAACAGCTTCTAAAACACCACTTAAGATACTATGATAAAATTTAACAGAAAAGTGTCCTAGAGTGAATGCCTTTCATAGTTATACAAATCATGTCCGCCAACAGAGGGATCTCAGAGTGGCAGAGTGATCTAAAGCACTCGCCATTCCAGATCACTCATACATATAACCCCTGTCTACATAGATTTTAGTCTCAGCATGACCAATGAGAGTATGTGAGAAGGCTTGCCAGTAGTTTCCTGTGTGTCAGTGGTTCTAGGATTCTTGCCAGGTTCTGCTTCCATCAGATATACTGGCTGCCATGTATGGCTGTCATGTGCTAAAAATGACTTTAAACCCTACTGAACACCCAAAATCCACTATGAGATATGGATGCCATTAGTAAACATAGTAGAAGCTTCTATACATCTTTACCTAAATAAACTGCATAACAGAATTTTACCAACTTTGACACAGTGCATAGGGCTTTCAGTATCAGACAAGTAATGCTAATGTGATGTCAAATATGGTTTAGGGTACAAACACGAAAGAGACCATGGAAGTTATTTTCATAACAACTGCAGTCAGCAGCATTAAAAGAAATTTTAACAAAATCATCCCAAAATAATTGTTAGAACAAAGCAAGGAAAGTAAGATATAATAAGGTCTTTTTAGAATCACAGGTTTGAAGTTATACAGTTTTTTCCTTGCAGAAATAAGTTTAAAACTGATAAAGAAAATATTTGTATAATACACGAGGCATACATTTCTGTAGAACAAGTTGTAAAAAATATGAAAATAATACACATTAGTATTAAAATAAAAATTGTGAATTTAAGAAGAATGTAAAATAGCATTACAGCAAGCAGCTCTTTAAGTTGGTAGTTTTCTTGAGGGAAACTATTCAGTGCATCAGAAATGGGTCCTGATTACCTCATTTTCAAATTCAGTATCTTAAATTTTAACTCCATTTCTTCGACATGGGTCATTAACAGTTAGCAAACTTTGCAAATGTATTCATTTTGTAAGACTTGTATGCACACACCTTTAAAATAAGCTCATAATGACTTGCATTTCTTGATCTGGTGAAGGATTTCGGATGCTGCTGCACAAGAGCATGTGAAATGTAGCCTTGCACAAATTATGAGAAATATAGGAATAGCGGAAGATTACATCTTTTTTCAGATTTTCTGTCTGGATAGTATTCTGAAGGCTCAGTAAGAATACCTTTCCGTAATTTTAACCCTGCAAAACAAATCTGCAGACCATAAAAGGGGATATTATTTATTTTTTTTTTAAAAAAAATAATCTAAAATACACAAAATTTAAGCTTGAGTGAAACGCAGACAAGTTGGTTTCCTAAGTTGGTGAAAGTATGAACTCACAAATTGTGTCTCAACACTAATTGCTTTATGCATGACAAAATTTCAAACCCAGTAAATAAATTTGTCTGATCACTTTGCAGATTGTTGGAACTTCTTCAGAAAAAACTATAGCAATAGGTGAAAAGGCTTACAAGTGTGGGTTTGATGGTTGTGGGAGACTGTATACAACTCTTCACCATCTGAAGGTAAGAATTAAATATACATATATTTAAATGGATAAAACTTTTCAGTTTATTTTACCTGACAAATGCATTAATAGTGCCTGCAAAATACATACAGCAAACTCCCAAATTATGTGACACTTTATTTCCATTGAGTGGTCACATAACTCAAAATTGTGAATTCAAGCTTTTAGGTTTCACTGCTTTTAATTTTCATGGAAAAATGCCTAATTCAGCTAACTTTGATACCATTCATTTTAGCCATTTACAAATTCTAATTTATTTTGTTTTAGACATAATTTCATTATATTCTTACAAAAAATTAAATGTAAAAAATAAAATCATGTTAATTCAAATTTCATGTAAGTGTCAATGGCATAAGTCTGCAGATATCTGTATTCCCATTTAAAGGATAATGTGGCCAGTCGACTGCAGTAAGCTGTCTAGAATTTCACTTATTATTTGTATGACTTTTTTAAAGAAAGAATATAATATTGTAAAATTCAAAATTAGAAACTTAAACATGAAAAATTGTTCTTTAATAATAATTACCAAGAATTGTTAACATTTGATATTGCTACTTGTCCAGCAGTGCAAAACCCAAATAGGCTGGTAAATTCTAAATGGAACATACCTTGGACTGTGCCAGAAAACTTCAAAACATTCATAGTTGCTTGCCTGTGTGCCCCCAGATTCTAAACAATAATTTCACTGTATGCTGATTTTCTAAATTATGCATTTAAACAAATCGTGTCTTTTTTACTATAATGAAAGTTAAATTTTTGAACAGGTAAAATAATTATTATTGTTTTGTCTGAAAATTTATATGCATGCAAAAAATTTAACCAAAATGAAAATTTTGAGATGTAAATGACATATAGATCCTTTTTGTTTTTAAGAAAATTCAAATTTAAATTCATTTTAACATATTTACTCTTTGTCATATATCTGATACTTCAGCACTGCATCTTGTTAACTTGAATTGTTTCATGGACATTTGAAAGGTCTCTCTCGTGTGGTCAAGAAGTGTCTAGTATTTTTTGTTCACTGATATAAGCAATTCTACAGTGTGATGTAATCCATATAAAATGATATATAGTATAAATTAAGAACACCATAGATTCACATATGTTTAAGATTTGATTCTATCATTACCAATCCAATCTGGTTTTGTTTTTAAACTTTAGACAGATTGTAATTAAAAACAAAATTATTCATGTCATTTTCACAAGCTGGTTATTAGGTGCATTAGATTTTTATTACTGATGGATTTGTCATGCAGTAATCCATCTTTTGTTTTATGATAGCAAATCCAGACCAGTTAAATGTTTCACACATTGGCAATAACTTGAGAGAGATTTAAATAGTTGGTAATACACCCTTTGTTCAACAGCTTTAATACAAACCAGTTACCAGTCTTTAACAAAAACCGATATTATATCAACCAATTATTGGCATTTGAGTAAGGTATGCACACATGATCAGTTAAGAGGAAATAATATTAGCATAGTGGTACTGTGTTAGCATGATTAGCATGCAGAGTCTAATCTAAGGAATGATTATCACCCCAGTGTAACTGCTCCGGTGGTCTAGTGGTTAGAGTGTCCGCCTCGGATACAGGAGGTCGCGGTTTCAAACTCCTGGCCGAGTCGTAACAAAGACTTACAAAAATGATACTTACAACTGCCTTGCCTGGTGCTCAGCATTAAGAGGCTAGTGTTAGGACTGGTTGGCTTGGTGTCAGGATAATGTGACTGGGTGGGATGTCTGCAGTATGAGGCCCCAGTGCTAGACATTACTATTAATTGTCACACTGCAGACATCATAGCGATATGATTGAATTTTTTGAAAGCTACGTTAACAATCTAAGACACGCAGCACAGCAGTGTATAATGTTAACATAATTAGCACAGCAGTGTATAATGTTAGCAGAATTAGCATAGCAGTTTATAATCTTGGCATGATTAGCACAGCAGTGTATAATGTTAACATAATTAGCACAGCAGTGTATAATGTTAACATAATTAGCACAGCAGTGTATAATGTTAGCAGAATTAGCATAGCAGTTTATAATCTTGGCATGATTAGCACAGCAGTGTATGTTAACATGAGTAGCACAGTAGTGTATGCTGTTAACATGATTAGCATAGCAGTGTATAATGTTAGGTGATTAGCATAGTGGTATATATTGTTTATACATAAAGTCACTTACATAAAATCACTGTTTTTGTGCTGTTATTTCAAACATTTTCAAATCATTAATTCTGTGACCTTTTTTTTCTTCAGTTTTTAGCTCCGTTGGTCTTTGACCAAAAGTGTTTATAGGATGGTCTGTTGTTCATTGTGCATCCATCCATTAGCACAAATTTTTTATTGCCAGTTCTCCTAATCTACTTGAAGGATTGCCATAAAATTTTACATATGCATTTGTCCCTTGGTCTAGTTGGTCTTCAGTGAAAATGGTGCTGCTCAACCAGTATGGTTATCATTGCAGCTATCTTGAAAATCTTGGTGTTGCAACTCCTCCTGAGTGGTTGGGTATGTCAGCATGGGGTTTTCACTACAAAGTTTCTTATGATGTCCTAAATGATAATGTTGATAATAAAATGGAAAAGGAAGAAATGGTCTTATAATGAATTCCTGGAAATTCTTTTAACTCAGCAGAGCATGAGTGTCTTCTTGGGACTCTTCTTTATTTTCATGTTAGGCATTAACTTCAGTGCATGATAGCTTTAATTTAAAAATCAAGATGTATACTAAGCATGTGTAAAGAAATTGATGCTATCAGTGCAAGTGGTGAATCAAACATGGAGTCTATTTTTATAGTTGTAATATTGGTACCACATTTTAATGAGTAAGGTATCTAAAATTTTCAAGGCAATATATATAATTAATATTGACTAGCAACAGTTTAATGCGTGCAATTATAATAGTGAACTAGTCTAGTGTGAAAAAGGTGAGTAATTTATTGCTTTTTTAAGCAATGCATTATGGTAAATTTGATGGCCTGTTAATATCCAATGAACTTATCCATATTTGAAATAGAATAAAGAAAAAAAGGGTAACAATTAAAATCTCAGAAAACCTAATTTATATGAATCCCATCTATTGAATATGGGAGTAGTCCATTAACAGTCGTTTAGTCAATAACTATAATATTATGGTCTGCAACACTTTATCTTTACCCCATAATAGTGCAGCCTTTCTTACACTGGTTTACCTGTGCTTTATGATAGTGAAGCTTTACATGTATCCCAATTTACCTTTGCCCCTTGATGGTACAGCCTTACTTACATTGCAGTTTACCTTTTGCCCCTTGGTGGTACAGCCTTACTTACATTGCATTTTATCTTTGCCCCTTGATGGTACAGCCTTACTTACAGTGCAGTTTATCTTTGCCCCTTGATGGTACAGCCTTACTTACAATGCAGTTTATATTTGCCCTTGTTGGTACAGCCTTACATTGCAGTTTATCTTTTGCCCCTTGATGGTACAGCCTTATGTACAATGCAGTTTATCTTTGCCTCTTGATGGTACAGCCTTACTTACAATGAAGTTTATCTATGGCCCTTGTTGGTACAGCCTTAATTACATCACAATTTACCTTTGTGCCATGATGGCTACAACAGCTTACCTTTGTCTCATGAGAGTACAGCCTTACTTACATCACTGTTTGCCTTTGTGGTTTCTGTAAAATACTGATTAATTTGAGATCTCACCATGTTTTTTTTACAGTGTCCATTTCTGATTCTTTTTTCTGACAGGTTCACGAAAGGTCACATACAGGTGATCGCCCATTTAAATGTGAATTTCCTTGTTGTAACAAGGCCTTTGCCACAGGGTATGGGCTGAAAAGTCACACCAGGGTCCACACAGGGGAAAAACCTTACAAATGTCCAGAGGAACTCTGTGATAAAGCTTTCAAAACTTCAGGAGATTTGCAGAAACATGTCAGGACACATACTGGTAAGTTGCTTTCTTGTATCCTATGTGTAAATATCAGGTAATGTTACAGTGTGACCCCACTATAACACGATAATTGGGAGGCAAGAACCCGACCATGTTATAGACAGAACCAGATTGGTCAATGTCTGGGATTCCCCTATAGTAAATATTTTGTTCATACATTGATTCATTTGCATAATATTTGGATATTTTCGGATTTTAAGGTAGGTTCTTTACAAGAAAGTTTTTTTTTCAATGGAAATCTTTGAAGTCGCTTAAGTACATCCAAAATGGCGGACTTGTATGATGAATCGGAATTATCTGGGGATGAAATAATTGAAAATATCGGCGATTTTGAGCTTGTAAAGATAAATAAAGAAGACAAATTGCACAAAATACTGTCTTGGATATTTGCTATATTAATCTTGTTAACAGTCAATATGTGTATTTTATTTTATCATTATTTTCATTGAAATGATCTTAAAACCTTGTATACTTCAGGTTTTAAATACCTGTAGAAATATCGTTAACACACCATTGGATTTGCTTGAATTTTGAGTCAACATTGCATTTATTCAAGCCATGATTTGTAAGAACACTACAATGGATAAAAAAAGACCACATATTACTCTTTCAACATTTTATTCAACATTTTATAGAGAATACAGTGAAAATACCTTTAACTTACCTTTTGATTTACCTGTATAATCATCTGTGTGAGAATAAAAATGCTTCTGAGAATATTTTCAGAAATCTGAATTTGTCTTCTTTACAATGGTACCAAATATGTATACCTATCACAATAAAAAAAATTTATACAAGTCACTGAAAATAAGTTGCCTACATTTTTTAAGATCTTGAAAGTTACTTAGTGTTGAATGGTAGTCTTCCCAGTTAGTGATGAAAGGGTTAAATGAGAAAAACACCTGTAGTGAAAACAGAAAGCAAATATAATACTTTACTTCATTCAGAGAACCACACATTGGTACATATACTTGTATACTGTTTATATATACATGTCTAATGTATAGGAATGGATAAAGTATCAACACCATTTATTCACCTTCGAATCACGACACATACATTGAATCCACATTACGAGTAATTCCATAAAAAATATGCACACACACATTTAAAATATGCAGTCATTTCGTCACAGGTCTGTATTTGGTGGAAAATAAATAGCACAATCATGTAATGAATGATGAAGTTCATTTACTTTACAAGTTGGTAAAAATTTGCGTTTTAAGCACACTCGGTAGAGTTCGTAAGCATGAATGTTTTTCTGGATAACAGAGATTACTACAGAAAATGTGAATGTTCTGAAGAATTTAAATCTGAATGAAAAAAAAAGGAATTTTTCTTACCATTAACATACAAAATGACAGTCTATGTAAATATATTAATTACTAGCGAATAGCTGAAAATCTGTTGAAAGATAGAATATGAGATATTGCCTCTTCCGGTTGATCTCCGCTACCAGAAATGTAAATTTGAAAAAAAGTTGATATCTCAAAACATACAGTTCTCTTGCTAATTGTCAATATAAGTGGATTATGATATAACAATGCACTATTAAGATGGTTTGTCAATATGGACAAAGAATTTGTTTATGTAACAATAGAAAAATTTCAGTTCATTTTATATCAGCTTTGCAGTTTTCTTTCATGGGGCCTCTGAATTTCTCCTTTCATGAGGCCTCTGAATTTAAACCACTTTAAACCAATTGTTGTATATACAAGTTTAAACAGCCAACAATTTCCCCCTTAAAAAAATAGCCAGATCAGATATTTTGCCACCAATTAGGGAAAACAAATTGCAATTTGTGACATTTGTGAAGCCCTGCGCAATTCCTGAAAAAACTTTTTACATGTTTTTCATACTTTTAAGAAGAAAACACTATTTTTCATGCATGAGAAAAATGCATATAAATTGTCAGGCGCAACACCATGATAATCTTGTGTTATTCATACACGATCTCTTCCCTAAAATGATAATAAACTTTTTTTTTTTTTTCATACCTTTAAGAAAGAATTTTTTTGTGTATGGGAGAATTTTTTAGTATACAAGAACAATACAAGTATATGAAATTTTGGGTGCCACACCATGACCATGTTATATCTAAATTTGTGTTATAACAGAGCACCTTATAGCAGGATCACACTGTATTTTTATTTATCGAGCCTCCCTGGGCAGATGCTTGATATTACAATAATTTTGGAATCTGTGGGCTGGTTACAGAGTCATGTCACACCAGTTTTCCAAAAGCTATGGGGAAGACCTAATGTGTAGGACATGGACAGCTTCTAATGTTAAGGTAAATCCTTACATTATGCCTCCTTGCTGAGACACTTACCAAAAATGTTTTTCACCTGGTCTGATTCAGAAGAAACAGTTACATGGCTTTGTATTACAACCTCTTTCCACTATGCAAGACTTTTTCCTGAGTTGTATTATTGTACATTTTAAATTCTGTACATGTTATTAGTTTTTTGGAACTGCCTCTGTATATGCATAAAACTAGGCATGACTATAGATTTGAATCAGTGGAAAGAAAGTGGTATATGAATGTTCTGAAGTTTTCTGGCATTTAATTCCAATGCATTATTAAAAGAAAAGATTGTTAAATTATTATTTATCATCACTCAGAACTAAAAGCAAATGGCTTTTTATTATTTATAAATATGTTTAACCCTTTTCTAAACTTTAACTTTTTTTTAAAAAAAAGACTAATTTCAACACAAATCTTTGCATATTTATATTGATAACAGTTCTATATTGTGCATCCAGAAATATGAGATGTGATGTATTCAATGGAAACCCCCACTACTTTTTCGTTTTAGCTTTATTATTTACGTGGCATGTTCATGTTATACAAATGATCTCTTAATTTAAAACAACTATACTTATATTTACTTCTAAACAGCTCTAAATGAATTTAAGTATATTTCAAGCATTGATGGATCAATTATTCAATAAATTCACCCCAAAATTACTTGTATTTTGATATTGTAGTAAGAAGTGGTACAGAAATGTTTGTGTGCAATATAGAAATTGATTCAAGATCTGAGAGGGGAGTAATTCTGCTACCATTTGAAAAAAGTGTGACATTTTCCAGATATGGATCATTTCGTGAATAAATAAATGTGGTGAGTGAAAAATAATGCATGATTTCAACACTTTAGGCCCATTTTTCAGCACAGTTTTTTTGGAAAAATTACAGTGAAGTCCACAGTGATCTATCATAGAATATTGTTGATTTTAACATCTTGTTCAAAATTTGTATCAAAAATGTAAGATGAAGTGAGTCTTAAAACAATTCTGCTATCAACTGAAGTAGTTTATTATAGCAGTGAGTAATGGGGCTTTTCTTTTTCTAACAGTTTTTCTTTAAACTTTTCAGGAGAGAGACCTTTCAAATGTCCATTTGAGGGATGTAATCGTTCATTTACCACATCCAACATCAGAAAGGTTCATATTAGAACACACACAGGGGAAAGGCCATATATATGCACAGAAGAAGGGTGTGGAAGAGCATTTGCTAGTGCTACAAACTTTAAAAATCATATTCGAATTCACACTGGTATGATTTACTTCTTACCTGTAAAGAAGCCACTTTTCAGATGGATTGTAACTTTTGTTGGTATAGACACCAGTGTTAAGTTTTTGCATATGGCTCAGTTTCTGACAATGTTGCATGTTTGATCCTGAAATTTAATGAGTACATTCATTTTTGGGGGTACCACTTATCTTAGGCATAAGCGAGTTATGTTAACCCACTTTCCATGCTCAATTTAAACTGCGGAGGTGCCATATTTATTGTATCAGTGGGACAATTTATTTCCTGACCCATCACTTAATGGTCAAAGTGTTTACTATCTATATCGGGGGTCTCATACATGCAACCCGTCAAGCCGTATACTGTGGCCTGCCAAATTTTATCACTTATGTCAGGTAAAACATTTACATAATGGTCATCAACTGAAGATATATAAATGAATTGTGTTTGAGGATCCTGAGGGTTTTTAGTATGTTATCAATCAAATTGGATACAATAAAATAACAAACAAGCAAGAGAAAGAGAGAAATAACAACTGATTGCTTGAAGACACCAGCAATTCATGCATGACATGTGTATTGTGAAAAATTACAAAGATGATATTATATCTAGGTTGACAGTATAATGATATTTATCAAAAGAAATGAATAAATTCATTCACAGTAAATGAAAATGACAATATTTTGCTAGCATTGGTCACAAAAATTATTCTTAAAGACAATTAGTGCTGTGTATATTATTGTACCAGTACCCTGCTGACATCATTGTTTTTTGAATCAGTTATGATGATAATAAGGCAAGCAACAGAAGCTTGCGTGGTGAATAAACACACTTGGTAGTGAGAAATATTTTCATTGTTTTAAGTTAAACTATCAGATACAAAGGCTATTTTATTTACTAAGCAAGTCAACCCCAAAAACAACTCTGCAACACAAGATCTGATGATGTCATTGTTGTCAACATGATAAGCCAACACCATGCAATGTTAGACTGTCTTCAGTTCAAGTTGGCCTTTCAAACTATTCCTGCAACCCCAGGCTTATCACCAGTATTTCCACAAGTATTATTTTTATCTAATGTACATTTTTTCTTCTCTAATCTACTTTTAAAAAGTGTGCTTGCCTCTCTTAACTCATTTTATCCGGAATACGACTACAGGCATAATACTTCATTCTATCCTGAATACGCCTGTGGTCGTATTATCCCATTTTATCTGGAATACGACTACGGACATAGTTTACTACGTATGTAGCGTCTCAAGAAACACATGTTATACATCACAAATACTTGTGTACTTCTTCACCAACACTGGAAATGGTTAAGGCATGCATGTGCAGTGAAGTTCTAAAAAAAAAACGTGGTTGGAAAAGAAATGTTGGTCTGAAAATCGATCCATAAATTTAAGGACGACAACTCAGATGTAAACATGGATATTGATAGCGAAAGTAGCGACATGGAAGTTGACGATTTGAATGATTTGGATGATAATATTGACTTAAATGATGGGTTAGATATGAATCAAGTTGATAAGAGATGATGCATGGCTTCATGCACTTTTTGAAAATGATTCGGAGAATGAAGATGACTTTGAAATCTTTTAAGAGGAATGGGTCCAGGATGATTTTTCTCCTCAGTTGCAGCCACGATTTAAATTGAAACTGTTCAACACCCAGAAAAAGCCGATGCTCACCATTACTTTGAATTGCTTTGGGATGATTTAATCTGGAAAAAAAACTTGTTATTTAAACAAACAGTTACGGAACAGGAGCATAGAAAAAATCCCTGTTCACCAAAGTCACCAAGATGGACACCAAATTGGTCCAAGTGTTTTGTTGTGCAGTTTTATTAAAATTATTATAACTTTTGAACTAACAGTGCTAGAAACTTCAAATCTGGACCAAAATGCTAGAAATAGAATTATCTAAATGCTAGAAATAGAATTCTCTTTATTTTATTCCCATACTATTTGGAGCATTTCGTTTATTTTCATGAAAAAAGATTCACAGAATATCATGGTAATGTTTTAGAAAATTTTTCTTTTTTTAAAGTCATTTTTCAAAATACAGTTGTGAGCATGTACATGGTAAACTATGACAAAACATGTATCAGTGTGTTGCAAATTTTATTACCTCTTCAGAGATATATAGTTTTATATACTTAAAAAAGAAATAACAGTGTTAAAGAAATTTTAGTAAGCATTTTGAATGTCATCACAATTTGTTACTGCAGCTGTATGAGGCTTCATTTTACCACAGTGTATTTAGAATTGCTTCTCAAGAACCAGGCACTGCAGCTGAAATTGGTGAACAGGACAAAATGGGTTAATTCCCTCTCTAATCAATTTGTGCAAATGTTGGTAGATTAGTCACCAATTAAATTTTTGGAATGTAGCATCAGAGCATTCCTGAAAAAGAATGGAATTTCAAGCAACTTAATTGACTAAATGAAGGGGTAGGTAGTACCTCACATCTTGATGATTTTAAAGAATGGTTTGTCAGATAGCTTTTTAAACCAATCATTTCCTTCCTTCCAAACTTTAGATAGATTGGAAGAATGGTGACACTTACGATAAATGGTATCATTGGGGCTTCAATGAATCAAAGAATATCTGACTTGCTTAATGCTGAATACTTAAGTCTGTGAAAGTTGTAACAAATAGTGA
The DNA here is from genome assembly GCA_016746295.1 of Potamilus streckersoni. Taxonomy (NCBI): domain Eukaryota; kingdom Metazoa; phylum Mollusca; class Bivalvia; order Unionida; family Unionidae; genus Potamilus; species Potamilus streckersoni. The sequence continues at coordinate 3,000,699 of JAEAOA010000364.1, forward strand.
TGTGATATGAAAGTGCTATGTATTTAGAGATCATAGAAAATTACTGACATGAAATTACTATGATGACTATAGAGATATTACCACTTGATCGGATTTCAGTACTAGAAATGATAGCTGATCAGGCATAAAGAATGTATATAAAACTGGAGTCATCATATTGTAAATGACCTCAAAATGATAAATGATTGGCCTCACCAAAATAAAAAATAAGATATCTTCTTTGTTCTTCAGATATGCAGCAATTTAAAAGAAGAAATTATGGAGTTATGTGTTTGCATTATGTAGAAATTCTTATAGTGAATAAAAACATTCACAAATAATCTCTAAATTGATTTAACTAGAAGTTTTAAATTGACGTGAATGAAGCAGTTTATAGGAATGTGAAGTTCATTTTTATAATTGGCGTGATGTAATAAGCAGCCAGTAAATTCATAATAATAAGAATAAATGTAGTTATGTACTGAAAATCTAATGCCCTTTTGCACTGTTTCAGGTGAAAAGCCATATGTATGCACTGTTAAAGGTTGCGGGAAAAGGTTCACAGAGTATTCCAGTCTATACAAGCATCATGTAGTCCACACTCATTCCAAGCCATATGTGTGTAATCACTGTGGAAAGACATATCGTCAAACCTCAACATTAGCCATACATAAACGCACAGCTCATGGTGAAGACGTAACACCAGAGAGTGAAGCTGCTTTGTTCGCGGACCATCATTCTCAAGGTAAGGAGTCTTCCAGAATTAAAGTTGTAACCATGTAGTTACTGTGCATTTCTTATAGGTACAAACAACTTATGAATGTGGCTGCAGCAGACATTGAAAGTAAGTGCTTTTTGGGATGGAGAAGACTAATACATCCAGAAAAGATTGTTCACCCTGTATCAGTCACTAATATCCATTGCCATTACTGCAGTGCATTATACAATACACCCTTACTATAAGGCACTTCAGTATGAAACTATCATTTTATTTGGTGAGGAATACTCATGAATCCCATTGTACTATTTGATACTAATAATATGTATAAAATACCTCAACATTCACCTAAGGTGGATCACTTTGTGGCTTCCATGCACAGCCTTATAGTACAGGATTATGTAGTGTTATAGTGGGGGAGTATGCAGTGTTATAATAATGTATTGAGTTACATTTTTGTTATAGTGAGGGAGTATACATTATTATAGTGGCAGAGTATACAGTGTCATAGTGAGGTATTGTGCAGTATGCATTGTTATAGTGAGGGTGTATACATTTTGATAGTGATGGAATAAACATTGTTATAGTGAGGTATTGTGCAGTGTTATAGTGAGGGAATACCTTATGTTCACAATTTCACTATATTTTCTACTAAATTTTTCCAAAAATGAGGACTTTCAGTTATTGTTTTTATAATGGAAGCAACTTGACAAAGCAAACCAGAGTTGAGTATTTGTCAAATGGAGTACATCCTGACAATATGTTGCAAATTGTTCAGAATCCAAATTGCTAGATGACTTCAAATAGGACATTCATATTAACTTGACATTAATTCATAACTCCAAATTAGAGGATTTTAGGTTCAGTGCTGAGACAGAAGCATAGATAGTCATGTTTGAATGACACAGGCGCTCATTTCTGTAATTGAAGAAAGGAAAAACTATTGATATCACCCTTCCCCCATCCAGTCATTAGAAAATCACTAAATTTTGCAAAAATTTTCAAAATGATTTTGAAACTTTATTTAAAGTAACATCTGATCCTGTCTACTTTGTACTTTCATATTTTTTTTTACAATTCAGATTCCTATTGCTTATCAAAAGAATTTCTCATTTAGCTCATTTTCTTTCATTTATATTGCCTATGTGGTCACAAAACCTGAATTAGACAGTTGTCTTGAAGGGCATGAAAAGCAGTAGTCTACTTTGTTGTTTTCTAATTTGATTTTCAAGTTTCTAGAATGCATGATGTGATGAGTGGAAGTTCATAGGTACTGTAATTCATTGACCATGCATGTGAGATAGTTAAGTACCTAGTTTCAGAAATGCAAAAAATAAATGTGTCATGAATGAATCAATAGCCTTGTATCTTTCTGTAGATTCTGTTCTTGAACCTCCAGAAAAGAGAGCAAGAGTAAGTTTTACCTTGACACCAGATGGTGTGAGGGGTCACGAAGAAGGGGAGAGCACTCTAGTAATCAACACTTCTGATGCAGCATCCGTGGGAGGAACCCAGCAGGTATATTGATTTTATATATTGTCTCAGATTACTATATTTATTGTAGGATAAACTCATTGGTGTAATCTCACCTTGCATATTTTTGGCACATTATTTCTTAGATTATATATAAACTCTACTCCTACTTTTTGGACGAATTTATTAGGCTTGTTCCATTGGCTTATCAACTTGATTTGACAGGGTTGAGTTTTCTTTAAATTTTAAAGTTCATACTAGTAAAAATAACAGGGCACACAATTTTAGTTTCATCTTTTAGTTTATTTAACTTAATTTTTTTAGTAGTATTTTTTCAAATACCAGTCTCTAATTTAGTCCATGATTTTAAGCCTTTGTGCACAAGTGTCAGACTTACCCTAATTTATGATGAAGCTTTCAGAACACCTTCATTCTTTGTCATTTCAGGTGCTTCTAGGAGATAGTATTGGAGTCGTAACCACAGGAGCAGATGGTACAATTTTATCAGGGGTACAGACCAGTGCAAGTTCATTACTACAGCAAGCTGGGGTTGCAACCTTCACCTTGGGAGACCAAGGTCAGCAAGTGTATGTCATTACAGATCCAGCTCAGCTAGAGGCTTTGCAGGTAATGAATATTAGAACTCAGACTATTAATAGGATTGGAAATATAAATGAATTTTAGATGATGCATAAAACTTTGTCCTTTTACATATTTCACTGTGGCATCCTGTAATGTATTTCAGTGTAGCACAGGATAGAGATATCACAATGCTTAAGATTTTGTCCTGTAATATATTTCACTGTGGCACAAGATAGTGATATCAAAGTACTTAAAATTCTGTCCTGCAATATATTATACTGTGGCATCCTTTATGTATATCAGTGTTTGGACATGATTGTGGTATCACATTGCATTCTGTTATGTATATTTCTGTGGTACAGGATACTGATATCACAATGCTTGTGACTGATGTGAATTATACTATGCAATACATGCATGATTAGAGTGTTATAGCATTTGTGCACTCTAATTGAAATGTAATTAATTCATAATTTGTTAGGAACAGTATAAAGATTTTCATGTGTGTGTGTGTGTGTGTGTGTGTGTGTGTGTGTGTGTAATTTGAATTTTTAATGCAACAATTTTTAAAGTAGCTTTAACAATTTTTCAGTCAGATTGCAATGATGTCTGCAGTGTGGCAGTTTAGATTGATGTTAAGCACTGGCATCATGCCACAGACATGCACTATGTCTCACCCAGTGACATAATCCTGACACCAAGCTGACCAGCCCAAACACTGATCACTGAAAACTGAGCACCAAGCGAGACAGATGCTAGTGCCATTTTATAAGTTTTTAGTATGACTCAGCTGGGGTTTGAACCCATGACTTCCTGAATCCCAGGCAGATGTTCTAACAACTTAGGCTCCTGGTGCGGTGATTTTCTAGCATATAAGGTTTAGATCACTTACTAGGTTAAAAAGTGTTTTCATGTGTGTGGTATTTGTGAAGATTGGTGTTGGCTCTACTGGCCATAGACTAAAGAACATGTGTAATGGGATGTTAGCACAAGTTTTGTTATCATTACTCCTCCTAAATTATTTGGATGATTGCCATGAGACTTTACCTATACATTCATCCCAAGGTCTACTAGGTCCTAAATGAAGATGGTGCTGTTCAGATGTCCAATATGGCTGCCACAGCATCCCATCTTAAAAATCATGTTATCACTACTTCTTCTGAATAGATGGTCATATTAACATGGGATTTTCACTGAAGTATTTCTTGTAATGTCGAAATGGTCCCACGTGAAATTTGGTGCTATTTTTACATCCAATATAGCCAACGCTTCAGCTGTCTTGAAATCTTATTAGCACTAATCCTAAAGAAACTTCATATTATCATCTTTTCACCTGAAGACTTTTATGATATCTAGTTGGTCATAAATGAAAATGGTGCCACCTGGACATCCAACATGGCATGACAGTGGCCATGTTGAAGATTTTATAGCAGCTTCACCTGAATCAATCAAAATGTGGGTTTTCATCTGAAGATTTCTTATTTCTAGTTGGTCCTAAATGAAAAATGGTGCTACCCTTCAAAGCAGCTGTCTTGAGAATCTTGTTATTGCTTCACATTCTGAACAGAAAGTCATATCAGCATGTGGTTTTCATCAGAATTCTTATGGTATCTTGTTGGTCTTAAATACAAAGTGTGTCAGTACAATATCCACTGTGGTCAACAGAGAGGCCATCATGAAATTCTTGTTGCTACTACTTTATGTTTTCACCAGATGACTTTGACTAGTTGGTATTAAATGAATATAATGCTGATCTGATACCTGTTTTGGACACTATGACTGCTGTCTTGAAAATGTTGCTATTGCTAATCCTCCTAAATGGAAAGTCACATCAATATGCGGTTTTTCCAGACTATTTATGATACCAAGTGGGTCTTCAATGACAGTGGCACCTGTCTGACCTTAAATGTGGGTGCCATTGAAAATCTTCTTGTCACTACTTCTAGATGGAAAGTCGTATTCAAATGGGGTTTTCACAAGAAAAAAATGTTATGGTGTCTAGTTGGTCCAGAGTGAAAATTAAGCCAGTCTGACATCCATTATGGCCACCATGGAGTTCAACTTTAAAAGCTTGTTATCTTTACTCTTTTAAAGCTGATGGTCCAATCAGCTTATGGTTGTCACCAAAAGACTTATTATGATAACTAATTGGTCTTCAAAAGATGAAAGTGCCCTTCAGACATCTAATATGGCTACCATAATGAACATGTTGAAAATATTGTCACTAGTTCTCACATGGTTATATTGGCATGGGATTTTCATCAGATGTTTTCTAATGGTGTCACTTTGTTCAAAATAAAACTGGTGCTGATCTTGTATCCATTATAGTGACCACAGCAACAAATTTAAAAATCTTATTTCTCATGAATATCAGAAATGGTTTTAATGCTCAATGCAACAGCCACAACAGTACCCTCTACTGCCCTCAACTTAACTAGTCTGCTGCCAGCATCGGTAACATGGAACCCAAAACTGAGACAAAAGTGTTGAATCCATCTCCACTTGCTCACACTGCAGACATCTAATTCAGCTCTCCATCCTCAAACAGAGGTGTCTGAAATATAAACCAGAATCCAGCAGAAGAAATCACCAGGCAGAAAAGATGGACTTTTACAATTGGCCCCTCAGTAGCATTGTACCTAGGAGATTTAATACAACAGATGTACAGACTCTTAGAGGTGCAAAAATCAATATTATAACAATCAGAATAATGGATACAAATTTAACAAAATACAACCAAATTAATAATTCAGTTGGTGGAAATGATGCTAGGTCATGTATCCCAGATACATGTAAAAATAATGTTTATCAAGATTACCTCTATAAATGTGGACACCATTGACTAGTGGACAAAAGTAAATCTGATCTGAACCTTTTCATGTGATGACAGTGAAAATGTCTGACCTTTGCATTCCTTGAATGCAAAGTACATCATATGACGTTTTCATTTATGATAAATGGGTCTCAATTGTCAGTGACCTTTCTTATGTGGGTGCCATTGAAAATCTTCTTTGTCACTACTTAGATGAAAGTGTATAACTGGTTTCACAGACAAAATGTTATGTGGTTGCCAGAGTGAAAATATAGGCCTTTGCCCCATTGATGGCACATGGAGTTAACTAAGTTTCATCTTTTCATTTTGATGCCAGTGGTTGTAAAACTGATCATGAAACTTTTCATTCAAAGATGAAAGTGTTCATGACATCTATTATGGCAACATAATGAACTGTTGATGATTATGGTCAGTGCAATGTTATATTCATGGTTCATCTTTTCTAATGTTACTGTTCAAAATAAAACTGGTGCTGACCTTGTATCATGTGAACAGCAACAATTAAATGTGGACACCAGGGTGAAACTGATCAGTGACCTTTTCATGTGGATACCTGGGTGAAACTGTTCAGTGACCTTTTCATGTGGACACCAGGTTGAAACTGTTCAGTGACCTTTTCATGTGGATGCCAGAGTGAAACTGATCAGTGACCTTTTCATGTGGACACCAGTTTGAAACTGATCAGTGACCTTTTCATGTGGACACCAGTTTGAAACTGTTCAGTGACCTTTTCATGTGGATGCCAGAGTGAAACTGATCAGTGACCTTTTCATGTGGACACCAGGGTGAAACTGATCAGTGACCTTTTCATTTGGATGAGAGGGTGAAACTGTTCAGTGACCTTTTCATGTGGATGACAGGGTGAAACTGTTCAGTGACCTTTTCATGTGGATGCCAGGGTGAAACTGTTCAGTGACCTTTTCATGTGGATGACAGGGTGAAACTGTTCAGTGACCTTTTCATGTGGATGCCAGGGTGAAACTGTTCAGTGACCTTTTCATGTGGACAACAAGGTGAAACTGATCAGTGACCTTTTCATGTGGATGACAGGGTGAAACTGTTCAGTGACCTTTTCATGTGGATGACAGGGTGAAACTGTTCAGTGACCTTTTCACAACCAGATAATGTACAAATTTGTTTTTGTCAAACGTTGTGCCCCAAACTCCATACACAGAAATTCTAGAAATGCACCAAATATTGAAATCAAGGTGCAGTGTAATGTTTGTTTCTTATTTCAAATGCCAGTGTAACTATTTGCAGATGCAAATGCCTATTAAAATGGAAAGTAGTACTTAAATTTCCAAGCAGCTGCTTTAAGAAAAATTTAGAGTAACAAAGGCTTGAATTGACTTGACTTGCACCAAACATTTTATCCAGGAACAATCCACATGAAGATATAAAAGGATTAGCATTACAGGCCACATGACCTAAATTATATAAATAAATTGGTCCTTAATAGTGGCTTACACTACCAAGCTGATGGGTAATGGGGACACATTCACACTACCTACAAATTTCCTATGAGAATATATTAAGTTGTAATTAATTAATTATTTATCTAATTATTTTCACAGCAATTAGCACAGCAGCAGATGGATGTGGACCCTCTAGATCACAGCATCATCACCACCTTGTCCACGTCAATGGAGGAAACCCACAATACAGAGTCAGTTCCACATGAGGAGTCCTGTAGCCCTCTTGTCTCCCCTGGTTCTGATGGTGTGGAAGTTGCATTCCAAGCGGAATGATGTATTATGTTATGGATAAATTAGGGTATATAATATGTATTATTGTTATGTGTACATGTGTGTGTATATATATATATATATATATATATATATATATATATATACATATATATATATATATATATATATACACACACACACACACACACACACACACACACTTACACAGAGGGCTCGAAATTAAATTATTCACTAGCCCAAGGCTAGTAAATTTTCTGTTGGACACATAGTTTTTATAATTTCAATAGTCCAGTGGATAGTTAATATTGTTTTGTCTGATATTATCTTGTGGGAAGGACTGGTGAAGATTCAACATGACACACACAAACACACACACACATACATTTAATTTGGACAGATGAGCTAAAAGTATTGTCACACATGAAATAATTTTATTTGCTAGGATTTATCGACTTAGATTGACACTTCCATTAGTTGGATACTGTTTCCAAAATGATTTTTGGGAATATTTTGTCAATAGAATATCATTTATGAAAGACAGAAATCACCATGTTACTCTGGTATATATTTGAACATTGCCACTTGTTGTTAAGTCGATTTTTGGGAGATGATGAACCAATCTAATGAATTGATGGGTTCATAAGACGTGATTATTCTTTCTTTCAGAACTTTCTGTATTTTCCTTCTTTTCATGATATTGGACATTCTTTTTTAATTTTTTCTTTCCAGGCAAAAAAATCTGTGTTTACTTATCTTAAAATAAGCATCGCAGACTATTCTTATTTAGCTACAAAAGCATGTTATTCCTTTTTCTTCTACAGTGTAGACTTTACGTGAGCGTTCCATTGTCATTGTTACTCTGTATGAAATTTGCAATCTTTCATGTAGATTTTATCCATATAATGTTCATATTCAAAATTCAATTTTTGATTATAATGATGAAATTTTCATAATTTTAATAGGAAGAGTGACAGAACAACCAAGAGATATTTTCAGCCATTGAATTGACAACCAGTGGATTCTACAAAAATAAACATTCAGATATTTGCTGCTTTATGCTCCAGATCTTTAGGTGCAAATATTATTTTTTTTTTTAAATTGTAGTTAAAAAGGAGTCAGCAATATATATATATTTTTTGTCTGTCTGGCATCAACAGTGAGATGTAGGTATACTTTTTTTTCCAGAGTAATAGATATTAATCTTCAGTTTTGAAGCTTTTACAAGTCTAAAACAGTTATATTTATATCATACTACAGATATCACATTCTGCATAAACCTGGTCTATTTATTTTTTCATGTCTTTCCATACATATGTAAATTTTGTTTTCTACTGACATGTTCAGTGGATATTGCAAGAAAATAATAGTGCAGAATATTATAATTCAGTTTTCTCATTTGTTTATGAAGATACAAGGCCTCTGCACACTGGTATTAGTTGCTTAATGTCTGTATCAGACATACTGCAGGTCTTTTTTTAAAAAAACACACATTACCCGCTGAGTTAATCATTTGTATATAATACTGACTATAAAGATCATGTATTGCACAGTATGTCACATTTAGTCATAACCTGAGATAGATGTGTGCATAAAAATGACCATGTTGTAACAATTACTGCTCTTTGCCAATTGCCAGAGTGGTCATTATACACAGATCTGACTGTAATTCATTTTATCTTATGTTGTAGCTCTGAGCTGTGTGAATTGTTTTAGTCTATGCATGCCCAGTTATTTATAAAAATAATTCTTTGTGAAAGAAAAATAAAATTTGTTTTATATTCTTTATTGTTTTGAAATCTTGTGTATGATCTGGTTATATTTGAGTAAATAAAAAGTACGGGGAAAATAAACAATCTTAAATCTTAACTTGATGCATCTTTTTTGTATGATTCCATTGTATTGCACTCTTGAGTGTATAAGGACCTATGTCAGTTATGTATAGTCTTGGTACATCCTTCAGCATTGCTAATTTTTGGCTTTTAAAAATAAATCCACTGGACCAATGTCAATTAAATTTGACCTGTCACTTCCTGGTTCAGAGGAACATTAAGATTGTTCATGTATGACATCAGATATGCCACCATTATGTAAAAGTGAAAACCTTTGATCGGGCTCTCAAAAACCACTTCACAGATGTTAACCTAATTGAACAAAAAGCTTTCTGTCATAGAGCCTTTTATATTTATATATATATGATACAAATCCATCATCAAATAGGGCCACCTCTACTAAATATAGACTAATTTGCAACCAAAAAAAACCCATTCATGTACAAATGATTCTGATCTGTCTGACCGCCATTATTTGAAGTGTAAGAAACCTTAAAATGATTCCTCCCATAGCACAAAACAGAACTTTATTATAATTTGACAGCATCCTGCATTTAAAGGCCTTTCATTTTTAAGAAGATGATGATTATTCAGCATCAGCAACTGTTACTCAAAATAGAAAAGACTAAAATTAACTCTCTTAAACATGGGCAAACAGAAGCAGAATTTGACTAAATTTCACACAGAGCATCATAACGTGAAGGTCTTTCAACTTCAAAGAAATGATGTCAAGAAACAAACCATTATGGCTGCTATTACTAAAATTTAAAATAAAACAACTTTAAATCACTTATTCTCAAGAAATTTTACAGAAATTTATCAGATTTGAAAGAAGCAGCATTGTTTGAAGGCTTGGAATGATTATAGAAAATGTAGATCTGTTGCCCAATTTGGCTGCTGTTACTAAATATATAAATGTCTGTAAATGGCTTCAAGAAATTTTTTTTATAAAAATTTGACTGAAAGCATTGTGTTCTGTGTCTCCTTCACCAATATGTACATATTTAAATTTTTCAGGCCATTTTTGATTCAGAATCTCGGCCAAGTTCATAATTTATGAGTCCAATGCAAAAATTGGTGTCATTATTATGTTTTAAAGTGTTTATTTTGTCCAGGGTTTTTTATGCATTTCAAATATTTTAATTTCATTCTAAGAAAATGTTACCACGCAGATAAATGTAACATCATGTAACTATCTACACCACATCTAGGGTGATACTCCTCCCAATGAATCCTCATGAGGAAAAAAAGAGACGGGTTGGCTAACATGTTGAAAAGGTCTCTTCATTCCAGAACTGAGAAAATTTGACTTAATAACTTTTCTGTAAATTGAAAATTGGAGTTAATCTTTTATGAAAATTCCCCATTATTAACAGTGGACATGCAAGTGTGTTGTGACAATGCTGTGAAAATTGGATAATGTGAAGATTTAATGACGAAAACTGGATGACAAATATAAAAATTGTGAAATTGGACATTTAAAAACTGGGTGACATTAAAATTGGATGACAAATGTCAAAGCTGGACAACATATGTGAATTGGATGACAAATGTGAAAATCGGATGACAAATGAGAAAGTTATTCAGATTTGAAAATGTTTATATTTTATTGTAAATTCTATTAAAGTGTTCTACTCTGCTCTGGTCACCAAAATACTACAAACAGATCAAAACACTATGAGCCCACCAGAACACTCAAAAAGTTTAAATGCAGCATAATGAGTTAGGCATATGCAATGGCTGAATTCATTAACAGTTCATTCAAACCAGTGGAAACTAAAATTGCTAATATTATTTAATTTTCATATCCACAAGGTATGTTCTTTACTGAAGGGGTAAACTACCAGTATGATGGGTACATGTCCATTTGGATGCATCTTTTTATGCTCAGAATGTATGATGTTATTATGCCCAGCCATTTATCTGTATGTTACCAATTTCATTTTGGGCTCCGAGTGGCCGAGTGGTCTAAAGCGCTGTCCGTTACGGATCACTGCCATCTCACCGCTGTCTGTGTGTGTTCGAGTCTAGGATTCGGCGAATGTGGATATGTGAGAAAGCTTGCCAGTAGCTTCTCGTGGGTCGGTGGTTCTTTCCGGTGATTTCCCGGTTTCTTCCTCCACCATTAATACTGGCCGCCATGAATAGCCTATTATGTGCTGAAAAATGGCATTAAGCCCAACAACAACAACAACCAATTTCATTTCTGCACATTAACCTGAATTCTCCAACATAAACATTTAACAAATTTAGCTGATGGCTTTCATTTGGGTGAGGAAGAACAAAATCAGATTTTGGGCTGAAAAGGTAAAAAGTCAAGGTCACTGTTACTGAAATAAAATAAATGGTTTCCAAACAAAAACAGTGCTACATCATATGCCTGGATCAAAATTTGTGGATGGCTTACACTTTGGGTGGCAAAGAAACAAGTTGATTTTGGGTCCAAAAGTCAAGATCACTTACTGAAAGAAGAAAAATGGTTTCTGCACAATGAAATTATTTCTTTGTTTCAGACCTGAACAAATGCTTTTTGGATCTTTTCAATTGGACTAAGGAAAATACCTATTGATTCTGACATCAAAAGTCAAGGTCAATGCCACTGAAAGAAGCAAAATGTTTCTGCATCAAACTTTGTTGATGGCTTGCACTTTAGGTGAGGAAGAAGTCTCTTGATTTGGGGGTCAGAGGTCAATGTCACTGAAAAAAAATAAGAAAATTGGTTTCTACACAATAAAATTAGTTCTGCATCATAGACCTGGACCTAACTTTGTGGATGGCTTTCAATTGAGGTAAATAAGCCAGTTATGGGATCAAAAGGTCAAAATTCAAGGTCACTAAAACAACTAGTTTTGCACATTAACTGTTCTGCATCACATAACTAGACGTGATTTGTGGATGGCTTGCACCAGGAGTGAGGTAAAGCTTATTTTAGGCTCTTTTAAATGCAAGGCGGGGCCCCGAGTGGTCAAAAGCACTGTCCGTTACGGATCACTGCCATCTCACCTCTGTCTGCGTGAGTTCGAGTCTAAGATTCGGCGAATGTGGATATGTGAGAAAGCTTGCCAGTAGCTCGTGGGTCGGTGGTTCTTTCCGCGGATTTCCCGGTTTCTTCCTCCACCATTAATACTGGCCGCCATGTATAGCCTATCGTGTGCTGAAAAATTGCGTTAAGCCCCAGAACAACAAATGCAAAGCATTAGTCATGTTCAGGCATATCAGTACTAAGTTGGTGTCATTTTCTTCAATTGTACGTGAATGATTTGTTCATTATATTAGATGTATAGGTCCATAAGTGATTGGCTTGATTTTATTACTGCTGATTAGTGATTTAATTCAACCCAGAGGGCAAGATGGAGAATTGTACACCTGCCCTCTGGACTATGACATGAGTTTATTGTCATTTATGTTTAGTACACACACATCATGTATGTACATATGTATGTATGTGTATATGTATGTATGTGTGTATGTATGTATGTACTATATATATATATATATATATATATATATATATATATATATATATATATATATATAATTTTTTCCTCTCCCAGAACTTATGGTGAAACAGATATATTCATGAAATCCATTTGTATCGCATATGCATGTATTGCTAATGTCAGATAACACAGTGTTACACATGACACATTTTTCATTCATGTGAATATATAGAAATAAATCGTGTTTGGATGTACTCCAGGGTTTAATATGTTATCCAACTAAAAACTGGATCCAACAAAATCGCAAATAAAAGAGAAATGTTAACCAGCTGCTTGAGGCATCTGCCTTGCATAACATGGTTAAGGTGCAAAGTAACCAGGACTGTATTATATCTAGGTTAACTATATGACAGTATCTCACCAACAAAATATTATTTTAAAATATATTCATTATAAGTCAATCTTTTCGCTAGCGTGGTGGAAATAAAAAAAATTTTTTAGTCTTTGCAGTTTCTGCTTCAGGTATGGATCGTACATGAGTGCAAATGACAATATGTTTGCTAGTATGTGCTTCAAAAAATATTAAAGTAAGATACTGCTTTGTATAATATTTACCCTGAAAACATCAATGCCCGTTTGTATCAATTATGATTACCGATGGTAAGCAAATAGAAGCCCAGGCGGTGAATAAACACAACTGACGATGATACAACAGTGAACTCATTATTTGAACTTTCTGACAGAATATCAAATACAAAGATTATTTTATTACAAAACAAGTCGAACTCAGAAGATGATTTTTGATTTTATTAAGCGTTCCTATATAATTTTAATACTATGTCGGCTGATGTAGGAAAGCCAAGTTTGGTTCCTTTTTACCGGTTTTCAGGGAAATTTTGAAAATAAATTGAAACATTGGAACAATTTTTAAAGCAACACAATCTAATGCTTCGTGCATGGAGATCGATGGCCATGGTTTCCCAGATGAAGTGGAGGAAAAAAAAATCATTTGATGAATTTTTGACTGTCAGAAGAGAAGATGATTTTGACAACAATATGATCACTAGCATGAATGAAACACTTGTGTACTTTGATCTCATTCACGGACGGGCTGTCTTTAAGAAATTGGTTAAATATGAGAATTTGCACGACTGATTCAGATAAAAAATGTTTCTTTATTCATTGCAATTTATCTGTCAGGAGATGTGTTGTCTTTAATGATAATTTTTGATGGCGTGAGGAAGCTAAAAAAATATCCATGCACCGAAAGTATGTTTCGTACGTATGCAGGAGTAGGGTTGGGTTGATGAGAAGATGCAGCTGTGAATTAAAGGGTTATATCTAAGTTGGAATGACAACGTTTACTGTAGCATAAAAAAAAATAAAATGAAACGGCAAGTCACTGACTTCAACCACGTTTCAGAATCATTATCAGAAAATGAACGTGATCCGTTTGTGAAATAGTACAAGTATTATCATAAAAAAACAACTTTGGTACGTAACTTTTTTTACCGATATTACGGAAGAATCTTATGAGTTATATCTTGTATTCCAGTTGCTTTGAATAGTTCTTGAATCGTTTCTAGCGGCGCCGCATTAAATACATTTTTGTTAATTATACCCCTAGTTGGTTTTACATTAATAGCAGCAGGTAAGAAAATAAAACCAAAGAAAGATAAATGCATGTAAAACTGCAACGTGTACGTACAACAAGCTGTTGGATCAGATACAATCTTTTTTACGTGGCGTAGAATATGACATGGACGCCCTAATATGAGAATTTCGGATTATCAATAGTATGTTGACCGACATCTTGCCTATGCGCGTCAGCAAATACGAAAAATAATATATAAAAAATATTAAGTTGATAGTGTTATGATCGCCAGTACAATATCGATAAAACAAGTATAAATTTTGTCAAAAACTAATGAATATCAAACACGTTACAGTTTTTAGTAATTGAGTAATATGGGGCGATATGGCTCAAAGACCCTAATTTCCCGGGACAAATACAAACCCAAATCAAAGACCAAAGCAAATGAATCACCAAAAAAGGCCCAACCAAAAATTTACAACAATAGTATGGGATAGACAGGTGGAGGTCTTTTGGGGTGTGGCGATGAATATTTGTATTTATCTTGGAAAAAAAATATGGTCTTTGAGCCAGAATCTCCATAATATTATACTACTATTAATGCTTAAGCTGTAAACAAAATATATGTGTGTGTTGAAAGCTTAGGAGGAGAAGGAAAATAAAAGTGAAGAAGTTAATGAAATTGTAGGAGAAAATAAAACGGGAAAATAAAGTAAAGTTGATAGACAGGATGTAAAAAATAAAATATTAAATACGGACAATATTTTCATAACACATCAACTTTACATGTGAAACGTCTCTATCAGAAACGAAGGTTTAAGCTATAAAAAAAGACGTAGCGTATGAAAAAGGAATACTGTGAAAGTAAAATAGATCAGGTAAGAAATTAAAATGGATCATTAACATGATCAACAAAAAATGTACCATGCAGAACATAATCATATACTCATGTTCCGTTGGAGAATATCTCGTAAACCACCTACATATATTGTAATTGTAGTTTACAAGACACGCCTACTACAGTAGCGGAAATTACATGATAGTTTTATTATTTATTTTCACATGCATAAAGTAAAGATGGAGCAACTTGTGGCACGTTTTCCCAATGGAACCGATCTTAGAAGTCAAAGCTCTGAATTCTCGAATCGTAATTTAGTGACACAGATGACGAGGCATTAGTAAGAGAAGACGACGAAATAGAAATATACACTTGCAAGAGATTAAGACCGGAAGAAAAGGATAGATACACTTGTGATATTTCCGGGAAAAAGTATAAGAGAATACAATTTAACACCATGTGTTATATCAATATCCACAGTGTGCTGAGTGGAAAACAATTAAGAAGACGTGACTATTTACAAGATGATAATACAGATAATGCTTGCTTAGTAACATACAGTGGAATTGTAGACACTGAATTGATGTTTTTGATGATTATATATATATATATATATATATATATATATATATATATATATATATATATATATATATATATATATATATATATATAGTTGCAGGACATCACACTTCCTACTGGGTAGTGGAAAAGCAACACTATCTTCATCTATGACATTATCTGAAATTGAGAATATATCTCTTCCACTACGAACTGATTCTTCATAACAAACTATTTTTAACCCGATCGAAGGAAATTTACAAGGACATTCAATTTCGCAACGAAGTGGTTTAAATAATGGAGTTCAAAATCAAATCACTTATTCCAATAATCATGGCACATTGGATTTGTTAACGTTTTTGCTAACATTAAGTTGCTTATCAAGGATTATTTGCAATCACGAGTAAAAAATCGTGCTATAAAAAGTATTTATCGACACAAATCCAAATGTAGAGACAGGACCGATGGTGAAACTGATGCAACTAGTCCAAATTTTTTAAATAGGGCACACTTTACTCATTCCAGTGAAACTTTATGTGAACATAAACTAAATAAAGCTTTTCTAATGGTCTAAATGAAATCAAATAATTCTTGAGAAATTCATGGATAGAATATGAACAAAATAATACAATTGGAAAATCATACTGTTGTTACATACATATTTTTTTTAAAATATCTGTCTGAATCGATTTTGCCGTCTAATGCAATTTCACAATCAACAACTTTCTTAAATGACTTTTCTTCTTTGATTATATCCCGTTTGAAAAACTATCTAACAGAGTTATTAATGCGTCTTTCTGTTTCACAGTCAACGACTTTCTTAAATGCTCTTTCATCTTTGATTCTATCCTGATTTGAACAAATATCGAACTAAATCGTGAACAGCCATCATTGGACCTTTCTCCATTTCAGAAAGTATTATATTTGCATAAACTGTACATTATCATGTATTCCTTATGCCTGTGTAAGCAAACACTAATAAGAATATGACAAAATAACTGCAATAAGAAATCTTCATATACACCGTTTTGAAACAATTATATTGAGGATAAACAGTTTTTGCATATGAGAGAGAGAGAGAGAGAGAGAGAGAGAGAGAGAGAGAGAGAGAGAGAGAGAGAGAGAGAGAGAGAGAGAGAGAGAGAGAGAGAGAGAGAGAGAGAGAGAGAGAGAGAGAGTCTATAACTTAATGGCTAAAGTGAAGAGCTATATGTATGGTGGGCGAAGAAGTTTATGACTTTAATATGTTTCATATAGATAATGAAGTTTTTTTTTTGTTTTTTTTTTTAGCTTCACTTCATATCAATATGTTTTCCCCAGATGGATTAGGTGATAGACCATCTATCATTGTCGCAAACCACGGATCCCAATCCGCTAAGCTCGTTTACCAGCCGTGGCTTCCTGTGCGGAAAATTCTCGTTTCTCATGAATATAAATGGACCTACTTAACAAATCACCGCGAGCGCGAGCATTTTGACCCAGCATGATCTCTCACATCAATGGACCAATCGACAATTTTCTTCATGCACAATCACTTATCGATCAATAGATAAAACGGACACTCGTTGATATATGGGAGACTGTAACATTGGATTCTTATGAATTAATATTATTAATACGTAGTGATGAAAAACAGTGAAATTTGTAACAGGCTAAATGTGATAAAGGAGCGTAGCGGATTATTGCTCATGGCTTGTTACAATGCTCTTCTTTGTTATGGAATTTGTAACTTAGAACAATTATTCATGTGTAACTAAACCTTTTTCCAACGGTACTCCTTTAAATAAAATTGCATTTTGATTCATTCATCAAAGTTGTCAAGTTGGCACAAGTGACCAACGAAATGGAGAGGGTTGAAATTGGGATGAAAGGAGGAAAATTTGTCAAGGGTTTAATAAAAATGCATGACCTACATACTAAATCAGAACTTGAAAAATATATTATACAATTTTTTATTCTGCATGATAGTGCTGGAGAAGACTTGATGGTAAAATGAAGGGCAGGTGGTTGGAGGAACGGATATTTCCAAATATTTCTAGTAGCCTCCAAGAAAATAACTAATAATGATTATAAACAACATGATATTCCTTACTTACAGATGATAAATAATTCAACTGAAAAGGTATCGAATTCTTAAGAAAACTGAATATTTTCTCAAAACAATACCATGATTGTTTTGCTACTAAGCAATTGTGTAGTTTTGTTTTGTATAGGGGTACAATCATGTACTTGGAGCATAAATCTATAATGCTAATATCTATGGTATGTCTTAAGAGTGACGATCAGATAATCAGATAAGTTTTTCGTTTTTTTTTTCTTCTTTTCTTTTTTAAATACAAGTCTGCTATTCTTATCGGACTCAAAGTGGCGGAAAACTTATCGTTTTGGTTCATATATTAGTTGTTGATAGTTCGTCCAAGTTGCATTAGTCTTCAAAAGGTCTGGAACTTCGACCGACTAGTCAAAATGAAACCAAACTATGCATTTCACACCTTGACGCGTAGACTTTTGCTAGCCAAGGAACATAGATCCACTTTGTTCCCCCACAAACCCGTCACACTGCAACATGCATTAACAAACAAATGAGTTGTGATCAATATGGCACAATCGTTGTTTTTTTTCTTCCAAAAGCATAAAAGGTTTTGGCATTTTTATAGATTTCAAGTCAAAACTGGACCCTAATATTTATTCAAAAATATTTATAAGAACGCCAATCAACAAATTAAATTTCGAATAACAACAGTCGAGTTTAGCAGTTTTTTAATTAACAGATAAATTTGTTAATCGCTGATTATTTTGTAAACATTATCATGCCTTAGATTTTGCATTGAACATTGAAACTAAATATGAGTTAGAAATAAAAAGAAAAACGAAAACAGATTTATTACTGAAGCCTGACACTAACGTGTATCATAATATATTTATGAACACTTTATGCAAATCAAACAATCCAAAGTGAAATATGTGACCCATGGCACGTTGATTTCTTTACAGGACCAAAAAAGTGTAAGTTAATCAATGAAAAGAATTTCGTCACGAGTTCATCTTTGAAGACAGTTTAGTTTATGACATGCTTTATGATGGTACGAACGCGTTATAGAAAGTCCTGTACTGACAAACATATGAAGTTAATGTACAGAGAAGATAACTGTAATTTTGAATCCCGAATCACATGGACGGACGGACAGGTAGGCAAGGGTAATACTAAGTGCCAAATATTCACTCGTGATAGATGAAAGTAAAAATAGAACTTTTATGTTCTGGAAGCACGAAATATTAACATTAGGTGAAGAAACGGACAACTTCCTGAAAACGAACATAAAAGAGGAACATGATACGAAAATATGTCCATATTTTCCAGAATATATTCAGGCCAACAAAGGGAGGGGAGACAGGAGATATATATCTGGGACTCGGGCACGTAAGGGAGCCTGGGCCGAACAACACTTTTTTAATTTTACCCCAGGGCCCGTGATCGCACTATACGGACTTGAGAGTCGGCTATAAATTTTGTCCTGAAAGCATCAACTTACGCACACTTATAATAGCGTATACATGTGTTGAAACATAAGGTTGTTTACAAATTTGCTTCCGTTTATACATATTTATGAACTGTATGGAATTACCAGGCTGTACCATTGCTGTACGAATTAACAATTAACGACTAATGTATTACTTTGTGAAGGAACAATACTAATATTGTCGTCCTTATATTCTGGAACTGCTAAAGATATGTCTTGGATTTAACACCCACTCCCCCAAAAACGAAAACAAAACAACACAATTTGCATCTAAGTGTAATAAATGTCCGAGTATGAACAGTTAAAAATGTTTATCTTCATTTTTATTCTGCATGATAATGGGAATCCAAGTTGTTCCTGAGGTAACATTGGCTAGTCTCCATGTTTTAATAAGTAGTTATTCATGTCCATAGTTTGAATGGATTTTTTTTTTGTTCAGACTATTTGTGTAAAGGCTGGCGTCCTCGCTAGGATTGCTAAATTTAAAACTACTTAGAATTTTTCATACTGTATACAGTACCCTCCTTGATTAGTCTCCATTGCTATAAATGTTCTACCTGAAATTTCATTTCTTTTCGATTCAAGATAGCCAGAACAAACGTCCGTAATACTGGGTTCCATGCCCAAGTCCTCGATAACCACCAAATACAAGTGTGTGTGTGTGTGTGTGTGTGTGTGTGTGTGTGTGTGTGTGTGTTGAAAATGATGGGTGGATGTCAGGCAAAAGATAGAGGGGGAGAGATTTTATATTTTATGTTAGATGTTTAGTAATACACTTTTTAGTCATTGTTTGACAACAATAAATAATTATACTCAGTTTAAAGTTTACACTTATAAAAATTTGAATGTGGAATCATTCTTAGGAATATAGCTCAGCAACATTAAAAATTAAGTTTTACAAAGGGCCTGGCGTGCGACCGTTGACACACGTGTCATAGGTTGCTGATACATGCCTTAATTTAGCTATAGATCCCACAATAGTGCACCACACAACGACTATATCCCAGCAAGTTTCCAAGAAAGTATCACCAGCAATGTTCCCTCTAAGGAGTGACCAAGAGTGAGCAATTTTTTTTTCGTATGAGCGACAAATTTTTTAAACCCGCAATTTCTGAGCACCAGTTTTAGCGGTGCATTTTGGTATTAAATAAAAATAAATATTAAATATTTAAAATATTAAATACTAAATGCATACTAGACAATTTTGTATATATTAAATGCATATTAGACAATTTTGTATATTACAGCAATGTATATTTAAAGAACTTAAATTTAAGTATTGAAAAATAGACGTAAGTGATACCAAACAATTTATTATAAGTTTTCAACTTGAAGCCTGTTTAGTCGGCTTTGAAAACAGTTTCTCTTCTGTTCTTTTCTGTTTTCCATAAGTCATAGACCGCATCAATATCCACCATCTGTCCAGAATTTAAAAAGAATTTAATTCGCATCAAAT
The DNA here is from genome assembly GCA_016746295.1 of Potamilus streckersoni. Taxonomy (NCBI): domain Eukaryota; kingdom Metazoa; phylum Mollusca; class Bivalvia; order Unionida; family Unionidae; genus Potamilus; species Potamilus streckersoni. The sequence goes on from JAEAOA010000364.1 coordinate 3,021,232, forward strand.
TGTCCAAATGTTCAACTTCGAGACGATTTCTAGATTTTGTCTTTATGTTGTTCATCAGACTGAATCCTCTTTCGCAGTCAGCACTTGAGGCCTGGAATGTGCCACAGATGTCCAAAAGTGAAAATAGTTCCTTGAATTGATCCTGTTGGGCAGTAAATGAAACTATATCTGAAAATGTTGTCACTGCTCCCATTTGTAATTTTTCCTTGATCAGTATTTTGAACTCCGGATATTGGTTGCAAAGATCCGCTTGTAGGGATTTGCCATCTTTTCTCAGCAGACCGCAATATTTCTCTGCGAGTCTCTTGATTTGCTCAAATCCAAACGAATAATTGTCTAGATTGGCAGATGCAGTGAAACAGTCTTTATCGAACACTAGCCAATCTTTCAATTCATCATCTGGAAATCGATGGTCCATGTGGTCACATGTCTGCTGAATGAACATAATAATTGAATCTGTTTTCACTGGAGAATGATATGAGGAAAGCAAATCAAGTGTACTTTTATGAAAATGTGGCTTATCTCCGAGATACTGTGACCTGAGTTTCATGACTTTTGCTTTTGCAAACTGAAAAGCCTCTACAGTTGATAGAACACTTCTTTGCAGAATTTTACACAGATCTGCTAGCTCAGCTAGAATTTCATTTAATATTACGATTGCGACATGATATTCTGGATTTTCTAATTTCTGCAGGCAGTATTTGTGAACAGGATCGTTGTCTTCCTCAACAACTTGTCGCAAGTATTCCACTAAAATATCATAGTTTTTGACCAAGGCATTCACTGCAAAATGTCTGGAGAGCCATCTGACCTCGTTAAGTGGTCTAAAAGAAATTGCATCAGCCTCTGCAGTATTAGCAAATTCCTCAAATTTTGCCTTCTTAACAGACGATCGGGAAAAAATAGTATAAACGGTTCGAAATAGAGTTTCTAGTTCCTTCATCAAGGGTATGCATCTCCATGCATCATCTATGCCGAGATCCTCACGATGTGCCACACAATGTTGTTCAGATAAGTGTGGAATGGACTGGCGCAAAAGAGCAGCCACACCATTTCGTTTGCCCAGCATGACCGATGCGCCATCCGATGTAAACATTACCATCTGATTCAAATTCAGTTCATTTTCCAAATAGAACTTTCGAATGGCCCCTAAGATCGACACACTGTCGCATGATGTTATTTTAATAATGCCTGCGAACACAGTTTTGTGATTTGATTCACTTTCATTCCGAAATTTCATATATAAAATTAACATTTTTGACACCGAAATGTCAGTGGATTCATCAACTATCAGAGTGTGATAAGCTGATTGCTTAATTTCCTTCAGTATACCAGTCTTGATGGTTGAATTTATACAATTGATGAACTCAAAGGCATAGTTTTTACTTCGCCAACTTTCTGGTATTTTAACATACTTAGCCACGTGATCATGAATATCCTGGACTGATAGCATTGAGGAATTAATTTTAACAGCCAGCAGAACATTGTCTATTAAAACCTTTACCTCATCAGGAGTTGCCTGCTTTCTTTGAGCGAATTCTTTTCTAATTTCGCGTTCTTGTACAGATTCCGTTAGTATGGTTTTCAGCAGTCCTCTACTTTGGTTTCTAAGCTTTGTGATCGCTTCGGTATGATATTTCTGCGTCAAATGTCTTTTAAAATGATCCACTTTCCAGTCGCTCCATGATTTTCCTGTTGTCCATTCATTAGTACATCGCGCTTTAACGCAAAATTTGCAGAATACCATGTCATCTGTCTCTGAGTATTCAAAAACTTCACCAAGGAGCACGTGTTGTCCGGTCCCATGTGGTAAGTCCGTTACCACAGAACATTCGGTTAACCACTCCGTTTTAAATTTCATGCAACGTTTTTTCGCTGACTTACATGAACTTTCTTCCGCTTCTCGTTTAAACATGGTTAGAAAATAATTAATTTTAGCGCTGAACTACACTACTTTGAGTTTGAAATATAGAACTCAAAAGAATTTGCCGAACCAAGAGCGATATAGACGTGGCGGAAGTCGCCGGATGTGGCTTAACTTAAAATTGACAGGTGTGAGAGTAATTTATATAGAGCCATTATTTTTTCTGGTCGGGAATTTTTGTGAGCGACGGTCCGAAAAATGTGAGCGACGTCTCGAAAATTAGTGAGCGATCGCTCATTCGCTCAGTTTAGAGGGAACATTGATCACCAGTAGTTCAAATAATGCATCATCCAAACTTTTTATTTTGCTGTGTTCACACCATTTGAACTTAGGACCTGTGGTACAAAGACGTACCGTACCACCCAGTCTCGATGCAACCATTGCAGTGAAGTTTTATGCATATTTAATTTACATTTGTTACTCTTTTTCTCCATGATTATAGGTTATGTATTATTGTATTTTGGACTCGAACCTGTCCAAATCAAGTTCACTGTGTACCTGACATGGGATACTGATGTTTTTATTTTGTAAACAAATAATTCTTATTTAATATTTCTCCAGGAGAAAGAGATAAATATTAGGATCATTATCAATAGGGGAAATGTGTTTATTTAGGTTTGGGTCGATAATATTACTCATGAAGGACCTGTTGAACTGATGTTTCCCCATGTTCTTTATTATAATTTTAGCAATAGATTTATACGTTTACATCTTTGAATTTTCTAAATCTCTGGACCTACATCATGGTTTTACTGTTGTGTCTTAGATTTTTTTTAAAAAAAATAATATAATCTTCTTTACTTGAAAAATTATAAATTCTTGCGATAACGTCAGAAGTATTGTAATTTATATTGTTGTGTTCAGGTTTTTGATTTAGGTGAAAATATTCATTTAAATTATTATTCGTTGGAATTTCAAGAGTTCATTAATATTTTTGACATTAATTGGAATTAAAGTGAATTTAGAGAGAAAAAAATCTTAGATCGTATTATTGTGAATAATTGGAAAACTGTTAGCACATCATTACACTTCAGGCCATATGTACATCAGTACGTCCAGGACTTCAGGCAGAGAAACCCCTTCAGCACTGGATATTATTTCGAACACCACTGTAATTTAATTAGAACTTTATTCATTAGGACTGTTGATAGAGCTTTTTGGACTATATCAGATTTAATTCGTAACTTTGAAAATTCTTTTTAAATTATCACTTTGTATTAAATAGAAATAAATTATTTGTTGATTTTTTTTAAAAATTAAAACACTTGTTTTTTTGCGGAGTGGGTGAGTGGGTTTCGTTCTTTTTTTCTGCTACATCTTAAAGACCACAGAGACGTAATAGAAGTTTCTCGTTGCATCTACTTTTCATAAATCTTAAGACACGATTTTAATAAATAATCTGAGTACCGTCGCTGTCGAGAAAAAAGAAAACGATACCTGTTTCTCGTAATGCTTATAACGGCGTGGAATGATGCAGATGGTGATATATTGGTAGACTATTTTCAGCTCTCACACACATTCCAAAAATTTCTGCATTCCAACATACTTGTAAAGGGTTCTGTAGTCTTAAATGCCAAACTTTGGCTTTCAATACAACTTCAACGAAGAGACTGTTTCCATTACGATTTTTAAACATAAATTCTAATCAATTTTGTCTTTTATGGATAAAGGATACCAGGATGTTATCGTGTGAATATTTACTGTAACATCATGTTCTAATTATCAAATTCTCTTACTTTATATTACATATGTTGTGCATGAAGATTGAAACAAAAAATGCGAAGTTTGCGTCAGACAGTCGGACAGCAGTTTAACTGGGGGCCTCGTTTTAACTCTTCTGGCTGAAAACCAGAATAGCTTATGCTATGATCTTTTATCATGTGTCGTGTCCATCGTTCACAAGACGATCCATTAGTAAATTGTTAGCGCTACCCTCAAGAAAGTGCTACATTACTAATAAAGTCATGAAACTTGGCAGACCTGAGACCCCCATGTCACTTACATCACATTATTCAGTATGATCACTTGTGCGCTATCTAACAATTTCGACTTAGTGCTCTCAACCGTCAGCGATATGTTCAATTTTAAATATTCATGTCAAAATATTCTCCGTATAACTTCGGTAGTTTTCGCGACGTGAATCTGTGCGGCGTCGAAAGAGAAACCCTAACTGTGAATCATATATTGTAAAGTGTGAAGTCTGTATAGATCGATTTCTGAGTGCATCATGGGCACGTGCGTCTTTGGTTAATGTATCAGTAGAAGTACGTTTTCATTGTTTTAGCATCATGAAGAATAGAATACCAATAATTACCAATTTCTGTATCAGCTAAACATCAAATCAAAATGTTATGTATCAAATCATCGAATTCTTTTGAGAGACACACACACAGACACAGACGCACAGAGACAGACCAACAAACACAGACGGACACAAACACAGAGACAGACACAGACAGTCCTAGACGAATTGCCAAAGACAAAATAATATAGCAACAGATGAATACAACGCAGTGTCAGACTTGCAATCTAGAACCCCATCCACATCCTCCCTTTTTCTTGTATTCATTTTAGCAATAAATTTAATTCGGTATTTACGGTAACTCATCAATAAATTACTAAACGTCTGCTTTTAACTGCTGAACTAATTGGGGCTGTTTAATACGACGCTCCAAGACAGATGGCTTCGTGTAATAAAAGTGATAACGATCTCGAACGCGGTCTCAAATTATCAACAACTCTCAAAAAATCGCTGCTTCGCTGTTGACTGCTTGACTGCTGTTAAGACTACGTTAGATGTTGAATGACTGGCGTAATAACTTTAGATATACTGAATATACAGCCTCTGGAAATTATTATCATCTTAGTCCAGATATATAATCGACCTCAAGACGATTCAATCTTTGTTAGATATCCAGCTATTACCATTATGCAATAAAGGTTTGGACAAATTTTTTTTTGTGTGAAAGATGTGATTTTTAAAAAGTGCACATAATGTCCATTTTGTGGCGATACTAGCAAGATTCGGACACGCAAGCCTGTGCTAAACATAGAGAGAGGTCAAGCAGGCCCGGCTCTAGGATGTGTGGGGCCCAAAACAGCAAGAGATGAGCGTGGAGTCCCAAGCAAAACTAACTGCATTGCGGATAAGTGCTGGGCCCAATGTGGTTGCCTCGTTCTCCTTGCCATGGGCCGGGCATAAAGCAAATCCCTTTAATGAAACTATTTAAGAGGTAGTCAGTCATTATTAATGGAAACATACACACCCTTCAAACAATGCTTCAAACCAAAAGCATGCTTTATTAGTAATTTCGTTAACTTGTCACGCCGGCAAGTCATGCTGTTAGCTAATTTGAGTTCCTATTGCGATGACACCAGTTCGCGTGAACGTATTGGGCTGTTTGCAAAAAAAAAATTGCTCGGCTGTTTCTGTGGTGGTCGCATTTTGGTGGCGATTAAATAATTATATGTCCTAATCAAGTGAATGTATGTAAATCAAATCTTCGTAGTGCACGTGAAATGCATAACAAATTAAGATTCTCGATTGCAGTATGTATCATTCTGGTCTACCTTTAATGTTTAGTTGGTCGAAAATGAATATGATACCTCTGACATCAAATATGTCCTTTAGAGCGACCGTCTCAGATTAATGGTATTACTAATTCTCATGAACGGACAGTCGTATTGACTACTAACTGGAATCGGTCAGAATTTCATAATCGATAATCGATTCCAATTAACCAACTGATAATCGATTATAATCGGTTATTAAGAGCAAATTTTACTTTTTGTTTATTATGCAGTTATATATTTGCTAAAGAGTTCAAAATGTTAACAAATGTACCGGAGTAATCACTTTTAATAACATTTATACTTTAATCACATAAAAATATTATATTTTCTTCTTATATGTTATTTTTGTTCTTCAACTTTGTTAAATGAAAGCAACTTCTTATGGCTGATAAGTTTTATGTAACTAAAAATCTGTTGCAATCCCCAACCCCCAACCCTTCTTTTATAGAAAAGAAAGACAAGGTTTTCTTGTCTGTCATTATTTACAAATACTACAATAGGATTTTACATTTAAACTGAGGCAAATATTCATATTTTTTAAAACAATTTATTAGCTCTAAAATTTAACATCAAAATCATGTAATTATGTCTACATGTTCTTAATTAAGTTTGCACCTACAGAGTATAGTACGTTTTATATTTGTAAGTAGTGAAGGGAATACATAATTTAGTTCAATAGTAGTAGATTGGACGTCCTATTCAGCTTACCATTTGCACAGGAGTTTCATTTTTCTTTGCCTTTTGCATGCATCTGAAAAGAAGTAGTCTCTCTTTTCACACAATCGATTATCTTTTTGGTTCGTTCAACAAACTGATCATAGATTCTAATCGATAATCGCAATAACACTAGTATTGACATCAAATTTTCACTAATACATTTGTTCTGAAGTGCGCGTACGTGTTTACTTGTTTACTTAACGAAAATAGTGCTGAATATGGCCGTCCTTGCGGCCGTTTTGAAAATCCATTAATCATCACTTCTCATGAATGTCGTATTTCTTGTTTTATAAAAAGGGATTTCATTAAAGCATTTTTTTATATTTAAATGTTAGTCCAAAATGATAATAGTGTGATCTGTCCTCTTACAAAGACCATCTTGAAAGTCTTGTTATTGTTACTCATCCAGAAGAGATGTTCGTATCGAACAGAAGAACTATTGATAACATATATATGGTACTTTATAAATCTGATGCCCTTAAGACATCTGATATGGCCCCAGGGTGGTCATTTTGAAAGTCCTGCTATTACTTAGGAATTTGACTGTGTACACCAGTTTTCACCAAATGCATGAAAATTTTGACGATTTTTTGCTATTCATCCCAACATGTAGTTTATATTTAACGAAAACTGCTTTTAGGTCATCCAACTGGCCCGGAATTCCCGCCCGAATGAATAAACCGCAAGAGCTGAAATTAGTGACCATCTCACTTGCAGTATTGCTGCTGCGACATACACTTAATAAAGCTGTTTTCGCTGATTCTGAACGGACGGTGGACTGAGCATTGACATTTCACTAAACACAAGGACTTGCGATTTTCTAATAACAATATATTGTTATGCTGCGATAGACCGATATATGTGTGCGTCATTAAGTATCGGTCCAGATTGCTTAACACGTTACATTTTATTCTTCGATAAATATGCCAAAAAGCTTATCGATTGCGAAAAAAAAAGAATTACAAAACTGGGTTTATAATGCAAAAATTATACTAGTAATCTCACGCTTTGGATAAGTTTGGATTTACTCTAATTCCGACCATATAGCTTTTAATCGCTTTTTAAACACAGACTTTAAAATATTTCATTCTGACTGTATTTCAGCAGCAGCTTCGATATCTTCTTACATGTACAAAGATGTAACAGGTTATGTTCGAAACCAATTCTTATCGTAGAACAATTGCCCATATTAGCCACATAAAGGCTTCAAAGGTTTCATAGAATTTGATTTACACACATTGGTGTTACATTAGGCACATTGTTTATTATATGCAATGACACATCCCCCTATTCCTTCTAATTCTTTTGACCATGTTTACTTACAAAACCAGAATAATCTCGTGAATAAAATACCAGGTGCATCTTTTGGTAACGAAAGCTTGTAACAACGGAAATTAGCAATTTTGCTTTATTTTTTAAGACTGCGATTTTTATTAGATATTTAAATTTATTTTTCAACAAATTAAAATTAAAAAACTTGTTTTTCATAATAATAACAAAATCAAAATCTTGACATGCTATTAAGATCCTGTTTAAATAGAAGGTTGTGGCGTTAGTTAGCCTCTTAAATGTTTAAATTATTTTTTACTTTTTTCTGTTTAATTACGAAGTCTTAATTTTAAACCGATATTGAAGTATATTATTTCATTTTAGAGTTGGATAAATCAAATAGCAGTTAATAAAGCTATGCATACCAATTATAAATTGATTTGGGTTTTGTGTGGTCAGAAATATCAAGGCATGATGATAAATAACACTTGCACCAGTAGAACTTTCCTAAAACTTGTCAATGTTTAGATTTCAGAAATGTAATTAGTGTTGTTTAGTTAGATTGTGCCAAGGGTCGGCGAACTACGGCACGCCTGTTACAAGATGGTACGTCAAGCGGTTTTGTGTGACACGCGAAGGGCAGCCCAAAATCTCGATTTTAACTGTGTTATTCTCTTACGGGTGACACGCGCTCGTTCATTTTGTAATCAATCCGGAAAAAGTGGCACGCTATGTTAAAAAAAAAAAGATTGCCGAAGCCTGGATTATGCTTTAGCAACATGGTAACTAATGCAGAACTTAGACAAAAACAATGGACAATTTTCAGAAAAGTTATCGACAGAATGCATTTTTGTGATTGTGACTTATCTATCATGCAAGGTAAACTCACTTGTATTTTGTTGTTTTTTTTTTAACTGACAGCCTTTCCTCTTAAAAAGCGAGCAAATCTGAGATGACTGAGGCCTACTCGAAAATCGAGTCGTCGCTACTCCTCTAAACAGCTTAACTGACCTCGAAATTTCATTAAAACATTTATTACTTGAGAATTTCATAGGAGATGTGGGCTTCTAATGAAAAAAAAAATGCTGGTTTTCCTACAACATGGCCGCCACGCTGATGAACAGGAAAATCACGATATCCTACGGTTATACTGAAACATTTTCATAAAACACTTCACACTACATAAACTTTATCCTAAATCAAAGCAGAACACGAGAGCGATACGGCAAATCTTGTTACTGACAATCCCATGAACGAAAGATTGTATGGTCAATAATATACATGTATATTGCATGTTGTTATGAAGAAAATATTCTACCAATCAGTACATATTGGTATGCATTTCTACTTAAATACGTTTTCCTCCACGTTTGACATGTTTATATAATTTTTGTATACAAAGGAATGGTTTGCAGTATGCAAACGTTTACCGGAACGAGAGAAAAACGTAGGAGCTCAAGGATTTGAAAGACGTTCAAAACTTTGGAAAACGTGAACTTTTTGTGCACAAGAAAGCTGTTTACGATCTTTATTCATATGCATGGTCTAAATACAAGGTACATAAATATATAAAATTAATTAATGGGTTATGATTTAATATTTAATTTATGAAACTCGTTGAATAATATCCAGCTTTTCTAGCCAAGAATCTCAAAAGATTGACATATTCAACTCGTTTCATAAATTCAATATTAAATCATTATCTACATAAGATCCTCTATATATGAACAGTTTCATATAGGTAACACCTTATGACGTCACAAAACATCATAGCGTTATGCAATGTAATGGCGTAAAAAAGGAGGCATCCGAATGTATTTCAAGGTGTGTTCATTATAACATTTTAGGGTCTGTTCAAATAAATCTGTAATTTTGGTCATGCGATAAATAGTGCTACATTTGTTCGTAATTTACATGAAATTTATGAAAACTTCGTTCAATAATTTAAATATTTTGCTCGCCAAGTTTTTCGCTTGGTTTCATAATTTTCCTCTGAAAAGAGTATTCTTGTATGACGGAATAGTGTACGTATCCAGGATATATAATGAGATTCAAAAGAATATTACCTGACAACTACACTGGAGTATATTTTATCTCTAGTTAATGTAAATCGTTATGAGTTTCAAGGCAGTCTGTGGGTGTCGACAATAGTTACAGTCTGTGGATGTCAGTCTGTTTCAGTCTGTGGGTGTCGACAATAGTGTACGTATCCAGGATATATAAAGAGATTCAACAGACCTGACAACTACACTGGAGTATATTTTATCTCTAGTTAATGTAAATCGTTATGAGTTTCAAGGCAGTCTGTGGGTGTCGACAATAGTTACAGTCTGAGGATGTCAATCTGTTTCAGTCTGTGGGTGTCGACAATAGTGCACGTATCCTGGATATATAATGAGATTCAACAGACCTGACAACTACACTGGAGTATATTTTATCTCTAGTTAATGTAAATCGTTATGAGTTTCAAGGCAGTCTGTGGGTGTCGACAATAGTTACAGTGTGTGGATGTCAGTCTGTTTCAGTCTGTGGATGTCGACAATAGTGCACGTATCCAGGATATATAAAGAGATTCAACAGACCTGACAACTACATTGGAGTATATTTTATCTCTAGTTAATGTAAATTGTAATGAGTTTCAAGTCAGTCTGTGGGTGTCGACAATAGTTACAATTTTAGGAATTATTATTTGACCTAGCTACACACAGAGGAAAACTGAATTTTTAACTTTTAGATCGGAAAAGTGATCAACTTTCACTATCCCCGATCCTGTAAAGTATGAATAGCAGTTCAGATAATACATTCGATATTTAGATGACTGAGAACTCCACTTTCAAAAAATGCTTGTTCCTGAAGTAACCAGCCACCCCTCAAGGATGTGCCTATTTTAAATCTCTGTATATTCTGGGTCAGAGGTTACATATAAACCTCAACCTTTACCTTAAATGCGCCTCAAAGTAATTATTTAAAAATGAGTAAGCAATTTCCACTTTAAATAAAATGCCTCGATTGCTTTGCCGAATAAATGACAGCGTAGCCGGGAAGGAACTAATATCATATGTTAAGGTATTACTATCAATACAAAGGACTCGTCCCTGCTTTTTGTCAACATCTTTTTACCATGTCATCTAGCGGAAATTTTTTGGGAATTTGTAGATTATTTGGGCGCAATTAATTCTATTGTAGAAAATGCTATTACAATAAATGCTTATACAATTGGAGATTGGAATGCTAATACGATCAAATCCACTCCCTTTGGAGATGAACTTCGCCTATTATGCGACGAGTATGGTTAGATCATATCAGACTTAAAACTAATAGTTGACAACACAGAATTGTTTACTTACATCAGGGATTCATTCAATACAGTGTCTTGGTTGGATCATTGTGTCTCTACACAATTTTGCTCATTCTGCTATAAGTGATATGAGAATAATACACACCCTAGTAGGGTCCGACCATCGCCCCATTTTAATGACTATCAAGACTGATCTACTTCCTAGATTGGATTCTTGCCACAATGAATTCATTAATTCTCAAACTTGAAATACAACATTAATTGGTCAGACCTTACTTCTGACGAAAAACTGAATTTTACTCAGACATCTGCATTTTTATTAAACAAGATTGGGATCTCACCTGGTGTTGCGATCTGTAATGACCATGGGTGCATTAATCAGGTACATATGAAACAGATAAATGGTTTATACGCTGACGAAGTAAAAGTTCTATCGAAATCCAGTAAAAGATTGACTAGAAAATCCAAACGTGCCCACCGAATTATACCAGGCTGGAATGACTCAAAGAACTACACGACTTTGCACGAAATGCTTACCTAATGTGGCGTGATAACGGTAAACCTCGTCATAGACAATTAAGTAACCGAATGCGCACACAAGTATGCTCTTAGGTTATGCAATAAGGACGAAGAAAAACAGAGCAGACTCACTAGCACAAAAATTTGAAAATGTCGTCCAACGTGAATTGTGGAAGCAAGTTAAACAAAGTACTACAACTTCCAATAAACTGCCAATCTGCATTGATAGGTACCATGGTCAAAATAAGATATGCAACATGTGGAAAAATCATTTTGAAGACTTACTCAATAGTGTCAAAAACGAATCGAATACCAAATCATGTGACTTAACCTCCAACAAACATGCAGTATTTGGCAAAGAAATATGTTTCAATTTACGTGATATGCTTATTTAATATGATTTGTATTATTCTTAAAAATATAAAATTACAAAGCTGCATTAATTATACTGCAATAGACAACATTTATGTATGTAGTTTAAGTTCGTACGTTAACAACCTAAGTGTTTTACTTCAGTAAATAATAACAATCAATTGTAAAGCTCTTTAAGAATTTACTCATATGAAAGGAAATTTGCTCCAAATGATGCTGATGTATTTAGCATATAATGTTATCCTTGTTAATTTTATCTGACATATTTTTACTGCCTTGGAAGTATATAAATTAAAAATTAATAACAAAATCGTAAATAATTACTGTTTAGAAGTATACTGTTGTACATAATAATCTTAAGGTCTGCTATGTCAATAAGATGGAATTCTGATCGATGATGTATGTTGATGTAAACATGTAAATGCATGTTTAACATATCGGAAGATAATTATTTATAACCTTTATTTCGTATTTCTTTATTACTAATTACATTTTTGTATCACCATCCCTCCTTCAACCCAATAATGTAAAGCGTCACTCTAGTGTCTGAAAGATCGAGACGATAAATAATTTATTTTGGGACAAGCCAACATTAAACTGTAAATTTTCAAATTTTAAAAAAAATGCAATCTTGGGTTTAGTGCTTCCTATACAAGAATAAATGATATATATTTAAGTCCGAAAGTTAGGGTTTCTCCACCTATATTCTTAAAAAGTTAATTTTTACATATATATTTTTCTATTTCAATTTCTTGTTTGTTTCTTTTCAAGCTATCAACGGGGCATACTTTTATGCAAAGAAACACGTTTCAATTGCCATCAATTGTCTTTATTCATCTGATCGTACACACGACAAGTCGTTGTCCATCGAAGTAAAGTCTGTGTTTCGGGAAAGGAATACATATAATTCCTCCATGTGACAAATTGGCGGCGTGCAAACACACACCAACCTCTTTCACTACGGTTCGTTGCTAGGGAATGACCTCCGCGGTGTGATTTACCCAGTGTGGATAGATAGAAAGAAGAATACAGATCACTGAACAAGTATATTGAGGAAATAACAAAACGAGCCCCCTTTCAATGAACAAATATAAAATTTAATCAGTTTATCAACAGAATTTAAAATGAAAAGAAATCAATGACTTAGTTACAAAAGAAGGAAAAAATGGTACTAACATGTACCCAAATAAAAAAAAACAATACAAATTTCTTTATATGTAAAATTGCTTTCAACGTTAATATACTTTCTTCATTACCAATGAGATGTGACCTTTGAGTGCAACGATGAGAGACTTCATCACCTAATTTATGCAGACATCAAGACTTCTTTTCGTCCCTGCTCTGTCGATCTTTGTCTAGCTTTTCCGTCTTGGACTCTTGTCCGTCGAACTCTGACTTAACAATCGTCTCTGGACTTAGATTTCTGCATAGAATTTGTTCTCGTCCTGTGATTGTTCAGGGATTCCTCATGTGAATCCAGGAAAGCTGTTTCCTTCAATAAATAAAAATGTCTCGCAATAGACAATAGGTCACATTCCCAAGTATATCTATATTTTACATTAATTCGGCTCAGAAAACAAAAGGCATAAATTCTGCCGCAGTAACTTCTGTTAGCTAACTGTTATGTTTACATAAACGGTCAATGCTTGTCCTGACCTTAATTCGGGTCACGCTGGGGATGGTCAATTAAATTCAACTCAGCCGTATGAACCCGTATGTACCCCCCCTTGACTTCTTACTATACTAATCTAGCAGTGTTAAGTTACAGATGACTTAGACCCTCAGATCTAACTATTATAAAATAGTTTACTCGACCAATTAAATATTACAAACTAGCATATAGATATACACTTAAGTGATTAATTAAATATTACAAACTAGTATATGGTATACATGTCATGTTAGGTCATACTCATTCTAAACAGAGATATTCCATAAAACTATGAAAAATTACCCATCATTCCTTAAACTTAATTCATTTAAATTCCTAATCACTCATATGTATTCAAGATTCAATTACATGCAATCTTTTCAACTAATCTAATGAAATTTTAATTACATTCAATCTTGCCAATTCTCCAAATGAATTGATAATTAGAAAATCAAAGAATAAAATGCCATGACTAGCATTTCACTAAAATCCTGCAAAATGAAACCGTACATACATATATCATATCAAGAATACATTTGCAATAGATCAGCAAATGAAATAACATATTAAAATCGGGAAACTAAGATTGCGTACCTTTTGCCGTTTCTTTTTTCGTTTCCACGAACCTCACGTATAGGCCGTCTCCTAACTGAGAGAACTATCCGGCCCCTTACTCAACAACGAAAACGTACTTTCTACGAATTCGGAGTCGTACTAACTTTCCTTGCGAAAGATCGAAGAAGACTAAAGAATTTTCCTAAAGTAAAACCTTTAATTCCTTACAGAGTTACGCCCATAAATCCATATTAACCAATCGGAACAGACTGTTTCCTAAACCTGTTCGTAGAATGTTTGGATTGACAAGAAAACTAAACAACTAATCATGCCGTAATTAATCATTTGCTTTGAACTATCATCTATAGCCAGCTGCTGCTTTTAACCCTGCCGATTTTGGGGAAAGGTCTTATGTCATTCTCTTGTACCATAGCATCTGACTCGGTCATGTTACGTCGGTTAGAACGAATTCCCTTTTGACGTTCAGAGATGAAATGAAAATAATCATCTAACTATCTCTAGCCCTTTCTGCTTTAATTAAGTTGACTTTGATACAATTCCTTTAAACAAAGCTTCTAGGAGTTTTCAAAATTCGACACATCACACTCCATTTAGACGATCTGGAATTGACTGTCAGAATAACAAGACTTGTTTTCACTGTTATAGATCGAGAAATCAACAAATGATTTCAAAATTGTAAATACATATATGATTAAATTCATTATTGCTACGAGCAGCTTGTTGGAGGAAAATGGCGGACTTAAGCAATGCCTGGAGGTGTTTAGCGAATGCATTTTTTCAGTGATCGAATAAAAACTAAAAATTTCAACCATTGCAGTATGCAACCTTGCCAATTCATAATTCAATATCAAGGAGGAACGTCCGTGAATCACAGATTGAGACCAATTACGAAATTTGTCGTTTAATAAAAAAATGTAAATGCTTTTATCTGGCGTAAATTGCTATATTTTACACTTTATTTACACCAGATGATGCACTGAAGGTACCTTATTCGGTATGGCTATCAGGTTTAAATGTAATCGAATGAAAAGACCTGCTTTGAAAAGAAAAATTGTAGCACATTTAGGCACTTTGATCAGCATACATATTATTTATTTATTTATTTTTGCAACAGAAATGGAAACTAATTAAAATATCATATAACAACACAGAGAAAAATCCCTTTCTCTGAAAATGAAAGCAGCATGTTTACTAGTATAAAGTATAATATTTTTAACAACAAAAAATGTCGGAGCGGATTTTAAATGTGCTGCATAATTTCTAAATCACAAGTTATATTGATAAGAAATGTTTTTTTTTTTTTTTTTTACACAAAAGAGATGAACAAGTCAGTGTACTGGTATAGTATGAAAAAAGGCACAAGTATCTGGAAAGATGAAAACTACAATGTAAGATCAGCACTGTGACAGCGACTGAACGGTCTCCTAAAGGAACACATCTATAATTACTCACATCAACAGTTTCTCTTTATATTTCCAAATCTGGCCAGAAACAAACCTGGCAGGCACTTTGGTTTTCGAACCTGTAATCTCTTAAAGATAGCACGAAATTTAAATAAGTATTACTCTGGAGGTATAATAGAGATTTTTTTAAAGCTGACAGAAAGCGATCCAACATAAACACCATTTTAGATCTAATATTGAAATAAGGCGATTTCTCGTATAATCAGCCATTCCTTCTGATCCTCTGTCACTTCTATCACAAGGCACGTGATATCATTAGGAATGGATTGGTCTAAAATAAACGTTTCATGAAAGTCAGCCAGTGTTTCAGTCCTATTGCATTTTAAGTCAGATGTACCAACTTTCATTTCTCCATTGTATAGTATATCATGTGGCTTTTTCTCATGCCCAGTATTTATGTATATCTTTGTCAGATTAACAGGCTTCTCAAATATCATTTTATAATAGTTTCCTTTTGTAATATTAAAAGCCCAAAACAAATCGTTCCCAACAAGATAAGGACTGTTTGGAACATAATGGTCATAAGCTATCATATCAGTTTCTATATTTGCTTTCGGATTTTCAATTACATACTTCTTCTGGCTCACTGCAATTTGGTCCTTGAACAATTTGTCAATAATCAACTGTTTCTTGTCCCTTAAGGATGACACGACTCCTCTGTGCTGGAATAAGGATGGTTTATGTCTTATATCTTTAAATTGAGTCGTTATTTTCTTCATGTAATCTATCAAATTATCAGCTGGCTGGAAATACGAGAACAGTATAAGATAATGACTTATAAGGTTAAGGTCACGTGAATGAAAGAGCTTTCCGATGAAACCAATTGAAGAGAAATCCAAACAAAACCAATCTACGCTCTGCCTCCTGATAAAATTTTGAATGCTGTTGAAGAATCCTTTGGCGGGTATTACATCATCCTCAATGTTGATGTAATATGTTGAAAGATTTTCGCAATATTTAAATAAAAATGCGTAATCTAAATTTTGCTTTGTCCGCCATTGAACACGTTCCGTACTATCGTTAAACGTTCTTATTAGGTGAGTGAAGTCGTAATAGATTTTAGCAGGTGAACTGATGACTTGAATGAGCCCACTTTCAATTTCCGTGGAAAAGAGTTTGTCGATTTTCAAAAGGACTTCCTGTATCCATTTCTGATCCTGCTGTGCAAGGTAGATGACGATCACGAAATCATTCTTCTCAGTGTCAGTGGAAGCTCTTAGAAGGGAACTAACTGTATCATACAGGTACATCATATCACCTTGCCTTCTAACAGACGGAATTCCAATTGTGAGATAACCTGGAATATATATATATATATATATATATATATATATATATATATATATATATATATATATATATATATATATATATATATATCCTTTTATATATATATATATATATATATATATATATATATATATATATATATATATATATATATATATATATATATATATAAAGTAAAATACCAAATAAAAGTTGTTAAATTCCTTGTCATACACACACACAGTAACGAAACCTTGTGGAATTATTATTATGGACTATTAAAATATAAGTTGGAATTACGTGCTTTATCCAAACTTGTGGAAAGAACTGGCTGAATCGTTGACTATGAGCTGTTTTAGAAAAATGTTTTTAATGGTGAGAGAAGTGGGCTACTGGCCACTTTATTCCGTCCCTCATGGTCAATTTTTACAAATTTCTCTGCATTGTCATTTTGTAATGCCAGGGGTTCTTGCCCATCCCCTCTGAGGGTAGCTTCCTTATCGCACATCCTTTGGATCTAAACCCCCATAAGTACAACAATATCAGAAATTTTAAAACAACAGCAACAACAAAAACTACTACCACTACTATTACTACAACCATTAATTAAGATGAAAAACTACTACTACTACTACTACTACTACTACTACTACTACTACTAATAATAATAATAATAATAATAATAATAATAATAATAATAATAATAATTATAATAACTTTTTAACTTTCTGAACTTGCCCCTCAGTAGAGCTTGCTCTGGAATAGCTTCTATCCGATGTTCAATTGGAGGCTTATCGTGCCTCACTGGAGTTTCTGTTACTTTATTCTTGTCTTGTTGCATTCCTGAAAAAGTATTCATGTGTGTGAAATCACAGGTAACATTTTTTTGGTCATATTTATAAATCACGAAAACTCTCGAACAAGCATGAATTTACAACTTTTGTCACATCGACATATGTCAAATCGGAGAGAGAGAGAGAGAGAGAGAGAGAGAGAGAGAGAGAGAGAGAGAGAGAGAGAGAGAGAGAGAGAGAGAGAGAGAGAGAGAGAGAGAGAGAGAGCCGTTGTAATAATTATTCTTGAAATTATAATCTCGTATGTATTTCATCATTTTTTATTTAGAACAGCCATACAGGTCAGATGTTCATACTATCACATAGGACAGGTACATTTATGCCACACTGTACATATTTATTTATATTACCTGTAAAGAACTAGTTTAATATAAATAAATAAATACCATAAGCTGGTTGATCACTTTCTGGTCCGAGAGTTGTATCCCTTTCTTGAAGAAGCCTAATTTGGCGGGAATGGTGACTTTTTCTGTCAAACAAAGTCGCAACCTATTCAACAATATGAATGAAACAAAAAATAAAAAAAAAATAAAAAAATAAAAAATAAAAAAAAATGAAAAGAAAGAGAAACAAGGACCATATTCAACATTCATACAAGTTCGGTTTCCAAAGTGCAAAATTAAAGTAATATTTCCTTCCCATACGCAATACTGTGTCATAAGCAAAATGAGATTCCATTCTCAAGTGGTAAATTTGCATCTATTCGTTAACGTTTTGTGCTCCATGCAGCAATTTGAAAACTTTCTCGTAAAACATAAGTTCGTTTACCATAACCATGATTCTTCGGTTTTCCATCTAATGTTGAGTCAGTCTTGATAACATTTTGGCAAAGTTTGATTTTAAGGATCCATCCGCTAACATTTAAAACTCAGAACGAGTCCAGAATCAATATTTCTGCATTAAATATTCATTCTAGCAGTTAAACAAGCGTATCTTACAATTTTAATCATTTTGTAAAAGGGCTGATATTTTCATACTATAAGCCGTCGAGTCTAGCGGTACAATAAAATCCCAGCTCTCTACTTCAGAACTTTATTCCCACCCCGGGGAATACGTTTTGCTTTCTTCACAGTGTAGTTAGATATTAGAATTCCCTCCCTTTTAAATCTCGCGAACCACTGTCCTTGGGCGTATTAAAAAATGAAAGTATCATAAATGCAACGGCCTCTCCAATATTTTACTCAATGCCTTAGAAAATGTTTTTGAAATTGACCAAATTTCGAAATAACTAGCTAACTAGCAGTTGTAACGCTGATCTATATGAACAGAACCTAACAAAAATCCACCCCTTTTCGTTAACTCTCTCTCTCTCTCTCTCTCTCTCTCTCTCTCTCTCTCTCTCTCTCTCTCTCTCTCTCTCTCTCTCTCTCTCTCTCTCTCTCTCTCTCTCTCTCTCTCTCTCTCTCTCTCTCTCTCTCTCTCTCTCTCTCTCTCTCTCTCTCTCTCTCTCTCTCTCTCTCTCTCTCTCTCTCTCTCTCTCTCTCTCTCTCTCTCTCTCTCTGACACAAGTTTCTTGCTTGGATAATATAACGCGAAAAGTACTTTTTACTAATTCTCGTAACTGAAATCTTGCTTGCCAAAGAAGCATAGACGGTCTAATGTCGCGATGAAGAGTTACTTAAACCTAGAATTACGTCAGGGAACACATCCTCGTTTAACTTAATCAATCATGATTTCTCCAATCGCCAAAACGTTATCATTCCCATCGAAGCCAGAATAATCCTTTCCAATTATCCTGTACCAAAATCTATTTTGGAAAATAGTATATAACACCTCATTCAAATCGCCCAAGCATTACCAAATTTACGCGCTGGCTTGTCTCAACTGTCTTATCTTACACTGACATATTCTGTACGTTATCGAACGGACTCGAATTAAAACTCAATTCATACCGGAAAACAGGGCAAATGCCATCCCTTACAGACAACAATGTATTGCGAGCATAGCTCATACGTCAGTTTTAATAGTTATGTGTTAAGCTATTCACGACAGAATGTTCTGCTAAATTATCTGTAATTTTTTTTGCACCATTACAATATAAATGCGTGGTTCTCAGGTTTCATTCATAAATTGAAGAACATGTAAAATATGAAATGAAATAAAATAATTTTATTTCAATTGTATTTTT
Source organism: Potamilus streckersoni (assembly GCA_016746295.1). Taxonomy (NCBI): domain Eukaryota; kingdom Metazoa; phylum Mollusca; class Bivalvia; order Unionida; family Unionidae; genus Potamilus; species Potamilus streckersoni. The sequence continues at coordinate 3,040,845 of JAEAOA010000364.1, forward strand.
CCTTTAATATAACAGAAACGATTTTACATACATACATACATACATACATACATACATACATACATACATACATACATACTACTACTACTACTACTACTACTACTACTACTACTACTACTACTACTACTACTACTACTACTAATAATAATAATAATAATAATAATAATAATAATAATAATAATAATAAATGGTTATTGGCTGAGAACTGAAGCTCGGGTTTCCTTTACCACATGGATTCGGGACCAATATTTGTCAATACTCTGTCAATAATCTATAAACACATCCTACAAATAATATTCCTTGTACCATTTAGCAAATGGCATAAATTACAAATGTATTTATCTCTACTCTTCTACAAAAGTTTTTGTGTTTATTGCTTACACGACTCAAATACAGCCATCAAAACTACATCCAGGTGGAATTAAAATCGTACCTTTACCCATTTCTCACATATCTCTACCCAATCAAAGCGCGCATATATATATATATATATATATATATATATATATATATATATATATATATATATATATATATATATATATATCCCTGCCAAAACGACAAAATTGATAAACGTTATCCACTGAGGAATTATACTATTATCAATATGCTACATGAGTAATCTTGTTCAAATATAGTCCTACATGTAAGACGTAACACATGTTTTTGTTTTAGTGCTACGTCTTACAACCCAAATAATGGCCTTGCGTAGCGTGTTCCGATGTCAACGACATCGGAAAGAGTAGTCAAAGTCACACACTTGGCAGCCTATATCGATACACATCCACTAATTTATGTCATTAATATATTTACTGTGTTGTCTTTATCCCGATGGAATCGATGTATGCTAAAGTATATCTAAGTAGGCTCAAGCTGGGATGCATTTCTTGAACAAACTAAAACGTTAGTTATAGGTCCAATAGGCATAATATATTTTTATTTGTTTCGTTAAAGAATATTTCAACTTAATCCTATTTCAGAATTCCAGGCTTTCGTCGCTTTCCAGCCAACTCACATGTAGGTTAAGGAAACTTGAAAACATGTCAATTTCTTTTGTGAGAATCTGAATTTATTAAAGAAAAAAAACATCAGGGTAAGTAATGTCTGACAAAAACAATATAACTTTACTTTGTATAAAAGCGTCGTTATTGGTTGCCATGCAGTTGTGTGTGACATTCCTGAAAATTTGACTTTCATTACACTTAATTGACATCAAAACACGCTACAAAGCACCTTTAGATAGACCGCACGACCCATCATCCATCCCGAAGAAAAATATCGGGGTGGTGGGGTTTACGTTGTAGGATTATTTCTAACACTGATATCTGTCATGTACCTCTCTGTGTAGCCTCTATACAAGATAAAGTGCTACAATAAACAAAGGCACATCATAGTGCTACAGCAGTCTTGGCATATGTACCCTTATGCACGACCACATTCGGTCTTTTTTCGGGGCTTCGACGGCAGGGGATAGTTTCTTAAATTGGCCCATGTCCTATTTCATAACTTATGGCTATGATGTGACTTTCTCAGCTATTATTTTTAATAATTAAATTATTGCATATGTCTATAAATTATGTTTCCAGCATGTGTTTGTCCTCAAACTGATGTAAGGCATGTACATCTCTCTCGATTATTTCACAGTATCCAAAGAGTGAAAAACCAACTGTCGGCTGGGAAGCAGAACTAGCTACATTTAGAGGTAGCACATGGGTTCAAGGCAAGTGAAATACAATGAATAAAAAATTAAAGGATTTAGATGGCAAATTTCTGAACTAATGAAACTGTCTAGCACCCAACGACCCCCCCCCAATAATAGGGAAACGGCTTGCATTTGTACTGTACATTTTGTGTCAAGAATGACCTATAGGCTACGGACATGAAAATGCATGAATCGTCCATTAATTTGGCAGGTCAAGTGAATGTTATTCTTGTTTTGGTTTATAAGCTATTTAAAATAATGGACAGTTTGATATCACTTGTTTGGTTTTATATGAACTTTTTTGACCCCAGTGACGTATTTTTTTACATGAATTTTTTTTTATCTCAGGCAACATACAAACCGACCCGTGCGCACTTAGTATAACAAATTGTGTGTATGAGAGAGAGAGAGAGAGAGAGAGAGAGAGAGAGAGAGAGAGAGAGAGAGAGAGAGAGAGAGAGAGAGAGAGAGAGAGAGAGAGAGAGAGAGAGGGGGGGATACGTATATAATTAGAATATTGGTTAGATGCCAAGAAAGACTTTTGATACAACGAAGAACACAACGGTTTATACGAATTTTTATATTACATGTGTTGTCCGAATCTTCACAGCAGTTGTTATCGTCATTTTTATCATCATCACATCATTACATAGTTAAAGTCGTCAATTTTATTCTAGTCCTTATCACTATTATTATTTACAAGATTATCGCTTGGCCTTCACCACGTATAATTGCTAAGGGTAACCCAAGTTACTGCACGCATTATTTTCTTTTCAAATGCAGTTTAGGAAACGCCGTAGCTTACCTCTTAGAGAGTTGGACGCGTAATCCAAATGTAGTGGTTAGATACCAGACAATGACAGACCAAGTAATCTGTCCCGGTGTGTCCCTAGGAAAGGGAATTAGCTCCCATTTCCTCCGAATGATATAGTCAACATCGTATCACAAGTGCTATAAAACCCAGCTACACTAATTATCCATAATCTGATGCCCTTTCACAAGCTACACGTATTATATTGAGCTTAATTAACTCAACATAATTATTGTGATAACATCGGGTGCTGATATTATTACTGACATATCCTGACTTCCAAAAACCTCTTTGGAATTTTTTCATTATTAGAAAATTATTTATCTCAGCAACATGAAATGCCAGTAGTGAATACGGTCACTTTAGAGTCTACGAGGCTTCCATGTAAAAAAAAAAAAAAAAAAAAGGATCTCGGCACAATAGAGTCCATGTGACTTAACTCGGGTGCTTTAGTCGATATTTTGTGTGATTCATTTCTTTTTTTTGTTGAGTTCTTTTAACAATCCTAACACATGTTACAAAATTCATTCAAAGTGCGAAATCTGCCTTCCAATACGAAGATATCTGCCGATGACGTTTCATTCCCAATATAGGTACGCTAACGCCTGTGCGCAGTGAAATAAGGCGACATGACGGAAACTAAGAAGACGGTGAATTGGGATGCACCGTCTGTGGAGACAAGAAGTGATGGCATAGAGACAAGAAGTGATGGCATAGCAAAGGCTATCAAAGCAAATACAGCCGGACGTCCAGAAGAGAACGATAATAATTGGGATTTAATTGGTTTTCTCTCTTCTTCACAAGAATTGTTTTAAGTTGAGAGAGAGAGAGAGAGAGAGAGAGAGAGAGAGAGAGAGAGAGAGAGAGAGAGAGAGAGAGAGAGAGAGAGAGAGAGAGAGAGAGAGAGAGAGAGAGAGAGAGAGAGAGAGAGAGAGAGAGAGAGAGAGAGAGAGAGAGAGAGAGGAAGAGAGAGAGAATAATTGGAGAAATTTGTGCAACAGCAGAAAGAAGCAAAACAAGCCTTTCTCATTCAACAGCAACATTTAGATGAGGCAAGAAGAAAACTATAAGAAGAGGAGGAAGCAGAGAAGAAACAATGTCTAGATGAAAAGGAGAACAGTGAAAGTCAAACGGTCACGGTACTCTTAGACATGTTGGCAGAGTTAAGGAGTTTGAAAGAAATGTATCAGACTTTAACATGACCAACAGAAAAAGAACTTCTCGAGCCAAACTTTCCAAATCCGTCCGCACGCCTACTCCGCCTAAGATCCAAACACAGTAGCAGGTCCAATAGTAGACCTCCGCCGTGGCAAATGGAAAAGGTAGTTAAAACTCATTACTTTCCATTTCTGAGTTTGTTTATTAACCCCCCCCCCCAAAAAAAACAAACAAACAAACAAACAAACGAAAAACAAACATGTAACGGTCTTTTTTTTCCAGGGCCACCCATTTCTCTCTAAAAGAGACTACTCAATGCTTGTCAAAATCAATTAAAACTCAAATTCTCAAGTTTTCCACCATGACGGACGTTTAGGTCCTTATTATAAAAATGAAAACCAAGAGACACATAACATTTTTCTTTCTGGTATATTCTTTGGTACATTTTTTCAGTCCAATTTCACGACACATTTAAAAAAGTTCATATTTTCTTTTTCTTTGTCTTTTCACATTCTCCTTTATTGATTTTTACTTTCGCAGATTTTCTCGCTTCTTCCTCGCTTCTTCTCGTCTTCTTTTCTTCTCTTTCAAAACACGTTTGGGTTATTCCTTTCTAGGTTACCTATTCTTCCTGTTCGCAACCCCTCTCCTTCTGCTCCTGTCGTTTTTTTTTTTTTAGGGCAGTCTGAACACCAATATCCTTCCTCTTGACGATGATAACTTGTATCTTGACTTTTGTCTCTTTTAATGACTGTCTTGCTTTGAAGTTGCGGGTATTCAGAAAGACCAATGCCATTTCTTCTGACAGATATTGCAAGTATCTTGATTTTTATCTCGAAAGAAGGGTGTAGTCCGTCGGCTTCTCTGAAGAAAACCTTCGTATAACACCTCGCAAAGCTCTGATCAGAAGTTCTATATATGTAGGCTCTGTGGACATTTTATGCAGATGTTTTGGACAATTTCGAGAATTGTTCATGAAGCACAGATGGATTTATCCTTTGAAAAAGCCTGCACAATGCCAAAGCGTGTCCCTTACTGTACCACAAGCGATTCATGCCCGAGAAGACCCTGGTTGTCATATGCCCTCAAATGACCAATTTTAGCAAACGTCAATACTCGGTCGAAGCCCTACGCTGGCTACATTACTTGTGTGACAAGAAAGACAAATGGATCCAACACGCCCGAAACAGAGGAGGTAAAAAGACCATAGAAAAGTATTCCATGGATATCTGGGACGTAGAAAACGCTAAGATCGTGTACGAGTTTCATGGATGATTATTTCACGGATGTCAGATCTGTTACCTTCAACGGAACACTAAAAATCAGTTCTTTTACAACGTACCACGGAAGACTTGTACAAGGACACAAAGAGAAAGGATAAAATATAAAATACTAGGTCGTGTGTTAGCTGTATCCTTACGTGTGCAAATAGTGTCACTTTTCGGCAGGGCACCCGCAATTGCTTACGTAACACATGGACCTGAAAAACATTCCACAATACGAAAGATTGAGTAAAAGTGAAGTCTTGACTCCCACGAACTTGTACCATCCTGATTTACCTCACCACTACCAAAGAAAATCAGCAAACCCAGGAAGAATGCGCCTTGACAGGAACGTGGGACAGCGTAGAATTGTTTAAAGCTCTGGACCTGGGACACCAACTGTAAGTGTACGAAATTTACCATTTTCCCAAGACAAGGCTGACGAGACTCAGAAATACATTTTCGCAGTGAACGTAGATGCCTTTCTGAAACCGAGACAAGTATTCAGTGGCTATCTTTCCTGGTGCCACACCTCGAAGACCAAGAGAAATTCAAAGAGAAATACTTGGAGCAGGAAGTCATCATTTAGATCACGTGGAGAAAAACGACGAAAGGCGATCGTTTGCCAAAGTGAAGTTAAATTCCTAGCAGGGCAAAATGCCACAACGACCTTGTTTACCGAACACGGAGTTTCCGAAGAACCTTCCCGCTACTTCCAGATGATTCAACACAACCCCCATACATGAACACGTAGACGTCGTTCGTAAAGACTTGATCTTAGTCAATTAAGAAGAACTCGACTTTTTGTACAAGCCGACGAATTTGGAAATGTCTTCATTGAGGTTAACGTTAGAGCCCATGCTCGCTTAAAATTATACACCAATTAAGAGATCGCATGCTGTATTTTGATACGGACAGATGCATGTACATCGATAGCCTGGTTCATCGACACACTGATATCGAAGAAGACTCTTTAAGAGCCTGGACTGACAAGCACCCCGACGATAAGATTATGTTTTGCTAGTGGAGGTCCTAAATATTACGGCTACGAATACCGGGACACCCAAGTGCACACAGAGTATAAAGTGAAAGGACTGACTCTCAATTATTGCACCAGTCAAGTGATGAACTTTGGGGTGCTGAAAGATGCCTTGCAGTCTGGAGAGGATCAACATTTTAAAGTGACCAAATACGAGCCTCACAAGATTGTACGTTTATCCACACACCAAATCGTCAGTCGACCTTTGGAAAAACTGTATCAAATGATGTACAAGAGTCGAGTGAGGCTTCTCCATAACTTCACTTTACCGTACCGACACGTCGATATTAGTCAGCATGTAAAAAGAGAAAACGTCCAAGACCGATAGTTCATCGTGACTACGATTGCCAAGCGAAAAAAATGAATCCTAAAAAACAAAAACCATTTAAGTTTGGGTGATTCCAAAGTGAAGAGCGATGCTGTACCTTGCGACTGCAGAGATGCCGTAAGCTGTGACCTCAGTGACCAATGCAAAGCAAGAAAAATGAATCCTAACAAACAGAGCCATTCACAATCGGTGATTCTAAAGTGGCTTGATATGCTGTGCCTTGCAATTGCAAGTATGCCGTATGTTGTGACCTCAGGGACGCTGTACACTGTGACCTCAGTGATTCATGACAACTTTGCTATGACTACTAATACAATATCTACCATGGAATGATGATGTGCGTTTCAAACCTGACGGATGCGAAAGCGATAAGACTTGTTATCGTGGACTCTTTACTGGTTTTCATGGTCAATGTTATTCTCCACTTGAAACCATTCGGCTACTACCCTAAGGATGTCATCCATGCCGGAGCAAACTACTACGGGTTTTACCATGCCCTCATCGGAATGAGCCTGTGAAAGAAAATATCGTTCCCTGTGCGTTCGTCTGAATAGTGCAACTTTGAAAGTCGTTATCAAGCCTTCCAAGGAAAGTGGCCTAAATATTTGGGAGGACCTACTTCCAAAAACTTAGCCTGATCTGGATTTATCTACTTGCGAGAAGGTGGTCAAGTCCGTGCTTCAGTTGCGGTGTGTCACTTCATGAGTGGAAGCCGAAATATTCCGCTTATATGGAATATGCTCGATGGTCTCTCCACTGTCACTACCTACCTTTCGTGAAACGTCCTCAGTAATCTCTTGATGGATACTTACAAGAGAACATTTGTGCTTTGCATTTACCGTGAATTTGTCAAAATACAAGTCATATGCACACAAAAAAAAAAACGATTGCATCCGTTACGCGACCAAAGTTAGAACCACTGGTACCTGAATGCTATAAGAAGAATGATTCATCTGAAAGCGTTCCAATGGTCAGACACCGATTAACTACCCAAGGGTCAGAAGATTTTGGTTGCAACTGATTTTACTTATGTAGTGTCCATACTACAACGAATTCCAGAGGAAGATTTTGAGGATTACCAAAACCTTTTACGCAATCAAATTTTGTCTGTAGAGGAAAATTCTGTGCGGTGTGATGTGTGAACTAGTGACTAAACTATCTAGATACATCGATGGACTACGATCACTACTGTGCAAAAGGTATATTTAATACCTCCGACAAAAGGTGGTACCAAAAATGTTGTACAGTGATTTGGATATATTCCACTGATGGTTTTGATGTGCATTTCATTGATGTACTTAACCTTGTCTTTTATGTATTTTTTTATTTCGTGTTCAATTTTTATAATATTTTGAAATAAACGTGTCCTGAAAAAGGATCTAAACTTATGTCTTGTCTATCTTCGTTTCAAAAGTGACATTCTTTTTACTATGTATACCTCTGCTGTTTCTTCTCCTTTTTCCACCACTTTCAAAGTCATCGACGAAAACTTTGATAGTGCTAGTTGGGAGGCCTTGTATCTTCGCCATCCCTTTAACATGTTAAATACTGAACCGAGTGGTTCAGGCAAAACCGAATTTATCAAACGTTTGATCGAACATAAAAATCATTTGATCGATCGTTCACCTCAGCGTATCGTGTGGTGTTACAAAAGTGTGTCAGTGGGCGTACAACCTCCTGCTAGAAAGTCAAGGTGATTCCATCGTGCTTGCTGAGGGGATTCCTGGCGAAGACGACGGGATCGTGTCTAACCCCAGTCAAAATCATCGCTCATCTTCGACATGTTGGAGAAGAATAAGAAGAAATTAAACAGTGGTTTGGGTGGGCTATCATCGTAAAGCCAGTGTCATTTACATCACAAACAATTTGTTTCAACACAGAAAAGCCCATCGCACCATCAGCCTCAATGCTCATTTCGTGGTCTTATTTAAAAGCCTTAGAGAGAAATCGCAAGTGCAAGTGTTAGCCAAACAGTTCGGAACTCCTTGTCTGACTCATGCGTACGAGGATGCATCTTAATCGCCGCACGCCTATTTACTCGTGAATTTAAAACCTACTACACCTGATTATTTGCGATTTCGTACCCATCTATTTCACCACTAGTGCTAAGACTGAGGGCCTGTCATGTACACGCCACCGTCGACTTAAAAAAGCTATATAAACATAGGACACTGGTCTCTCACACATAGTCATCATGACGTCATTTCAGTCTCCTCTTGACGTTAAATTGATTCGTGCCTTGCACGGCATTGTGTCTTAGAAGCAAGTTCTCAGATAAGTCTTACGATGGTTTACAGTAACATCACGTCAATCATTACAAGACATCATTCACATGCCACATTAAACCTAACGGGGTTGTTTTTGAAAGAATCAAAGTAGCCTTGTCGCAACTGGCAGATCCTAGTATCGACACTCAAACAAAAAAGCAAATCATTTTGAAACCTGGAGGTAGCTGTTCTTTAGGAGGTGTCACCATTCGCTCCCTCTTAAAATGAGATTCCAATGGTCCTAAAGTCATCTTCAAGAAAAAAAGCCACTATGCGACCCAAACATGCCCAGATGAAAAAGAACTGTGATGACAAGACCAGGTTACAGCCCCAGAAAAAGAAAAGCCTCTAGAAAAGACCACAGAAAACAGCTTCCACTTGCAAGAGAGGCACTTCGGCTAGATGTAACCTTACATTCCAAAACCTCGACCTGCATCGACGGTGACCGCGTCTCCAGTAGCCTCAATTTCTTCCACATTTCCGTTGCTAGTGATGCCAGCTAAACACAATTTGACGTGCGTCTTTCCTAATTTGATCAAAATATGGAAAACATGTCTCCAGTAACTTCTTCTCTAGCTGAGACACCGTTTACCTCTTTAGCTGATGAGGCTGCTGCTAAAAAAAGTACCCTCCCTCAATATCAAAGTCCAAGAGAGATCGGGAATGTTACAGAGTTTACTGGATTTAAGCTAGAAATAACTGACCCAATTTAGTACGCTGTGAACTCCTCTACGACGTGTGATGCCTGCCATGAAAATGATACGACGGACCGACAATCAGTGGCAACGCATTCCACTATAAAAAAGACCCGGAGAAAGAATGGGTATCAGTGTTTTTATTTTCAGGAATAAACACAGATGTCACCTAAAGAAGTACACACCACCACCATTATCATTTTTCTGTCCAAAAAGGAAAAGGAAAATGAAAAAGAAAAGGGGTATCGTTTGATAACGCATTGGAAAAACACGCTTAGCAAAGCATCGACGTCTACCCCAGAAAAGATCCCATCATCAAAACGAAAAGATAAGCAACCCAAGGGAAGGATTTTTGGCGCTGGAATGGTAGAACATATGCTCAAACAGTCTGGTCTATCAAACTTTATCAAAAAATACATCCACAAATATAAGACAAAAGGACGCAGGTCAAGCAATTGACTTCAGTATATTTTTTGCTCCTGAAACAAAACGATGTCTCCAAAAGAACGTGAACACCACAACTCTCTTGCCAAAATGTAAAGAAAAGGAAATGACTGCCTCCTCGTTTAGCCAAACATTGGGAAGTGGTGTCCGTCCTGTCCAAAACCCATCTACCCATGCGAGAACAACTCATTCAAACCGCCTTGAAAGACGTCATGGATACCGTGAGCGAATGTTGTCTGAATGTCGGGAAAGGGACGAAACCTTTGTCTAAACACCAGAAAAAAAGCTTCTCCAAACATCGACAAGTTCCTCGCCAAATGGTTCAATAGAAAATAACTATCAGTCAGAAGAAAAAAGATATTGGTGCAAGGCGGAGAATTTTTACTCCTGATGGGTAGCCTTGTCAAAGGAATAGCGGAAGCCATGCTAGGAAGCTCCCTGGGAGATATTTTACCCATGGTCCCAAGATAAAAAGGACCAAGAAGATACAAGGGACCTCTGGGGTGAAAAGATCTGACGTGACCATTGGACCTTCGTTTGTAAGGCACTAAAGTCAGTTTCCGTCCTTCATCAGGAATTACGAAAACTGACTTTAGTGTCTTATAAACGAATGACGGAATTCCATCGTTGGCAAGAACAGCGTATCCCTCATTTACCTCCCAATCCTCATTTGACCGAGATGTCCCAGTTACAAAATAAATTGACATCTTCGATGGATCTCAGCGGTTTGTCAGAAACGGAAACATTGCAGCGGTAAGGTCTCGTTTTTCAGCAACTTAAACTCTTTCTCCAGAAAGCTTTAGACGAAACAGCTCGACCGAATGAAAGATTTTAAGACCCTGATGAAAATTCAATCATCACCACCACCACCACTACCCCCATTGACCAAGACAGAAAAAGAAGAAGTTTCAAACTCCACCAGAAAAGTACGTAAGTTAACACCACCAACATCCAGAATTGGTTGGATTAAAATGATGGCCTCTTCTTAGAAGAGAAAAAGGAAGAACAGAAGTTAAAGACTAGCATCTATGAACAGTAGGTAACTTTTTTTTAAAAATGTTCTGTTTGAGAATTTGTTAGCTCTCCGATGGCAAACCGACAATGACACCCAGTTTCCGTACCAAGCTTTCCAGAAAGAATTAAACGAGACATTCGTATTTTCACCACCAAGAAGCCAGAAACCTGAGCCAGCATCGTGGAACGTTTTCAAAGCACCTTGAAAGAACGCACGTGGATATATATTACGCATCAACAAACTCTTCAAGTACATCGTCCTTTTACCTCACCTGGGCAAAGCGTACAACCAATCTTATCATCGGAGCAGAGAATGCACCCGCCCAAAAGTGATTCCCATCGAAGTGAACGTCTTTGAGTACCTATTTGGTACGTCCCTAACTGTGGCTATCCCCAAGAAAGGTGGAGTGTCGACGACAGGAGATTGGATGCGCATTGGCAAAACCAAACACACTTTCTACAAAGGATGCTTACCACACTGGACCACCGAATTATTTCGTATCACTAGACGAGTGCTTGGACGCTATCCTCCCTTCTATAAATTGGAAGACATGAACGAGGAAGTGTTAAAAAGAACGTTCTACTCGCCTGAGTTACAACGCGTGAGCAAAAATAAGACGAAGTGTACGATATCGAAATGCAATATTTATTGCAATAACAAAAATGGCTTCCAAGATGTTGATGTTGCATGAGTTGGTGGACGATCTGTGGGAATGGTGGAAGATATGCTGGTTAGAATAGAAGATGGCTAATATAACCCCCACCGAGTAAATATAGAAAACATAATTTAAAAAAGGCAAAGAAACAGTTAAGAGATATAATCAAGAAGGAAAAAGAGGAAAAGGAGGACAAAGATGAAAAAGAACAGATGAAAAGATGGAATGATAAGATTGAAAAAGAAGAAAACAAAAAAAAGGAAACAAGAGGAAAAGGAGGGGAGAAGGAGGAGAAAAGAATAAAAATGCGATGGAGAAGATGAGAAGTTCGTGGAAGCGAAGAAGAGCAGAGAAAATAGAAGTTCAAAGGACTTTTTTAGGGTCACTCCGTTGCCTCGAAAAGATGTCTATTCTCTCTTAATTAAATGTTTTAGTCAATTTTTGTGATAGCTTTATGTTCATAAATCTATGTATGTCTATGTCTCTAACCACGTCTCTATGTCTGTCTTTATCTGTCCCTAGAGTAACGCGTATTCAGGTCAGCCTCTTGTCACACTGTTCCGCCCGATAGAGGTTAGCTACTTGCAACACTTGCCAGTGTCCAGTACCGTGACATCACCCCTCTCTAATTCTTAGACAGGCCCAATCCATTGTCGCTATACATTCCGTATGTTTAATTCCCACTGACCCTAGAGTAGCCCACCAATGTTAAAGTACAACAGACCTTATAGTGCCGTGACCCATTTTATACAAGGAAGTATAATAGATCCTATAGTGTCCCCATTCACTACTAATGCGAGGCTATTATCATTCATAGCGAGCATGACTGAAGCAAAATCTCGGGGGGGGGGTGATAGAGAAAACCTTATAAAACCGTAAATTAACTGTTACTTGCTTATCTTAACAAAACATAGAAAACAAGCACCAATTACATAACGTACCAGATCTTTCTCCATTTTGGTCCCTGAAATATAAAACATTTTAAATACTATTTATCAAATTTCGTATCGAGGATTTAACACTTGCATAACACAATGTTGAAAAGATTCGAATATATAATGTAATAAAAGAAATAATACATGTCGTAGTCATTATACACGACTTGGTCGACAGTTCTGCCAGAACTTTATGTTGAGATCAAACGGGCTTTTGTCGGACTAGAATCCTTATACACAATGGGAACAACATCGGCCTTTTATAGGGAATAATCTCAAACTTAATTGAAATCAATCTAAATATTGCTTTAAAACTGATGCATCACAACACAGCGATAAAATGAGACAGTAACAACTGCAATATCATCCACCTTTGCCGCTGCCTCTTTCGTTGTGCACAGCATAGAAAACAAAGCACCAAAAATCCTCAGATTTACTGGTGTTGCTAGGAATGATACCTAGAATGTATTTATTTCTTCTTCAACCTTGCTGAAAATATTAGAGCGGTTGTATGGTTTCAAGAAATAATGGCCAGACTATCGAGGTTCCGTGTCTCCTCCTGTTTCCCACTGTGGTGAACAAGTGTGCTTGCATTCTAGGAATGATTCGTAACTTGTATTTCCACTTGTCAAATACTAATTGATAGATAAACCGGTATTTTAGGGAAAAAAAGTATACCTAATTAACATGCTTTTGATAACACATGTATGTCGATAACGGATATTAAAACTTACAATCGAACATCTTGGTGCGGTTTGGAAGAGCTCGATCATGTAAATCAACAATACATGTTCAAAATATCTTCTTGAAATGGACTAAGACCGATAATCGACCTACCACATAATATACAATACACATAATATCTATATTTAAGTTGTTTTTTTTTTATTTTAGTATTTCAGTACCAAGTAGGCAAGAATCCAGTTTCTTATCAAAGGACTCTGAAAAGACAATGTCATCGCAATTTCTACGCACTGTTCTTGAATAAAGTGTCGACACTGCATGCAGACATTGACACATTTACTTTTGTCTTCGACCGATTAAGTAACAGCTATATCTCACTTTACCGAGACACAAAAGTGCGTATACTACTTGATCGATCAACAGTACGTTCTAAGCCGAATTTGACCAAAAAGTTTCGCATTCGAATCAGTGCCGTGTTTTAACTAGTCGAATGCGACAAAGTACGTAATGTCGATCGGTAGTCCATGGTACATAACACATCGTCCCAGTCGATTACTACATATAATAGTTACCAGCTCGGTCGAATGCAAAAAGTGGTCATTAGCTTGTTAGGAAATTCTTTCAGACATATTAGATTTTCTATGTTATAATTATGCATAACAAAATCCTGGTCTTTTCCAGTCTCCCATTTAGGAAAAAAGGGTGGCATTTACGTCCTTTGAATCATAGCTTTTTCTTTCACTTCGAAATAACCAGTAACCAATAACTGAAAATCATTAATGTGTATGCATTTTATATAAAGTTCAAAATATATATATGTAAAACTTGGCACCTTACCGTGTGTGTGCTTTTCTATGATGACAACATTGATGACAATGAAACCAGCTAAAATGAGAATTACCCCATATAAATAATGACGTTTGAACCTCATAGTCTGTGCTTTATCTCAAAGGTGAAACTCTGAAAGTAGAAAGAAATACACATATTTTCTGATTCTTGCAAGTTTATTTATTTATCTCTATGTGTCTATCTATCAAGACGCATAACCCATTAATGATGTCTCCCGCTTATGTGCATATGCAATCTTCAAAACGAAAAGAGATAATTCGAGTTTATCCAGCGTCCTCTAAACGAGATGATGTCAGCTGGTTTACATATTTTATGTAACACGAAGAATATGATACACATTTATGCTTATTAATATTTCCAATACGTCGAATAATACAAAAAAATGTAGATACGAATAAAAACTTTGCATATAAAGACTGAACGACAAGACGTGTTTTAATACATATTTTTAATTTTTTTATACATAGATTTTGTATGCATAACCGGATATAAAATCAGTGGTTGATAAAACACTGCACATGCTTTATTTTTTTCGATGTTATAAACATATGTATATAACCATATGGAATGTCTTTATAAGAATATGATGTGGCTCCGCATTATAAATCTTTATGCTGCATTAGCCACCTCACTGGAAGAAGAAAACCGCGCCCCGACAATGAATTATATCCGCACATTTATAGAAAACATCGTTTGTAAAGAAGTGTGGTCGGCAATGTGTCTGCGTCCGTGAAAGGGTCGTCCTTGAAAGCTGGACGTCTTTCAAAGTTGACTGAAAGAGGAGGACAATACTATCTGGTGTGCAGTTGCATCATGTATGGACAATGAACCTAGATGCACCAATTCCACCAAAAATGCGGGGGTTGGGTAAATTTGTATGGGTAATATTGATAGTTGTCTGTCACATGACCACCATCCCCCCCTCACGCAAGCTATGGAAAAGGAAATCCTCGTGAATGAACTTCACCATGGTATGTAAAGGACAGCAAAGGTTTCTAAACCCAAATGAAGAAAAAGGGCTTAGAGGTTGGTACAGTGGTCAAAGGTATTTTGTTGGGTAATGTGAACTTCGTGCTTGGCCAAACATATTACATACAAATTGTGGAAAGTGGCTGTATTTGATATGACGTGTCACATTTAGGAGTTGATGACGACATTTAAATTTTTAGAAGTAGTCCTCTGGGATGGGGTGGTCAAAACTCAAAAGGTTATATTTGCAGCAGTAAGGATATGTGCGATGGTTTCTATCTCTAGTTGAATTTTTAAACGAATCAGGTTATTATACATTTAGCTTAGGAATGCCATGTCGCCTGTATCAACAAATAATTAGGGATGCAACTTCGCCTGTCTCGGCATATATCAGCAAATAATTAGGAATACGATGTCGCTTATCTTGACTTTTATCAGCTAATAATTATGAATACGATGTTCCCTATCTTGGCATGTTTTATAAATTAGGTTTTCTCTTCCATTAATACTTTACTCATTATGCGTTGTTTCGACCAGCCTTCAGGTTCTGACTGTTGTATGTATTTTAATAATTTTATTAGGGTGTGCGCAATCCGATATAGCGTTCAATCCATTAATATGAGAGAGAGAGAGAGAGAGAGAGAGAGAGAGAGAGAGAGAGAGAGAGAGAGAGAGAGAGAGAGAGAGAGAGAGAGAGAGAGAGAGAGAGAGAGAGAGAGAGAGAGAGAGAGAGTCGTTATTCGTGTTTACATTTATTTAGTAGGGTTTAGCTTCCTAAATCTTTGCGAAATTAATTTTACACATTTCGAACTTAAGGTTTTTTTTAGTGACATCATAGGGTCACTATTGTGCTGATGTACCGAAAATCTCCATACATATGAAAATGTCTCAAAAATATCTTCTAGGCCTTGATTACATACCTACTTTTCAGCTGAGAAAGTTTTTAATTAAGCTATTACTTATTTAAACATCTAGCAGGTAAGACCGATGTATATCATGCATGACGATAATGTGAAAAATCCTAGAATTTCCTCAAATTTAAGAAATTCATTAAGTCATTTTTCCGTAATAAAATGATTCCATAGTGTACAACGCGACAACCAAATAAATATTAGTCATCTTTATCACAACACCAGGAGCCCCGGGTGGCCGAGTGGTTTACAGCGCTCGCCTTAACCGCTCACTCACCTTTTCACCTGTCCACGTGATTAGAATGAAAGGTAGCCAGTTGATTCCGTAGGTCGGTGGTTATTACCCCCCCTGTTCTTCCTTTACCAGTTATAATGACCACAATGGATAGCCTTCGTGGGCTGAAAATGGCGTTAAACTAAAGACATCAACAACAAACAACCTATGCAAAATTAATCTAAATGTTATGAGAGGCATCAGATGTAAAATACCATCATAGCTCAGTCTGAATAAAACAATTAATAGAATTCGGGGCAATATCCCAATAAAAGTGCACACATATGCATGCACTGCGCCTAAAACAGTCTATTTGGATAGATAATTTCAAACCTGTATGCAATTTGATCTACACAAAGCACATTCCTCTGCACAGTACAGGATGAATACAATAAATATGGACGAAAAAGCACTCCGGACATGAAAGAGGCAACAATATATAAAACAAGAAAAGACCCCAAGGGCATAGGTCAATAATAAACCCTGATCGTGGCGGCGTGTGCCTTCCAATAGGAAGGTGCAGAGGGTAAACAAAATTAAGTAAACCCTCCAAGAGGATTTAAGTCCTGGCAGGAAGCACGAGCTCACAATCCATACACTGACCCAACGTTTAGATCACATCAGATAGAAAAGCAGGAGATAGAACCCAATTAAGTATATCCTTAAAATAAAAAGAAATACAAGCCAACAATAAAAAATTTCAAAAGTATTTTTTAAAATATTTAAGGTAAAATACAATACATCAATGATGGATAAAAATTCCGAAAAACGGGGGACGGGCGGAAGCATTGCTTAAGTTCCAACTAGTTTGTATATGTTGGGATGGGACTATAGTGTATCCATTAAAAAAGATAGGAAAACCCAACTTTGTCATCCTTGTTCTTACAATTATCATGTTTAATGTGTTTAACATTAATATTATTATGTTTATTATAGACACGAGTGACCGCTCCGGTGGCCTAGTGGTTAGAGTGTCTGCCTCAGATGCGGGAGGTCGGGGTTCGATCCCCTATCGAGTCATACCAATGACTTTAAAAAAATGGTACTAAGAGCTGCCTCGCTTGACGCTCAGCATTAAGAGGTTAGTGTTAGGACCTGGTGTCAAGATAATGTGACTGGGTGGGACATCATGCTACATGTCTGCGGCATGATACCCCAGTGCTGGACATCACTATAAACTGCCAAACCGCAGACATCGTAGCGATATGACTGAAAATGTTTTAAAGCTACGTTAAAAATCATCATCAAATGACATAGACACAAGTACTGTCTATCGATCAGTTTACTCTTATTGTCAATAAATGTATATGTATTTTTCTATTCGTTCATGTTTTGTTACATTTTTGACAGTGTGGAAAGCTAAACAAAAACTTAGTTGAGAGATTCAATAACACGAGATTAAAAAGGTATTCTAAAATGAGAAAGGAACTGTGGCGTCTGACTCTTGTACTGAGTTCTATATCGTGGCCTACTGTACAACGATATACAGCTCACTAATAAATTGCCTACTATACCATTAATCTTTTTAACAACGCTGCTACCTTTACTTGAAGTTTTTTATTTAATGAAGACATTCTGAATTAATATGCAGAGAGAGAGAGAGAGAGAGAGAGAGAGAGAGAGAGAGAGAGAGAGAGAGAGAGAGAGAGAGAGAGAGAGAGAGAGAGACCTACATGCTACCTGCAGCCATTTAAAAAAATTAAGCAGAAAAATGAAAATTTGCTTAAGAGAGAATAACAGAGTAGCAATTCTCTGCACAGTCCTTGGTTACAACCAAATCCACAGACGTATTTAAACATTTATGTGAAAACTACGAAATGAAAATTAAAATCTCTTATATGAGAGACGCCAGTTTGAAAAATCTAGTTACTTAACATAGAACACTTACCTAACGGAATTCTGAGCAGATGCTTTGCACACATGCTAGAATATAAGCCCTTTGTTTTTGCGTAAATCGTACTAGCTCCTTACTACCGCTAGAAAGTAATCCATATACGGTGTGACGCACACATTGACAGTTTTAGACACGTACCAACTTAAACATTTACGTGCAGTGCATGCACAATTCATAAAGGAACTGATGTGCCGTCAGCAACTATGGCAAAAGTAAACTATATCGACTGTTCTATTTCCATGACAACACATGAAACTTAAGCTCAGCTAGGAATAAAACGAGTTCCATGGTACAAAATATACAGAAGTACTAAAATGGCATTTGTTTTCAACTTTTCAAATATTTGATGCTAATTTGATTTTCGATGCTACAGTATTTGTTGTTTTTTCAATGGTTTCCACTTTTACTGCCAGTTTATTTTTTAAGCTGGTCAATTAAACGACAATTGTTGTGTATTTCCATGACATACAACCGGTTTATTTGAACATGATGTTTATTACATAAACGACTCATGCCACAAGATTTAACAAACTTTGCAAAGAATAAACAAGACCCGTCTTAACAATTAACACTGGTGTATATGAAGGAGGTTCGGTTTTCTCAAAAAGATTAAGAAAATATAGTGAGATTTTAATTAAGTGCATGTGCAGATCGATCACAGTTCATTAAAAAAAATAAGAATCGCTGGAAATTAACTAGAGCAATTATGTTATAACAAATCTTCGTTGATATAAATGACTAATCTACGTTATAAACAAGGATTCTTTTATTTTAAAAATGAGGTTAATTTAGATAGTACGTTTGTCTCCCCCAAGGAACAAAACTCAATAAAATGGGCATGTAACATAATCCACTGGATGACACCTGTCTAACATGGACACGTACATTCACACTGCTCCAAATGTTCTTGTCTGCTATCTACAAACGAGGTTTTGCATCAGAGAGTATATAATAAGTCTTTAATAGTAGACTAACATTTTGAATTGCTTATATATCTGACCTGAAATGAAGGGAAATTTCGGACACCATGAGAGTTTACGACATTATTTTATCGGAGGAGACATTATAGAGTCATATGGGTATTCTGCAAAATAACTGAAATACACATGAACGTCTTGTCCATAATTGTAAAATTAGTGTCATTACTGTAATTAACTATTCAAATGTTGACATCGGTTCACTGCATAATTTATTGAAGCGGTAGTTATCCAATCGCTCATTCAACTGTTGATGATAAATGGAGCCCAGAAGTAATGCAATGCTTTTTTTTATTTAAAATTACTGATATTAAGAATGGAAAGTGGTCATGTGGACAAGGTCAAAATAAAGTAAATGTTTTCACTTAGAGGAAACAAACTTTTACCTGTTAAAGTAACGGATAGACTTTTATGGAAAATTTCCACACAACGAATCCTACATATAACAAGAGTCCCGCAAAGAGCCAGACGCTCTACTGACCGCATAGAATTTCCGAAATTCAGAAAAAGACAATTTATTATTTTTAACTACAGAATGCTTAAGCCATCTCTGATATTTCTAAACAATAACAAGATATTTAAATTGGCCGCTGTGCGGCCACAGTGGACACACAATTGATTCCATTTTTATTTAGGAAAACTAGACATTATTATAAGGCTTTTGGTGAAACACCATGTGAATATGACCACATATTCTGAAGAGGCAGTGACAATAGCGACAAGATTGCCAAGACGGTCACCACTGTGACCATGTTGAATAACAGATTGGAATCCTTTTCATTTAGGCTAACTCTTCATGATAGGAAGTCTTCTGGAGAAAAAAAAATCCATGTTAATTAGACTCCATTTAAGACGAATATTATGATTTTCAAGATGGTTGCCACGGTGACCATACTGAATGTCAGATCGGTACCATTCTAATTTCGGACCAATTAAGTAACATCAAGGAAGTCCTGTCATAAAAACTGCATGTTGGTAGAACTTTCGTTTCAGCAGACGCAGCAATAATACGATTTTTAAGATAGGCACCGTGGCAGTCAGCAGTTGGCTGAGCGGCCATACATTCCCTTAAGACCAGCTAGAGATCATAAGAAATCTTTTAGCGAAAATTACATGTAGATAAAACTCCGTATAAGATGAGCAGCGATAACATCATTTTTAAGATGGTTGTCAAGGCGTCCATATTTTATATAATATGTAACACCATTTTTATTTAGAACTAATTATATATCATAAGAAGTATTTCAGTGAAAATTCCTAGTTGATATTATTATCCATTCAGGAGGGAAATCAATAAGATTTAAAGATGGCAGCTGTGCCTGTCATATGGTATGTCATAACTGTTCCATTTTCACAAAGAATGAACTTGACATCATAAAAATCTTGTGAAATCTTATGCCGGTAAGACTTTTCATGCAGTAGGGGTAGCGAAAATTAGATTTTCAAAATGGCTGCTGCTGCGAACATCATATCGGTACAAGACTTCACAGGAAGTATTTTTAACGACAATTCCATGTTGATATGTCTATTCTGGAGGAACAGAATGAAAAAAAAAAAGAATCTTAAGATGGTGGTGGTAGTGTATGCGTGCGTGCGTGTAAGATTTAGATTTTTAATGTAGCTTTAACAATTTTAGTGAAATCGCTAAGATGACTGCAATTTCTCAGTTTATAGTGATACCTAGTACTGGGGCAGAAACCAGGACGGCCAGTCCTAACACTAGCTTCTTAAAGCTGAGCGCCAAGCGAGGCAAATGCTAGTACTATTTTTATAAGCCTTTGATATGCTTTGGTCAGGGTTTGAAACCGCGACCTCTCGCAACCGAGGCAGACACTCTAACCACTTAGTCTACCGGAACGGTCCTAAGATTATGGCTTTAGTGGCCATATTGCAAGTCAGGGCTGCACAACTTACACTTATTCCGAACTAGAACACGAGATAAATGTATGCATACATATAATTTATGGCAATCCTCCAATTAATTAAGAACGAGTAGCAATAACAGACCTGTACTAACGGACGAACGACCGACAACACGCTATTCCAATAAGCTCTTCCCATCTATAACCACTGGAGCTGAACAGCACCTACCAGTAAAGGACATAAGTGTGCATGTCAAATTTCTTGAATGTCCTTCAGGGACAGGTATAATTGCGTTATCAGTATAAATTTAGTTTTAAAAAACCAAATATTATCAAAAAGGGCACTCGGATTAGATATATTTTTAATTAATCTACAAACCCTTCTTCCTAGACTTCCACTACTACTACTACTATTGATGAACTACAAGTACCACCATTAAAACTACTTTTCTTGTCCTCCGCCTTCTCTTCCTCCTAACATAGATACCGCTGCTACACTGCTAATACCACTTTTGAGCTATCATTATCGGAAACCATTTACTTTGATTTAATAGGCAACTGACACAATCACGGTACACCCTTTCCATGGCAAGAGTTATCGCTAACACTACACATAACGATGATTCATAACAGAAACGTTGATTTCGTGCCTTCTGCAAGACGCCCGATATGAATGACCTCACTGTTGAATACGTTTTGGATTGGATTTATGTTTTGCTGCATAGAAACACGTTTTATTGATTGTTGAAAGCAACTGGAGTAACGTACCTTGTACACACCACTTATGCCGACCCAAATTTATGTGATGGCATTTCGTTATCGTCGGTGAATAAAGAGTAGTGAAAAGCTACAAAGTCGCTAAACTATTTACTTGCCATGACCACTCCTATCGGACGATCATAAGAAAGTTTTTAATGGAGCATCGCTGTGTTTTACAAGCATTAAATCTTGTTGAAAGCAACTGGAGTAATGTACCTTGTCCAAGGACACACCACTTATGCCGACCCGGATTTATGTGATGGTATGATTCGGGTCAACACATTTTCTGTCGCGAGTCTGATAAGCTAACCACTAAATATATGCCACTCCTGTCTCAGAGAAGCATTTCGTTATCATCAGTGAATAAAGAGTAGTGGAAAAGCTACAAAGTCGCTATACTGCTTATATAAGTGATGAAAAGAAAAGTTACTTGCCATGGCGACTCATATCGGACGATCATAAGAAAGTTTTTAATGGAGCATCGCTGTGTTTTACAAGCAATACATCTTCCTTTTTAGCTGTAAAAACAGAACTGTCGCTGGAAAGAACATGTCTGTGCGAGACAAAGAGTAGGGATTTAGCATGTGCTATTCCTTTCTAATGTGACATTTGAACCATTTAACAATTACAAAAAAAAAAAAAACATTTTGTGGTAGTTAGTGCAAAGCAAATGTCTGGGATTTTGCCGCTGTAATTCTTTTTGATAAGGAATTTGAAACCACTTAATTTTCTAAAAACACGGTTTATCTAGTATTGACCCAAATGTTGGCTTTAGGCTGGGTTCGAGCAACAGACAGTACTTGGGGGATACCCTCTACCAGATCTGTTCATGATTATATTATTATTTTTGTCTAAATTAAATGAGCAGAAGTTATTATTTTCTTCCACATATTGATCTTCATTTAAAATCGATCTTCATTTTAAAATCGAAGACTTCTATTCGATTTTTAACACGGACAAGAAGATTATTTCTGAAGCTCGCAGTCGCTGTAATAGTTTTCGCAGCAGATCGCATATGGTTTGCGTGATTTTCTTTTGCTAACAACAACTGCATAAAGGCTTAAATCTCATTCACCTGCTAAGAAGAGATCTAACATATGGTTACCGATCATATCAAATGTGTTTTGATTTGAATATGCGCGCAGGAATAATGTCTTTCTAATGAAACGGAGATTTTAAATGATGATATAATATAATAAGTCTGTTCTATATGACTACAGAAACATAGCTCGTATATGCTCACATTATCAAAACATGTGTGGCTTGATGCACCTATTTCCGGTAGAACTGTACCTTTTCCCAGTGTTAATGACAAGCTAATGGGGAAACAAAATCTGACGCACAGTTTACCGTAATAAGACAAGCACAGTAACACATATTATCGGTAGGTGCACATATTACCAAAAAACGAACCAGGCGCATAGGTTCTCATACTATGAATTATGTAGTGTTATCAAACATCGATACCATGAAGACAGTAGAGTTGCGGCCTATAGAAGTTTCCGAAAGTAGAAGTTTTCAGCAACGCTGCAATATCCAGACTCTTTTTTTCATTTATCCCAACCCATTACAAATATAAAGTATGACGTTTTACCATTGATATAGCACGATACATGCCAAGTTTTCTTTTAATAATAAATTTATACAGCAATAATAAACTTGTGCCAGCGGACTGACGGACGAAAGCAACCGATCATACTATAAGCTCTTTTGGTGTGCGACTAGTACAGCTAACAAAAACCAAGAAAATCCTCAGACAGATTACAATAGGTGTTTGCCGCCAAACCAAAGAATTTATAGTTATGGTCTTCTCGTCTTGAGAGGCATTGCAACTTCGACTAATTGGTACTCTGAAACATTGCTGAAAAATCCCATGGAAAGGATACATATACCTATAAAACAACTCGGGGTTCAATTAGCTTACTTGGTGTAAGTTCAAATTCAGGGTTTAAATCCAACTCCAATTCTTGTTTTCTCTTACTCCCGATTTCCACGTATTTTTATCACGAGAGAGAGAGAGAGAGAGAGAGAGAGAGAGAGAGAGAGAGAGAGAGAGAGAGAGAGAGAGAGAGAGAGAGAGAGAGAGAGTCGTTTTTATTTATGGCTCTCATCAACGCACAAAGTGGGCCGACGGGATAACGAACAAATTGCGTAACAGGATTAAATTGTTTAGAAAACGGAACGTGAATTATTAATATTAATATCTGGTGTCTTTTTTATTGGTGAATGAGGAAATTCATCACTGATCTAGAGAGTACAGAAACAATAATCCACTTCTGAAATAATTGTATGCATATTAAAACGCCACTGGCGAATTATCAAATTGCTTTTGTACCAACACTTTAAGTGCCATGTTACACACGACCTAAGCTTTGCTAGGCACCGGATTCCCCTGAGAAATTGGAAAGAAACAAAACGGGAATAAAAACCATTATATAATGACACAAAATAATGACAACCGGAAGAAACATCAATGTTTTCCTACCTTCTGCCAAAAGTAAGGTCTTCCCCGGAGAACAATAAAAACAAAATACACAGATATACATGTATAAACACCAATTATTTCAACCCAGCTGGTCACTCTGTCTAGTCACTCGAAATTTTGTCCATAGTGTCAGATCACTGATGGAATACAGTGAAAGTGGCTACAAAGAGAAATATTGGATACAGCAGATGCAAACATATTGTGAATTTGACGTAATTTAAATTCAAGTCCAAAAGTGTTCTGTTTAACCAACCGAGTGTTAGTTCTTTCTGTCACTTTTCTCTCTCATATAAATATACCCTTAACAAGTTATTGTTATTCTTGCTTCATTCCACAAATTTTCCGTGTCGTGTAAATATTTTCATGTCTTTTTTTCTAAGACTGAATGAAGTGGAAGACAATATACCACTATCGACGGAGTCCTATCAACAGGTTATTCTCAATTAGCCTTAGAAAACTAGACCACGTCAAGTATTAGCGATATAATGCAGAAAGCGTGCGTCAAATGTCGTTTGACTTTTAAGTGTGTGTGTGTTTTGTGTGTTTTGTGTGTGTGTGTGTGTGTGTGTGTGTGTGTGTGTATTTTGGATTTTTAACGTAGCTTTAACAATTTTTTTTACTCATATCGCTACGGTGTCTGCAGTGTGACAGTTTATAGTGATGTCTAGCACTGTGACATCATACCACAGACACGTAGCATAATGTCCCACCCAGTCACAATATCTTGACACCAGCCAACAAGTTCTAACATTAACTGCTTAATGCTGAGCGCCAAGCGAGGCACCTGCTAGTAGCATTCTTATAAGTCTCTGGTATGACTCGGCTAGAGTTCGAACCGCGATATCCCGCATCCGAAGCGAACGTTCTAACCGGTGGTTTTTCAGAGATAATAGATCCATTCATGTTCTTTGCTGTCACCGAGGGCGTACTTGCTTTAAGGCCGATTTAATTTGTCGATTTTAAGGTCAATTTTAGCACGTCATGGTCTCTATCGTGCCAAGGAAATTGCAGCGAAGTGACTTTCCCACGGACAAACAAAAGTAGCTCACCAAAGTTGACCTTGGATGGTATTGCACCCGCGACCTTGAATTACAAGCATGACGTATATAAAAAACAACTTTATTTAACATCGGTAACTCGGAAAGAACAGAAAGCACTAACTCTAGACGATCTATATTTACCGACTCGTCATTTTCATTTGGTTTCAACATACGTTTAATGCATGACTGACGTTAAGCCTGGATTCATGGACAGATTGGATTGAAATTCGTTGGTAGTTGTTCAAGTACACTGCAAATATGAAACATGGACATGATACACGGCAAATTATAGTCAGTAGAAAACTTATCCATGAACAGGTGTAAAAACTAATGACCGATAAAGTGGGCATACACAACCAAAATTGTATGTCTTTGGCAGTTGCCTATAGCAGGAATTTAGTCTCTCAATAAACAGAGAATGTGGCTTTATTTGCCGCAATGTAAACAGGTGAATTTAATAATAATAATAATAATAACAATAATAATAATAATAATAATAATAATAATAATAATAATAACAACAATAATAATAATAATAATAATAATAATAATAATAATAATAATAATAATAATAATAATAATAATGGTAATCATAGATTTCGTTATTTTAAAACTAGTATTGCACCGTTGATATAAGAATTAATCAATGTATATTTAGTCCTAAAGTGTAAACCAGCAAGACAGTCGTAGTATATATTTGCAAAGTAAAAACAATATTTGTCATGACAAGTCATAACAGACCAAACACTGTTTCTGCATATGTAAAAAGGAATGTAATTTTGTTAATTTGCCACATTTTTATTGTAAGTACATTCCCAACCTTGACATGAAAGCGATTTGTGTAAGTTATCAATCATACTGACTTTATAAACCAGGTTACGTTGACCTAGTTTTTGTCCTCTTTATTTCG
Organism: Potamilus streckersoni; assembly: GCA_016746295.1. Taxonomy (NCBI): domain Eukaryota; kingdom Metazoa; phylum Mollusca; class Bivalvia; order Unionida; family Unionidae; genus Potamilus; species Potamilus streckersoni. The sequence continues at coordinate 3,066,770 of JAEAOA010000364.1, forward strand.
GTCATTACGCATCTATCTTTTTTTTCATTACGTAAGTAATATAGTGTAGCTCCTCATGCATGGTTAAAAATAGACTTGACAGTTTCAATCAGAGGTCAATAGGTATGCAAAAGGGGTATCAAAATATGATGTGCTACCTGAAGGCAGGATTAGGGAATGGACATGTTTTCTGAAAATCTTTTGATAAATTTTCGTACGTGTTGTAGCTGGAGATGTATAAATTAACACACCTCATCGTCAACTCTGGGTTATAACATAATACCTGGTTTTAAGATTATATTTACGTCCTCTAGAATTGCCCCAGGGATAGGGAATGATCTTGCCAAGGAGCATAACTTGAAAACGACAGCGATGCCCACCCGCATGGTTATGTATAAGTTTGATGACGTAATAAGATAAAATCAGCCATGCATCCAGAACAGACACTGTGACCAGAGAAAACGAGTAAACATGCATAGGCATGCCACTGACCCGACGCTCCTATTTCATTTTACCTTCCTCAGGAATTGCCCCAGGGATAGGGAATGATCTTGCCATGGAGCATAACTTGAAAACGACAGCGATGCCCACCCGCATGGTTGTGTATAGGTTTGATGACGTAATAAGATAAAATCAGCCATGCATCCAGAACAGACACTGTGACCAGAGAAAACGAGTAAACATGCATAGGCATGCCACTGACCCGACGCTCCTATTTCATTTTACCTTCAGACTTTTTGAGGACCATAACGACTGAGAGAACGTAGCATGTACCTCAGATTCACCCAAAATCCATTCCAACTTGGCATATACATTTGATCTTCCTATATACTTTCACAGCTGCGTATTACTGACATAAACATTCATTCTAGGGGAACTCAAACTCGTCAATTTTTATACGTACATATTTTGTTACATTATATACAATAGTGTTCAGTTTGGGTATATTTTTTTTAAACTGACGAATGCACGATTAATTTGCACAAATAGTGTTTAGCTAAACAATACTTTGGTCATTAAATTAATTGTACAAACAGAAACAAAACAGAAAGTAAGCTATAATCTGTATGTTAAATTAACTGTATAAAAACAGCAACAAAACATACTTTGAAACTTGCAACTGTATATTATTCTCCAAATCTTGTGCGTTGTAGACCATTAAGTGTAACATTATTTGATGTTATGTCGGTTTTCTGCCAGCTGAAAGCATCATACATTTTTTCTTACTACAATTTGGCCCATTATTTTAAGGTTTGTGTACCCTTCTTGGTCATTACAACAAGTATTTAGGCAATGACTTGAAATAAGCACAGCAAAAACTTTACATCATTATTAACTCTAACTGATTGGAGTACCTAGGTACCTCTATCAGTGAAAATTAATTACAATGTAGTTTCCCCAATGCTCATCGAAAGTCACATGGTCCAAATGCATGGTATAATGACCAAAAATGGCGTATAATGGTTAACAACTGAAGTCAGAGATTTTTCTTTACTTATCTGTGTTCGAGTTGTCAAGCCCCCACGATATTATCCCTGCGACAAACGCAAGTGCAACACTTAAAATACACTGGTCTGGTTCGCACGACCGCCCTCGTTTGGAGCTTCAAGAGATAGACCATTTCATGGAGACTTCGGCGAACTTCGTAAATTGTTCGGAATTTTGATCACGTGGCGGGTGGTCAACTGACCGCAATATCCAATCGATAGCTGGTAGGCAAATAGTCTGGTCCCCTGCTTAGTATGCTTCCTAGTATAGTATAGCGGAGTGCATCGCAGGGAGCATAATAAGCTGGGGACCAGACTAGTGGTCAAAACAAGGCGGACAATTCAGCATAAGCATCAACTGTTCCAACTACTTCAGCTTCGTTTATAGAGTTGAAAAATGCCTATTCAACACCGATGATGCCACTGATATTGACGAAATTTAATATTGGAACCATCCTGTCTTGCTTTCTGGATTTTATAGCCATATGAGAGAATGGCTATGAGCCTGTTTACATCTGAACATATACATGCGAGTATAGAAACGGTATCGATGTTAAAAATTTAATCCCATTTTTTTTTACCATAACACCGCATTTCATAAATCTAGTTTCGTTTACCAATAAAAGGAATTTTTCGTATTAATCCGCAGTATAACAAACCTGGAATATTTTTTGACGGTAAAGCTGCAGAAGTCCCAGGCATTTAGCGGGCAGGTAGCGGGCATTTCTTAATTTGTTTTAATCTGATACGTCTAAACAACAATGTATGCCATTTTGTTATGTACAGATGCCTACCAGCGTTTGATGGGCTGGAGTACAAAGTGACTCGGGAGGTTTTTCGGATAATTACGGAGCAACTCGGTTAAATCCGGTATGAAATGGGCTATTGCTCAGCCCTGTTCCAGTACTGGTTAGCTGTGGAATTCCGAGAACAATCTCTCGATTTTATGTCGCGCCAGACGTATGAATCTAATACATTTTTGAGCATGCGTGCCAATAATTATCGTAGACGGACAGATAAAAGTCCACAACAATTAATTCACCATTACCAGTGTCAATCCTACTCAAATCAATGTTGGTAGATGTGCTAATTTAATAGTCTGAAACAGAAAAATTGTTGTACCAGATACCAGGTTCAATTATTGAAAACGTGTCTGTTCGGCCAGGTATGCGATCTCTAACATTGACAAAACGAGATATACACATTACGACTACAGAAAGTGTCATTGCGCTAAAAAAAAAAGTACGCAATGGAAGGCAATTCTAAAACGTAGTCCGTTTTTCAATGGCAAAATTAAGAAGAGCACATCATATGCTTTATAATTTTAATTTAAATTTTTTTTTAGTTTTGCTAGCGCTATTAGGCTTTTATATCTCTCTTTCTCATAAATAAGTGTTAAATCGTGGTCTATAAGGTTAGTGTGGTACACCGTAGAGTCATTCCAGACCCCAATAATGATGTGCGGAAAACTATACTTTCGATTTATTTATTGAGGAAACGCCAAGTTTGGACCTAGCTGCACATGAAATATGAAAGTAAATCTAATAATATACTATAGGTGTCAATTCAATCTATAACACAGGCATAACTCTTTGACATGTAGTCCGATCTAAGACAACCCCTTAGCTATCTTAGCTGTCATTTGGCAGTGTAAGGGATAATTGGGGTTATTAATTCTCACCGAGGCTGGCGGTCAGAAATATATGTACAACATCTTAAGATATCAGCGTGCCTATTATCGTCAAAGAAATGCTATCGACAAGTGCATTTTTACTTTACTTTGGGGACTATACCACGGGCTTTCCAAAAGGTCCCAATAAAGGTTCCAACGACAGGGTCAAAATCTTCACGCTTGTACTTTACCAGTAGTGCCCTTGTGGTCTTGAACCGCAAAGTCACTGAGGCCATCGAGGATGATCGATACATGTTTTACAACGACTCCGAGAAATGCAATCGACAAGTTGATGTTTACTTTTGTGTGAGAATATTCTATTAAATAATGACAAAGAGTATTAAATAATGCCGAAAGTAGCACCATTAGACATGCATAGTTAATATTGTCGAGGAATTTGAGCGTAGCTTATGCCCTAAATTATATTACCAACGAAGTGAGGTAATTTCCAACATCACAGAAAATATTAAATTGTCGTTTGACTTAAATCAATTATAATGGTTCTTGAAAGAAGCCAAACAATGTATGATTTTTTAAATATTTATCCGGAGCCAATTTAAACGTAAACAGAGTTATGGATCTAGGTAGCGTGCGGACGGCGAAAACCTGGTGTTAAATACAAGAAAAGCGTGAAAAGTCATTGTATGATAATTGTGTAAGAATATATCAAAATTGTTTACATTCACAGTGTTGTCGCGTACACGTTTCACCGAGTCCACATCCCCGAGTTTAAGTCGCAAAGAGCGTCTGTGATTTCATATTACCTGGCAGTCACCCGCACAAATACAAACCAGGTAATGACATGATAGTTTCTCTCGGACATGCGTTTAGGAATAATATCAACATTGGAGGACGCGGGCGTATCGTCACTAAGCTCCAGTTTTAAGGTAAACATTATTCAAATTTTACATTGGAGACTTTTACTATGCCACTGGCTTTCCGTGCCGAAGGTCCCAATAAAGGTTCCAACGACAGGGTAAAAAATCTCACGCTTTTACTTTACCAGTAGTGCCCCTGTGATCTTGAACCGCAAAGTCACTGAAGCCATCGAGGATGATCGATAAATGTTTTACAACGATCCCCGAGAAATTTGCTTCTTACATCCGAGAAAATTCAGAATGTACTTTTTCCAGTTCTTCGGATCCAGTTATATTCCAATGTCAGCGTCTATCCTAAAACGGATAGTGATAAATGTAAATACTATGGAAACCGACGTTTCAATAGGCGATCGTTTCAGCTCTGAATCGCGCACACGAAAATACAGAAAAGCCTCGTAAAAGCAAATGTCATATAGGTAAATTCGAATTTTTGAACTCCGAATTCCTCGTACTAGTTAATTACATTGTCAAGCTTGAACGACCCAACCCTGAATTCGCTGTTAATGTGTTCTCTTGGAACAGTGGCCTTCAGCCGATTATCCTCACACACGCACAAGCAAAAGATTCATTAAGGTGGTTTAAAGTTGATCGGTTGTTGCTGGATGGTCCAGACGCGCGGAATCACTATGTGTGTAGAAATGGTTTACCAGTACAGCACGCAAACTAAAGTATCCATGTCGATGCTGAATGCATGTATTCAGCCCAAAAAACAACTGCTTGACAACCATGCTAGAGAGTCAGTGTAAAACCACAACGTACGATTGTTCTGGATCCTATCAAAAAAGTGTTGAAATGTATCGCAGCGGAAAGGAAGATTAACGTTCCATATATGATTTACGAGGATTTTGAATATCTGAGATTTTCCGTGGAAGTTTAGCTTCTCAGTACCTCAGCGGTTCAATCAAATACATCGAAAACCGTTGAATTCGGTTGTACTTTGTATGCCAGTGCGATGGAGCAATTGAGCAGACAGTATCAAAAAGTGAAAAGGAAACTGTTGAGATGTTTATCAAACCGCTTGAGGTTAACGTGGTATGAATTGAAATACAATTTGCATAGCCCGCATGGTTATGACATTTGCAAGTTTTACACATTTCGCGCTATTGCCATGCTCACGTACAAGTTTGAGCCCCTCACATTACTTCTAATCTCTGAAAATGGATTGGGATGCATTGTTGTCGAAAACCAGCGTCCAATTAGTTCACTAACATTGATTAACACTTGTCCGTCAAGCATTTGCGACGTAATTTCCACTGACGATTGATCCATACACTTGCACAAACAAGAGCATGTCATTAACAGTGGCTTCCGATAGTTATTTGATGTTGACATGGGATAATGAGATGAGTTTCACCACACTGAGAGATTTACCCGGTGGCACAGGAGGAGCTATCAAGGCCACACGAATGGCTGTCCCAGAACCATTGTCGGCTCATGAATGGCAAGTTCACCGAAATCACCCAGCTAGTTCCAAATTAGGTCAAAACTCAACTGTTTCCCCTCACGTAAGAAACATGCATTTGTGACTGAAGATTGTAACTCAATTTGGGGACGCGTGCATTGCGAGTAAACCAGGTGCTGTGGTTTCATCTGAGTGTGTGGATTGTTTTGCACATCCAGATGAATACGAATCTACTAATAAACTCAAGAACAATGCCATATTCGGAAAGGCCATGGAGAATCTGTGAAAACGTATACGCGTCGGCCTTGTCAGGGTCAATAGAGAGGAAAACCATCGCAGGTTTATGTCGAACACTGTGTTTGAGTCGAGTAAGATGTTCGATGCCGCAATGGTTGCCGTACACAGCAAAAATCCAGGATAAAGTTGCCCATCTGTGCTCGCAAGCCCGTAGTGGATTTGTCAATGTTATACATGTACGACTTTTGTTATAACAGCAACAAATATAGGCATGGCGACAATATCAGGATGTTGTGCCTGGAAACGAATTCGTCGCTGTTACACATCATCGCCGATGATGTCTACGTGAATCAGGCCGGCAGTAATTGTTTCCAGCGATAATATATTATGCATAGACGACGGCTCAATTCAAGGATGTATTCGGCCCCTGTTGGGACGTAGACACTCAAGTGTTGCGAGATAGAAGCATTAAAAATTACCAATATTACGCGTGACAGGCTAGAGATCCAGTCTCGTAAGGACCAAATAGAAAGTCACGTTCAGACGCATCTCGGTATCTTCGTTCGTGTAATGCATTCTTGAACGTCCAAGGAAAGCTTGAACTCATCGCAAACGATGATGAACCCGTTGCGTGCGAGAAAATCGAATCTGTCAACAGCGGCATAAAGGAATTGTTCGGAAGCGCATGTTATTTCAGTGATGGAAAGGAAATCGAAAATTCATTGGACAATAGACGCAGCCACAACAATTCGCTGTCTCACCATATATTGAGACAATTACGCGAGATTCGTAACCGGAGACAATCCCAATTTCATTGGCGAATTTGCGGATCCTCGCATCCAGTTTAACACGCGGAGAAAGTTTTACTTGGACTTTAGTCAGATTATTGTCTGCGATGTCATCAATGCAATTTGACATGATGCTAACGCTGTCGATGGCAAAGTTTTGCTATCGAAACGTATATTTTTTAAAAACCCTTTCAATAAATCCATCAGTGTACAAAGACAAGTGTTTGACGTCATTTATAGAGTCTGGACAAACATTTAAAATTTCATTCCCAACGAAGACCACATATTACAGTAGCTGAAAATCGTTATCCAACAAGGTATTAACGCATCAAGTCATGTGCTTGTGGCATTTCAAATCAAGGACACCATGGAAATCCAACGGGAAAGTCCGATATTTGCAAAACTTGCAGTAAATGGATGGTGTCTCTCTGAGATCAAAGGGTGACCAAGAACCCTCTGAAAACATTTCACATGGACAACAAACAAGTCACACAAGTGTGTCATCGGTTACTAAAATAAATGACCTAGATCAGAACGTTGACAAAGGCTTGCGAATTCTCAGAAAGATTTCACTACATTGTATCAGAGGCAATACCTATCTTTGGAGCATCCATATATGGTTAAGCAGTCCGTGGTGGACATGTACTTCAAAACTTCAAAATAAGAACCATATATATATATAAATATATATATATATATATATATATATATATATATATATATATATATATATATATATATATATATATATATATAGCCAGTGTAACTAGTGAGGAAACCCGGCAGATGCTTTTTCTGTAAAATTCTAACCCTATGCTAAATACGAAACTGTAGAGCGCCACCTAAAACATTCTCCCAAAAAACTGACCGGAAAAGTCCCCGTGTGACTAACCCACAGCTTAATCTGCTCAATACAGCCAAACAAAAGAACGCCACGGAAACATTGCAGCTGCCAATGACAGAATCGTTGCAAAAGTAAAACAGAGGAATATTTCTATTTCTCGTGACAATTTCAGCGCTATTAACCGATGCGAATCCCACGGTAGCAAAAATGGCCACATTATGGGATATTTGAACCGCATCCGGACAACTCTAAAAAAGATGTTTGACAGTGGAACATTTCGGGGATCTACAAAAATAGGAAAAAGGTCCTCGATTACTCGGAACGACTCTAAAGAATTATCTCCCCGAGACCATTCAGATCAGAAGAAATCTTTCGTTGTGGCATCACCGTTAATGACCATGAAAGCGAAGCCTCTCTCACGTCCGTTGACCAATTCTGATGTACTCGCGATGACATAATCAATCAAGTACTTTCTAGGCGTTCTCATGCCGGTCGAACTGCATCGACGATATCCGCAAATAGGAAACTAGCATTGTCAACTTGTCAACTAAACCCAGAACTCGCTAGGTCGAGTACGCGGAGACACCTCAATATCTTTTGTATTTTGACTCGTACAAGATTGTACCACGATATAAAATTAATTATTTACGCATTTTATATGCTTTATTCAACGATGCCGTTACAAATTCTAACCGACTGTCGGTATGATACATCTCACTCGACCTTTCGCCGATAGTTACTTAGAGACTAAGCTTAACTTGCAGAAAACGATTCATGACATTTACGGACGCGTGAGAGAATCGATCCAATGTAGCGCTAAGACCTGGTCTGTAACTAAATTGGATCTGTTAGAACTGAGCTACCGAGTTGTTTTTGAGTTTGTAATTTTTGAAAAATCGAGAAAAAAAAATGCAATATGGCTATTAACTTTAATGTTTGAAAGCTGAAAGTCTCCACCGCGATACACTTGTAAGAAATTAATGAAGTCAAGTGAACTAGTGACTCTGGTGTGTTCTGTACCATGTCGACTTAAATGCGTAATCGAACATGGAAATTTTATGCGATGAAATAAGCGAAGATTTTATAATGAATGAAAATCGAATTCGATGGATTCATAAACCCAGTGGTAATAGTAATTATGCAACGAAAACATACGTGAAATTAAGAATCACTAAGGTGCTATCCGATCTACCCTGATCACGACGCATATTGGCTTCAAGGAGAATGCCTAAAGGAATATTAACCTGCTAAAAGGGGAAAAGACAACCAACAACGGAATTTTAACAAATGTTCGACCTATCTACAAGGCTGATCTGGAGGAATCTTACGGATTTAATAAACTTTAAACTGCAATCTCGAGGTACACATTCTGGATCCTATTTGTTTCTTATCCTGATTTCCTGGTGAGTGGGGTGTAAATATTATTGGTAAATGATAACGAAGAAGTTAAACAATTAGTAACACATACCGAATTATTCAGCATTAATAGGAAATCATTTACACTTGGAGTACCAGCATCACCAGCGATAAAATTCAGTTCGAAAAAATCAACGTCCATCCGGAAGGGTACTTAACCGTGTGTTTAAGATTTATTATTACATGTTCAGTTTGATGAACTCAACGTCAATTTGGAAGAGTATTTAACCGTGTTTAAAATGTATCATTACATATACGTGATGGATTTTGAACCACGCGGTGAGGGTGCTACGAAATTTACCGTGATGATGTTGGATGAACTGCCGACGAATGACATCTATCTCAATTTTGTTCCATTTGTTGATCATCATCTGCGTAAAAATGGCGTTGCCAGATAAGCATATAACCTCAAATATAATTTACGCGAGGAAAAGATAGATATCAACTGTTTGGAACAACAATAAGGTACCAATTTTAATCCAACGTCAGCATATAATCATCGGATTTGCACGAGAAAACTCCCGGTTGCAGATTAATCTGTTGGACGCGAATTCACACAGGGACTGTGGACGCGAATTCACACAGGGACTGTTTCTACAACGACGATGTACAATTCACCCACAAATCCACCATGATAAAATTCCAAGTCAGTTATATCCAACTAACATTGTTCGGGCAGCAAAAGAAAAACAAAGGCTAATATTTAGCATGGGTCCTTCTGTACTTGTAACAGTTTTTTGGAGAAAAACGCGTAGGATAGTTAACACCACCAAATAGGTCCGTAATTTGAGTAGTTCTATGTAAACCTAAAATCATGCAAACAAACAATGATACAAAAATATTCTTTGGGGAGATATTTGCTATAACTGCATGCTAGTTGTAGCGGTGAAGGAAAACATTGGCTGGAAGCGTGTGTATATGTTGCAGGCAAACAAGACCACTATGTTTAGCTATTATATATTGGGATCACAATATTACCAGGAAAACTATGAAGGACCTTCAAAGGTACTGATGCAAAAAATATCTGAAGTGGAACAACTGCTGCATACGAATCGGCAAGAGAACTGTCATACTCACAAAACAAGAATGCGTGAATATCGTCATTACGGCAGCAACAATCATACGATTTTCTGTCAGGATTATATCTATAGTAACTGGTGTCGCGGTCATGTTGGAAAAAATCATTTCATTATGGCTGCACAAGTAAATAAGTGTCTATGCGAACTTTTATTGCAGCCACCCAAGGCAGTCTCAGCGCAACTGCATAACTACTTGGCAATTGAATATCATTACTACAGCGGAGTTCAAGACTGTGCTGACGTAAATGCACAGATACGAATTCCCGATTAGAATCGCTCGGCAATTTTGCGTCAGGTCCTGAAATAACGTCTCAAGTAGTTTTAGGCATAAACATCAATTTATGTCTTTGGTGATTCTCCTCAGGCAAAGTGTACCAGATTTTATGACAGGAAATGCTGAGATAGTTCTAACTAACTGTTTCCTGCCATCGCCATATTGTTTCATGTGAACGAAAGTAGTTCAGAATATAGTTCTCAGTGGCGACCGTTACGTCCGATGTTTATTTCTTGACCTGTCGGAAAAGACTCAGGATGCTCCGACTAACGAAACAGTGAAGCAGACCCAGAACGCGCAATTGATTTGCCAGAGGTAACCCCCCCCCCCCGAGGAAACGGTGGGGCTCTCGAGGAACAGACTAGGGGGCTCACTCGGGGAGGTAATCACGCGGATCAGATACGTGTTTGTACGCGTCGGACACTCGTATGTGCTTCACTCTCGTTTGCCGCAGGGGTACACTCGATGATGGGGTTGGAGGTGGTGGGGTAAAATGCTTGGAACCGGATAAGTAAAAATTACACCGAATCCCCGTTTTCATTAATTATTCAAATCAACTTAATGAGAACAAAACTCGACTCAGATTCCTAATACAAGGAACTATTAATATTTTAAATTACTAAACATTTGTGCTATAGAATATCCGGATAATTCCTTTTGGTAAGCAATTAGTGATGTTCAGTTTACGAAACTTATACAAGCTATCATAAAGTCATACTATCATATGACGTCTGCTCCTAAACATTGGTTAAATATAATACTAATTACAGTTGCAAATAATTACTCTAGGGTAAATCATATCCCGCAAATGAAAGCATATACTTAAAGGCTGTATAGAAAACAACTGACCACAAAAAAAGGTCAAGAATATTAAATGATGGATAACAGTGGCATAATCCGAAATGTAATCTTAAACTGGTATGAATTGTGTGGAACAATTAAGTTGATACAGCCAAACCCTCTATGTAAGTTCTATGGTATGTGCCCAATGGAAATGGAATACCACGTCTTCTTATTGTCAGTTTATCCTCCCTGTACATGTATTATATACACCGTATTTCACGCTTCAAAATGGCGTGCTAACTCGAGCAGCAAAATTGCGAATGGTCGAATTCTACATTCGGATATTCAAAAATTACATGACTGGTACCGTCAATGGCCACACTACCATTAACCCATACAAAAAAGAGTCAATGCTAATGAAAAGAAAACCTTATTAAAATAATTAATCAGTGTAACATATATTGAAGAAGTATTCCAACATAAATATGTAGGTATTATAATGTCTTGTGATGGCGTTTGGCACGCCACATCAAGTATTTGCCTGAAAAGGTTCGAGAGAAAGTTTATATTTGGAAGGACTTGAAAAAATATATATTTCATAGCTTGTCCTTGCATAGAATGGTTATATTTTATAATGTACTTCCCTTCCTTGTCTGACTGCTAAGTGTTATCTGGGAGAAATCCACGCTGCAATTTTAATGTTATAGACATAAATTCAGTTGTATAAAATGTACATGTTTTTGTTCTAAAATATGTAAAAGTTGTAATTCGACTTCCTGATGTAAACAATGAGACATAACACCATTCGAACATCGATACTATATGAGCGCCTTCGTGCAAAATTAACTTGTACCGAATATAATGTTTGCCTCCGGCGCATTCCAATCTAGCTTTTTCATCGGCAGTTAAGTCTTCCGAACACACTGTTATACCACAGTACACTTCAGAGGATTGTTATTCGCCATATGATGTGTGCGTGTGTGTATAAAGTGTTGAAAAAAAAGCAGCCCGATATACCAACACTCTCCTGATCAGAGATGAATCTCAAAGTATTAATCGTTACCGACATAAGAAATTACCGAGAACAAGTATTATTAATCCCCATTTTTCAAATGAATTAAACATGGTACACCATTTCATCGAAATCCCATCTGTTTTCTCTATCTCATTCATTAACGACTAAAACAAGTTCAAATATGTGGAGTGAGAGAAAAAGAATTTGAGCTGGATGAAACCCTTGAACTTGCACCAAGAAACCTACAAGAACATGAAACGTTGTAAGAGCACTTGCACACTTTTCTATGGCATCTACAGTGTTCGCAACATTAATGATACAAAGTTGCACTGTCTTGTACTGTAAAATTCTTGGTTAGGGGGCACACACATACTGTGATCTATTTAATACTTTGCTTTTCTTTTTTTAATAACCTATATTATGATTCTAAAAAAAATCCCAATTTCTTGAAGTATTAATGTTCGAAGGCCACTATCCCAGTCTCTGTTTGTCACTTTGTTGGTAAGGCTGCAGACTAATCGACGAACATAGAAATATTGGGACGAGCAATAATTAAAAAAATCTTACGGTAAGTCTCCCCAATTCAACCGTTTTCTCTTCGTGTTTTGTTGGTCTGTTGCTTTGGGTTTCACGCCATTTTTAAGGGCATGATGGGCTATGACAGTCAGAATAACGGGTGGAGGAATAACCCTGGTAAGAACCACCGACCCACGCGAAACTATTAACAGCTTTCTCACATACCCACACTGGGTGAGTCTCTCTCTCTCTCTCTCTCTCTCTCTCTCTCTCTCTCTCTCTCTCTCTCTCTCTCTCTCTCTCTCTCTCTCTCTCTCCTCTCTCTCTCTCTCTCTCTCTCTCTCTCTCTCTCTCTCTCTCTCTCTCTCTCTCTCTCTCTCTCTCTCTCTCTCTCTCTCTCTCTCTCTCTCTCTCTCTCTCTCTCTCTCTCTCTCTCTCTCTCTCTCTCTCTCTCTCTCTCTCTCTCTCTCTCTCTCTCTCTCTCTCTCTCTCTCTCTCTCTCTCTCTCTCTCTCTCTCTCTCTCTCTCTCTCTCTCTCTCTCTCTCTCTCTCTCTCTCTGGGCCACAGGGGTTTGTTCGTCGCATAGATTCAAGATTGGACTACTGTTGTTTCATATCGCTCTAGATTTGTGCCAAATTCTCTTGTATTATGGTGCTGAAATAAGAAAATAACAAAAAATATTCCTAACATAATGGAACCTACATTTAATCAATGACTAAACAAGACACAATTTTGTCGCAAGCACCTACTTCCACCTACCCCACCACATGGGACAAAATTCCGTGGAAATCAGAGAGAGAGAGAGAGAGAGAGAGAGAGAGAGAGAGAGAGAGAGAGAGAGAGAGAGAGAGAGAGAGAGAGAGAGAGAGAGAGAGAGAGAGAGAGAGAGAGAGATGATGATGATGATGATGATGATGATGATGATGATGATGATAAATTACCGACGTCCAAAAATATTGTGAATAGCAGTAACAGCAATAAACTACATCTTTTAGCGTACTCACTCAGCAGAAATGTGAAGAAAATCATGCACAGAAAATCATGACACACACACACATCTAGGATATATAATTTTTGGAGCAGAAAAGGAAATGTTTTACGGATGTAGTGGTAAATATCCAATTGTCGTGACATTTTAAAGTATTTCTACTTTCCTCGCTAAATATTTCCTTCCTGTCTATTAAAATTATCATATGTTTCATATTTTCTAAATAAGAAAAGAAAGAAGCTACAAATGTTATTTCACCTTTCTCCTATTGATGCATTTCAATATCTTGTTATGAAATATACTGTAGCTACTTCTGTGTGATTTCGGAAGCAGACACGTATGGAATTGCTATAATCACAGCCTTTCTTTGCAAGTAATTTGTTTGAGATGCTTTAGAGAATTTTCACCAAATTTAGCCATTTTTAAGGTTAAAGGATGACTTTACCATTATCAAAACTTCGGAACACCGACCTTCAAACAAAATGTCGAAGTTTCGCTGATGATATTACTATCACTCTTTTTTAATAGACATAAATGGAGTGATCATTTCAATGACACGCTCGAGAAGACATTTGTAATTTAACAACTAGATGTGGTTTGTTTTAAGAGGAAAAAAAAAAGAGAAAACAAAAACGCGCACCAATTCTTTGACTAGGAACGTAACATTTTCCCCAGCCCATAAAAAACAACAAAAAAGAGCAAAAAAAAAGGGGGGGTGCGTGGGTACAAAACGATCAAAACATTTCCTAAACAAAGTTTTCACACGGTTAGTTGGCTGAAATTAAGCCTTGGAAACACAAAATGCAGTCGCTTCCGGTTTTTTTTTCCCTGAACCCCTACCATGGGCTTCACCCCACAAACCCCTTGCCAACTTGTTACGCATTCGAAACCCCCTAAACTATAGTCTTGGAACTGCCTATGGTGACCTTGAGAAGATGGTTATGTACTGTCACCAGAAGCTAGCTAGGTCTTGGTTCCTACTCAGGATATTGAACTATTCCATCAGATCTGGTTGGCTCAATAAGTTTTACATATCTTGTTTGCAATATATTTATGACGGAATTTCAACACGAAACCAATATGTCTCCCTCCCTTTGATGTGTGGAGTTCATCAGTTCATAATCACAGTGTTACGTAATTGTTACAGTCGCTAGGTCGCTTTATCTGCCTTACTCCTGAAAATGAGATATTTTCATTATTTTCTAAACTAGGCGAAACCGATCAATTAAAATTAATTTCCGAACCACAATGCGCTGTTACTGCAATCATGCAATTCCTCTTTGTGAAGACATCTTAAAAAATGCGAAAATGATCTGAATACGAATTAAAAATATCTCGTTTCCATAGCAACGTGTGCCTAGGCTGAGTATATAGTAGTCTTGGTGATTTATACTTCAATGAGGAATGACAAAATAAATATTACCTGAAAGTAGTAATTTTTCCTATTAAGGTGACAAACTCTTCCTAACAGCTGATACATATAGGACATTTGTATCCAGTGGCAATGTTCAGTTGCAGCAATATATATCTCAATGCATACTCAATTCCATCGTCATATACTAATTCTACTAAGGGTGTACTTCCGCATTTAAACAATGATAACACTAAGATTTTGAGCAAACTGCGATCTTTTTGATCACACCTTATAATATCTAAACCCCTCTCAAAGCCTGTGATCTGCATACACTCTACAATCTAAACCCATCTAAACCCTGTGTTCTGCACAACCTCTAAGGCCTAAATTCCTCAAAAGCTGGTGTTCTGCATACCCTCTAAGATCTAAAAACTTCTAAAGCCTGTGCTCTGCACACCCTCTAAGATATAAATTATCTAAAGCCTGTCATCTGCACCACCTCTAATATCTAAACTCCTCGTAAGCCTGTGATTTGCACACCCTTTAAGATTTTAATTTCTCTGAAACCTGTGATCTGCACAACCTCTAAGACAGAGGTCGCAAACAGGCGACCCACGGTCCTCATTCGGCCCGCCAAGCCTTATCCTGTGGCCCGCAAAATGATTGGTATCACACGGTGTCACGAAAGATTACAAAGAAGAGAGACCTTTGGGCCATCGAAAATATCCTCATGCGGCCAACAGGGTGCTTTGAGTTTGAGACCACTCCTCTAAGATCTAAATACCTCTAAAGTCTTTGACCTGCACACCCTCCAAGATTAAACCCCTCTAAAGTCTGTGATCTGCACAACTTCGAAGACCTAAATTACTCTAAAGTCTATGATCTGCACAACCTCAACGATATAAATCCCTCTTAAGTCTGTGATTTGCACGACCTCTAAGATCTAAATCCTCTAAAGTCTGATCTGCAAAACCTCTAAGATCTAAATTCCTCTAAATTCTGTGATCTGAACTTCCAAGATCTAAATCCCTCTAAAGTCTGTGATCTGCACACCCTCTGAGATCTAAGGCTCTCTAAATCCAGTGATCTGCACGCCCTTTAAGAGCTAAACCCCTCGTAAGCCTGCAAAACTTATAAGACAGAGGTCTCAAACACGCGGATCGCAAAGTCATATCCTGTGGCCCGGAAAATGATTGGTGTCACACTGTGTTATGAGAGATTACAAAGGTGGTGCGGTACTTGGGACATTGAAAATTTCCTCATGCGGCCCTCAGAGTGGTTTGTGTTTGAAACTCCTGCTTTAAGATCTGAATCCCTCTAAAGCCTTTTACCTGCTCACCCTCTAAGATCAAACTTCTCTGAGGAATGTGATTTGCACAGGGTTTAAGATCTAAATCCCTCTAAAGCCTTTGATCTGTACAACGTCTAAGATCTAAATCCCTCTAACGTCTGTAATCTGCACAACCTTTAAGATCTAAATTCCTCTAAAGTCTCTGATCTACATACCATCTAAGATCTAAATCCCTCTAAAGTCTGATCTGCACACTCTCTAAGATCTAAATAACTCTAAAGTCTGTGATCTACACACTGTCTAAGATCTAAATCCCTCCAAAGAATGTGATCTACACACTGTCTAAGATCTAACTCCCTCTAAAGTCTGTGACCTGCACACCCTCTAAGATCTAAATCCCCCTAAACTCTGTGATCTGCACAATCTCTAAAAACTAAATCCCTCTAAAGTTTTTCATCGGAACAACCTCTAAGATCTCAATCCTTCTAAAGTCTGTGATCTGCACAACCTCTAAGATCTAAATCCCTCTAAAGTCTGTGATCTGCACACCACCTAAGATCTAAATCCCTTTAAAGTCTGTGATCTGCACAACCTCTAAGATATAAATCCCTCTAAAGTCCGTGATCTGCACAACATCTAACATCTAAATGCCTCTAAAGTCTTTGATCTGCACACCCTCAAAGATCTAAATCCCTCTAAAGCCTGTGATCTGCACAACCTCTAAGACAGAGGTCTCAAACACGCGACCAGCAAAGCCATATCCTGTGGCCCGGAAAAAGATTGCTGTCACACTGTGTCATAAGAGATTACAAAGGTGGTGCGGCCTTTGGACATTGAAAATTTCTTCATGCGTACTAAGAGTGGTTTGAGTTTGAGACCCCTGCTCTAAGATTGAAATCCCTCTAAGATTAATTAATCACCTTTGAAACCTATGATTTTCACAACGTCTAAGATATAAATCACATTAAAGCCTGTGATCTACACAATGTCTAACATCTAAATCCCACTAAAGTCTGTGATCTACACAACCTCTAAGATATAAATCCCTTTAATGTCTGTGATCTGCACAACATCTAAGATCTAAATCCCTCTAAAGTATGTGATCTACACACCGTCTAAAATCTAAATTCCTCTAAAGTCTGTGATCTGCACAACCTCTAAGATCGAAATACCTCTAAAGACTATGACCTGCTCAACTTCTAAGATCTAAATCCCTCTAAAGTATGTGATCTGCACACCGTCTAAAATCTAAATTCCTCTAAAGTCTGTGATCTGCACAACCTCTAAGATATAAATCCCTCTAAAGTCTGTGATCTGCACAACATCTAACATCTAAATGCCTCTAAAGTCTTTGATCTGCACACCCTCAAAGATCTAAATCCCTCTAAAGCCTGTGATCTGCACAACCTCTAAGACAGAGGTCTCAAACACGCGACCAGCAAAGCCATATCCTGTGGCCCGGAAAATGATTGCCGTCACACTGTGTCATAAGAGATTACAAAGGTGGTGCGGCCTTTGGACATTGGAAATTTCTTCATGCGTACTCAGAGTGGTTTGAGTTTGAGACCCCTGCTCTACGATTGAAATCCCTATAAGATTAATCCCCTTTGAAACCTATGATTTTCACAACGTCTAAGATCTAAATCACATTAAAGCCTGTGATCTACACAATGTCTATCATCTAAATCCTACTAAAGTCTGTGATCTACACAACCTCTAAGATATAAATCCTTCTAAGTCTGTGATCTGCACAACCTCTAAGATCTAAATCCCTCTAAAGTATGTGATCTACACACCGTCTAAAATCTAAATTCCTCTAAAGTCTGTGATCTGCACAACCTCTAAGATCTAAATACCTCTAAAGACTATGACCTGCACAACTTCTAAGATCTAAATCCCTCTAAAGTATGTGATCTGCACACCATTTAAAATCTAAATTCCTATAAAGCCTGTGATCTATACACTAAGATCTAAATCCCTCTAAATCCTGTGATCTACATACCCTGTAAGATATAACTCCCTCTAAAGTCTGTGATCTTCACAACCTCTAATATTTTAATCCCTCTAATGTCTGTGATCTGCACAACCTCTAAGATCTAAATCCCTCTAAAGTCTGTGATCTACATAACCTGTAAGATCTAAATCCCTATAAAACCTGTGATCTACACACCCTCTAACATCTAAATCCTTCTAACGTAAGTGATCTGCACAATCTCTTAAGGTCTAAATTCCTATAAAATCTCTGATCTGCACAAACTGTAAGATCTAATTCACCCTAAAGTCTGTGATCTGCACAACCTCTAAGATCTAAATCCCTATAAAGTCTGTGATCTACACAACGTCTGAGATCTAAACCCCTCTAATTCATCTTGAAGGATAAAGTTCGGAGAATTTTTAGTGTCTTTTCTTGCATGAAGTTGGGCTGTTAAACGTAATCAGTTACAAGAAGACTGTCCAATTTATAGACCAAATGTGTCTAAGAATGAGAAAGCTAATACAGGAATTACGTGAAAGAAAGAGAGAAAAGGGAAAAAAGGAAGGAACAAAGATAAAACTTATAGCTTTCTGCACCTAGGTCGGTTTCTCTCACATACATTTTTAAACAGTTCATTCAAACTGAAATTGTTTATTAAATACCGTAAATGGCAAGTATTTTATTGTTTTAAAAAGGTACTTTCCATAAATATAAATCGAAACGGTTACTAATCCGTGGGATTGCAATATTAAAGGAGCGGAGTACTGCTGGTAATGTTTTACCTTTCCTCTAAAATGTTTCGAGTTTGAACTTTCTCTAAAATGCATGGCCTATTCCTCTCCAACGCGAAATAGAGAAACTTTAATCTGAAAAGGTTTTATCATGATAATGTAAGGAATTAAGAGAAAAATGACCTCACAGCAAGCAACAAGCATTTACATCATAAAGATCTGCTACTGCATTGTCCACACAAAACCGTATTCACTCGTAAGCAGCAACAGCTGTGCACATCCAACTGCATTTATGTAGCTATTTTAAAATTACTTGGATTTCAGTTCAGCACATTTGTATTTCCATTAGAATTCCATTTTATAACTGTTTTTTTTCTTCTCATTTGTAAGTTACAAATGTTTTTTTTTATTACCCCTCCTTGATATTTTAATTCAAGGTCTAGCCTTATTTACAAAATTTAGACTGTTTTAGAAACTAACTTTTCACCCAAATCCTGGTTGTCCTATTGTGTAATTATTAAATTTATTCTGACTGACGTTTGCATGTAGATGGTAAGTCAAATCCTTCTTCTTTTGACCCATGGCAGAACACTCAAGTATTTTAGTATTAAAACCTGTCAAAACTGATCACCTGTGAAACCATCGGTTATTGACAGCATCACCACAAGGTAAGACTAATGGAACTAATGGAATGTCCCAAATATTAGTTAGTTCCTAGTCATAAAGTCCTTGCTAGACTATCTTCACGTGTCCATGTCGTGATGCAGCCTTCTACGCATGCGTAAGTAATTTTAAAATTTCAGGTCAATAAGGTCAGTCGAAAGAAGTTTTTAATTACTAGCGAGCGGCCGATATTCTGACACTATTTGGGCCGAAAAATCTATCAAAATTAGCGCCAAGCAATGTTGGTCTCTGCCACTAATAAAGACAGGGAGAAAAAAAGGCGGAAAACTTCAATATTGTATTGAAGTTTTCCGCCTTTTTTTTCTCCCTGTCTTTATTAGCCTTATTTACATGCATTGTGCATTAATAAAATATTAATTAATGCATTGTGCATTAATAAAATATTTGATGTCAATTTTCCATTCAAGGAGAAGGACATAAATTTAAAGCAGTATTTTGTTCTGAAATCAATTTTGGTGAGAATTTAAAAATGTACAGAGTAGCCTTGAACAAAAAAAAAATTGTTTTTCCCCATCTGATGCAAATTATGACTTACAGAACGTATCCCGGTCTAGGATTTATAAAATTAAATATTCTAATAATTCATCATAAAAACGAAAGGTGAACGTCTTCTCTGAAGATGTTGCAAATTTTCTATAACAACTGTGGTAAGCTGAATATTGCATCAACTTAACAATCTCATATGAAAATATGCAGACATTTGTCTTCTATACAATTTTGAACTGTCTACACCGTCGGTTTTCTATTTTCGCCAATTTCCTTTAATCTGTCAGAATGAATTTTTTTTCCAAATATCATAGTGAAAATTAGACCCGGACTTTTTTTTATGATGAAATGCACATATCACTTTACTTTATGATAATATGTCTTGTGTAACGAAAAGGGTGACATTACTGTTCATATCTAGTAACACATGCAACAGAAATGAACTGAAATGAGGTAAAAGTTACGGCCACTAACTTTCGATTGGGATATTTTTCAGTTATATCGCTACAATATCTGCAGCGTGGTCGTTTATAGTGATGTCTAGGACTGGGGCAACCCCTACCGCTCACAAAACAAACAAAACACAAAACAAAAAAGCGTTCTGCATGATTCGTTTAGAAAACAATAAAACAATCGATGATACCACTAGTGCTCGAACTGAAGCGAGATCATCACTTTTAGGAATGTGCCTAACTCGAACTGAAGCGAGATCATCACTTTTAGGAATGTGCCTAACTCGAACTGAAGCGAGATCATCACTTTTAGGAATGTGCCTAACTCGAACTGAAGCGAGATCATCACTTTTAGGAATGTGCCTAACTCGAACTGAAGCGAGATCATCACTTTTAGGAATGTGCCTAACTCGAACTGAAGCGAGATCATCACTTTTAGGAATGTGCCTAATATGTTTATTCTCACTTGTGCCAATACAAAATGACATTAAAAAGGTGGGTGTAAACGTAAAGGACACTTTAAGTAAGCCATTGTCTGTGTTGGATAAAAAAATCTTTTATATACGCCATTCTCAATAAAGTATTAAACTTTCTTAATTTTTATTGCCTTTGATTATAATTTTACTATAAAGTGGTGTGACAAATTATAAGAAGAACAATTTAAAGTATGCTAAGTTGGGTAAAGTGGAACATACAAATTAAAAATTCCAACATCTAATACTGTGAAAACCTCGTATTGAGAAAGGCTGTAATTATGCAGATAAACAAGAAAATTAATGAGTATTGTACGTTGTTAGGGGTGGTTCTCCCCCCTCTGTATGGTTTTGATTATAGAGAATCGGGGTGGGGTGCTTCCAATATTTATTTAGACTATAGCAGAAGATCCACCCAGGCTCCATTATGGTTTGGAAGTTGGGTTATTGAATGTTTGAGGTATAGCTCTGAGCCCCCAGTCACCAATGCCGATGGTTAAATAATAAAAGGTACAAAGGGTGAAATTCAATAACAATTTAATTAGCAAATAATAATCAATCACTCAAATTTCTCAAATGCGCCTCTTTCGCTCGACCCTTTTGAGCCTATCTCATCATGTGATTTTTAGTGAGATTTTTGCCTGTCCTTTTTTTTTTTTTTTTTTTTTTTTTACTTATCTCAAGAAGTTTCCCATAATTCCCTCCAGGTCCCTCTCCAACTCCTTCTCTTTTCGCTCCTCCAAGTCAAGTTTCCTCCTCATCTATTTCCCTTGTCTATATTTCGACTCCAATTCTCTCTCTCTCTCTCTCTCTCTCTCTCTCTCTCTCTCTCTCTCTCTCTCTCTCTCTCTCTCTCTCTCTCTCTCTCTCTCTCTCTCAGACCCGGTACTTCTACCTCGCACTGGAAATTGTCTCCCAAAAGCTTCCTGCAAAACACAAGGATGGTACCCTATATTTTTTTGGCTCTCACACTACCCATATAGCTTATCATCAGATATCAAATTTCATCGGTCACGCATCAGTTCACACCAAAATACACATACACTATTCTATGGTAAAACACAATAACACAACATATGAAACAACATCATAAAAGCACGATATCAATTACTCGTATACTTTCAAGGATAATTGATTCACATCAGTACATACTCATAATTCGATTATACTGACATCATAATAATCAGACGCATATCCTTACATCACAACTCATACCAGAATATACAAATATTCCAATATCTATGCTCTGATATATTCAAACATCTATTTTAACTAGTGAACACTAACATACGCATTACTAAAGGTACTGGTTACTACGGAGCAACCTATCAACGACCTATAATATTAATTCAGATGAACTAGCAATCTACATTATTCTCTACGTTACTCAAATTCATGTCTCAAAAAAGCTTATAAATGAAACACTACAAGGTAATTCTACATACTAAAACAATACCAGTAATTGAGTAAACAGAATATCAATACATACAATTACGACGCTGTAATGTTTTGCAAAAATTGAGCTCATAACTACCTTCTGAAGCTTTCCTTTCATTGTTCACAATTATGTCTTACGTCTCCCGCCAATTTACGAGTGGCATCTCTCGGACGGCGAGATGCACTCCTCACAATCTGCCCTGGCATACTAACGAATTTTTGGCCCGTGTTCCTAATATCTTTCGAATCTAAGATTTAGCCTCACCCTCTGGCTGAATTCCGATTGGATCTTGTTGGACTTGACCCAATCAACTGAGCTTTCAGGGTTTCTCGTTTGTCTTTCAACGTGGCGGTTAGAACGCGCCCCATTTACCCTGTGGGCTTCCTTTTGATTTCCGACCAATGTATAACACATGGGTCCGAGTTACAAGACTGGACCCGAGAGCTGAGTTTCTGGCGACTTACATAATCGCTTGACACTGCGGCGATACTCACACATCAAACGCGTTGAAAATACCACACGTTCATACATCCAGCTACCTGAGACTGAACGAAAGTGACATACGTATGTTTCATGGCATACCTTCCACATAAGAACATTAATCTAGTCAGCATAAACAATGTACAGCAATGACGATGACACTGAGGTCAGGTCCGTGTGCGACTGATACATGTTAGCTCTTATCTAAGATCTCTCGGTTGCCAAACCTGTCATTTGCGATAAATGATGCACTTGACTGTACATTTCTAACTTGTTCATAGTAGCAAAGTGTTTCAGTTTTTACATTACAGGCGGTACGTGTTGGCGCACTCAGAAACTGTACTGGGGAACAAAATATGGCTTTCAAACCATTCTTTGATTAAGAATATTCAAACATGTCCAAAAAGTTAGCTATGAGAAAGGCCTAACAGATGCTTTTGAAAAATGTTCTATTTCTATTCCAAGTTAAATATACAATAAACCATTGTAATTTTTAACAATGTGCACTGAAAATGTGGCGTTGTAAGACTCGTAATTGAATTATGCTCATTTAGTTTAATAGTTGGATACTAAGAGAAGGGTGGTGGTGGAGATCGTTGGTATCAATTACACTTAGGTTGATTCATTTGGTAATCATTTTTTTTTAAAGTTGGTTTCCGATTTATTATGAATCGTACACAGACTTTAATCTCCGAAAATATTTACCTGGCTCAATCCATACGAAAATTACTCAATCCGTTCTTAATTTACCAAATTTCTAACCATACCTTCGGTCCACTCAAACGTTTTTAAATCTGCCAAAAAGAGTTGTGAAAGGTGGATGAAATGTTAAAGCCTAACAAGAACGTTCTCGCAGCTATTTTTGACATGCAAAAATATGTCATGCATATCGGCGCTGTATATCACAGAAACATAATAAATTTTGCTTCCAGTAATCTTCTCTGCAAAAATAGAAACCACAGTCTGTTCTGACTACTTTAGCTATTACTACAACTGGATTAACTAAACACTGAGAATTTACAAATGAAAAAAAAAATAGTTCCGTGCATTCGGAACTTCTTGTATTCTGGTTCCCTACTCCGCACACGGAATCAGATCATAATTATTAGTCCGCGTCCAGTCTATAATTAGAGCATTTTTTTGTCTCCTTTTGGTGGTGATACAAGAGTTAGATTTTGGTATTCTTGTAATAGATTCAAAGGTGATTATTTTTTTCTTTAGAATATGAGCTTATGATATGGTTGTCTGTGTATGTTTCGGCGATAATGCACAGAAAGTAATATGGTATGGGTGATGATTTGGAAGTGAAATTTGTGTTCCATTGTAAGTTGGTTTGCTTTACAGTTCATCTTCTCAAAGAAATGCCTGTGAACCTATATCAAGAACTTCACCGTGAAGTCATCGTTTAAGAGGGTATTTTAGATTAACACAGATTATTTGTATTGAAACTGGAAAATTCAGTACTGAGAATATACAGTAAATCTAAATGTGTTGTGGGTTCATATGAAGTCAGGTGAACGCTGAAGTAGTATAATAATATGACAGTAGTAACACAAAGATATCCAAAATCATTATAAAAATCTAAGTAACACCTCTATTACAATTGTTATCTTCTTTATACCCGAAAATTTCATATATTTCTTTAATAAAAATAAAACTCAAAACTTATTAAAAAACAACATCTATTCATAAATTTTTTTATATCATTGAAATTTGTATAAAAGTCACCACAAAGCTTAAAACTGAAGCTTGATCTCCAGTCTAAACTCAGACCTTGACCTAGACCTACAACATCAACATACAAAATAGAATGATAGATTACATATTATTAACAATATATCAGCTGAAAGAACAAGAAAAAGCAAAAGTAGATGATTTTATTATAAATTAATTAAACCAGGGCCAAACCGGTTTAAACCAGTTTTAATGATAATATTTTAAAAAAGTATGAACTCAGAGTTGGAATTAGACCTAAGAACTTTTATGTTAACATAAATGTCCAAATATAAAAAAATGGGGTGGCAAGGGTCAGAGGAAACTCGGACTAGTCTCCACTGTCCTACTGCCTTAAACATGTTGGTCTGCCAAAAAAAAAACAAACTTTTTAAACAAAATAGTTTGGGACACCCAGCCCACTTCGGCTTTCATCGCTATATTGAACGGGAATCTACATCGGAAGGTGGGGGAAAATGAATCCTAAACGGTGCCAATCATCTCAATAAAAGAAAATTAAATAGAACTGAAAGCAAACATTGTCAATTCATACCCTCAGTGTAAACATGACTAAAATTTATACTATAATCAGGAAGAATGTACAATCAGGAAGAATGTAAGAGCGATTTACCGGTAGTTGCTCACTTGCCTACCACAACATTTTTATGTCACCTATATTAGGTATTTAAAAAAAAGTTTCCTGTCGGCTGAACGTCCGTTTTTCTTTGCCGACCCAAGCTTTTCCGTCCCCGAGTTATAACAATAATTTAAACTACTACCTACCCTTTTTTCAAACCTTGCAAAATCACAACATTGTTGACTCACCAACACGTGTCTGTTGAAGAAGCGTTAGTAATAAAGACTTGTTTTTTCATTCAGTGTCAATTTCCATCAACGTTCATATCCAGCTTAATTTAAGCCCTGAAAATTTCTTTCTAAACTGTACACATATTATATGCCCATCCGAAGGCACTAACAGGAAACTGTTGTTTGTGAATACTAATGCAACACAGTTCCGATAATACACTGTCTATCATCTTGGATATTTAATTTCCTGAAAGCGCTCTTGAATTGTGTTGAGAACAGATAAAACGGTACATTGCATGTGTTGGTAAAACGTTCGTCGTTGTACAATTATACATCCGCGCTGTGTATATGCATGTGAAGATTGTTGTTTTGTCAAACGCAAGACAGTCCTCGTTTTCTTAAAGACCGCATGCTACTATTATTTCTCACAATGTCATACAGTTAAATATCAGACTGAGTTATTGGATCATACATGTCAACAACACAGACTAAATTCGTCTGCACTCGCTTACCAACAATCGTGATGATTCAGTTTCTACCAAAGTGGGGACACGGAATCCAAATGTAGGTGCAGACGCGGACTGAAATGCGGGCACAGTCTATATATACTTTTTAAAAATTATTTTCTGTCATCCATCAGCCAAATTGACTAACAGATCATATTGCTTTTGTAATTATTGATGTTTTTCTACTCTGAGCATAAATTAATTTTGTATGCCATCGTTACTTTAAGATTATCGTGCATCGACATCATTATGCTCACTAAATTGCAGTCATGTGGGGCTGAAACTAGGCAATAATTCTTACAATGTGACCTTTAGGTGACAGTAATTTAAGCAACACATTAAATAAAGAGACCGGAAGAATGCATATTGAGGTCTGAGTTTCTGTTTCTATATATATATATATATATATATATATATATATATATATATATATATATATATATATATATATATATATATATATATATATATATATATATACAGGTATGATCCACTGGAATGAAAGCTAAAAAAATATATTGCACAATATTTTAACTGCTTCGACTGATTATTGTTTCAGATTTGTCGAAGTCAATTATTCCTGAAGACAGTCCACATATACATATTGTTTCCCTGTTTTTAAAAATTCAGTTTTCCGACCTGGAAAGCAATCGCTGAGATTGTAAATGAAAAGCTGAACAAAATATATTTTAAACACTATCGGTTCTCTGTTTGTGGTACGAAATGTTATGGGTATCCTCTCTACATGTACTTTATACGGGTTCACAAGTATACGAAAACAGACCGGTTCTGTCTTGATCCGAACATAAGAAATAAGTGTATCTTTTTGTTTCTTCAACCAGTAATCTGCGTGAAAACCGTTTCATTTACAAAATAATGTTGTACATATTAGCGTATCCCTTAACGTACGTTTTAGCGTTAATTAATATTTAGCGTATGCGTTGACGTACCTTTTAGGATTCATTCATATCTAGCCTATTCGTTGATATACCATTTAAGACGAATTAATATTCAGCGTATCAGTTGACGTACCTTTTTCGGTTTAATTGATATCTAGCGTATCCTTTGATGTACCTTTTAGGAGTAATTAGTATTTGGCCTATCGGTTGAGGTATATGTTAGGATAAACTAATAATTAGCGTATCCGTTGACGTAGTTTTTGGATTAATCAATAACTGGCGTATCTGTTGACGTACGTTTTAGGATTAATTAATTACTAGCGTATCAGTTGACGTACGTTTTAGGATTGATTTAAAAGCTCCAACACACCATTCCATCTTAATGTAAAACCTTCTCTAAACTGGAAAGGATCAAATCTCTTACCACAGGAAAAAAAAAAATAACCAAAAAGAACAAACACAAAATACGAAATAATATTATAAAGTTTAAATTTTCTTCTGGCATTTACAGGACGAGATCCTTCTTATTATATTATTATCGATTGTCAGAAAATAATTACAAATTGGCAAACTCAGTGACGCATTAGAAAGACTACCTCGAAGAAAAAGAAGTCAAAATGATACGCTTGAAAATAATTTTCGGTTCTAGAAATAGCTGGATGTTTAATTTTTTGTATTACCTTTGTATAGTAATAAAAACTTCAATGTGGCGCATTGGTTTGAAATCACTTTGTATAGAAAAATACACAACAATATAACACTGCGTTCTGAAATATTTAATACTTAAAAATATCTTGGTCATTCCGGATATAGTACTCTGGAAACCTATACTAGAAAGAAAAATTAAGGATAGGAAAGACTTGAAATCCAAGGAATAAAGTTGTAGACATCTCATCTCCTGAATTTATTTCTCAATGTTCTCTTTCTCTCAGGTGATAATGAGATGCCACATTTTAACTTGTAAATAATTCTGGTCATCTTTTCATTACGTCACATTTTTCACCACACAATCCACGCTCCATGACCACATTGTCATATAAGTCGGACCCACTTACCCCACAAAGCATGAAGTCATATATGGACGGCTTCTATGAAGTTTGCGATTAAAATCAAGCTCATTTAATGAATTTATCTGTAACGTTCACCATGATAAACATATGCAAAAAAATGGAACGAGGCATTGAATGGTACCACAAAGCCTGATAACAATGGAGGGACCATAAGATCAGTTTTGTTTTTTTAAAAAAGCGTTTTTATTTTTTTTTTTTTTTTTTTTTTTTTACAAATTTTGTAATTTTAGTAGAATCTTAGTGTAGCATCAGGGAGGGTGAATCCCACAATTTTTTAAAGGGGTTATTTCGCGAAAACAAGCTTCCTACTAAAATGAAAATACAAGGACAATAACGCAAATACGTAGCCTCTAACCAACCGAGACTTCTCTAAGTGGGTTCGCTCATTTTCTATTTTATCTTGTTTTCGTATTTTATGCTTGCTCGTTTACCCACCCGGACACTAAATGTTTGTCGTCGCCCTTCCTGCTGCTGTATTGTAACCAATAGTTTCACGGAGACCTACACGAGACCATCACTGAGGGTGATGTAAATTTATCGCAATAAATCCATGTGGAGTAGCTTCTGCGTGCAAAATGTTTTTAAAACTTAATCATATCCATATCCCCTGACCACCAAATCTGATGAATGTTTCGTAGAGTATCGACTCCATTAAACATAACTAACAGATTACAAATGTTTCTGATCACTTTAAGTATGTGTGTATACCGCTGAGTAACAAAAATCAGGGTAGTATTTTTGTGTCTATTTCTGGAAAATATCCGAGCTGGATTTGACTGGTTGTCCAGCATCACATCATCGAATACTACGAGATTATTAATGCATGCATCGAGGTTATCTATGAATGTGTCTTCATCAACAATCGATGATAAAAAAATAATTATTAATATTATTACCGTCGTCATCTGACGACTTCGCTTCTTCATTAAAATCTTTAAGCACGTTCTAGCAATGCTGATCATCTACAGATGGCGCCACTAAACACAACGTATCTCACTTGAGCCATCTCATTATCAGATTAAGCAGCAATGGCGTCTTACCACTTCCGGACGGACCTATAATAATTGTTAATAACAAACACCATTTTGTGTTTGTTGTTATTCATTTAGTCTAAACTGAGAAATCCCACTCGGTTTCAATTCTGCTACATTCGTGAAGATACACAATTACCACCACTTCACTTCTGTGAATCCAGGACATCAGCACCCCTACGTCGATTACACTCGAGACAGGTCAACATCACATTGTCGCGCGTGTGGCCGAGACATCTATTGATTCTATCCACGGTAAATTGTCGTGGGTCAGTACAAGAATAGTGGCACAACATTACTGTGTTACAGCAAGCACAGTGATTATTTTGTTGTTTCATCGTCAAGATGAACTTAACAACGAGGTCAAAGTCACATTTAAAAACGTCAAAATAACCATATCAAAATTATCAAATAATTCAATCCCACATGCTGTTTTACCAGAACCTCCAGGTCTATTAAGAAAAATGGTCTTATATCTGGTAACATGATCATATACAAATAGAGCTGATGAATTTCTTTTTACATCTGTTAACTTTTACATTATATTTCCTTAGAGTCAACGTCTGCAGATTCAGAATTAAGTATATTTTCTCGTTTTATTCTCCATTCGCTCCTTGATGCTTGACGGTATTCTCCATTCGCCCCTTGATGCATCAGCGCCGGTATGTAATTGTTTTAACAATCCTGCGTGATTTTATTGATATAAACTGAATCTGTGGAGACTCCAACCCCGGTATAAAAAAAATCTGTTTATTATCGATAATAAATTTATCGAAACGTACGCGAGCATCGAAGAGCTTAAATGGGTCAACTGTGGCAAGTTACCATGAGTTTATTTTACAATTGTTCCTAATTTAGTTCCGTCCGATAAATTAAAGAATAAACCAGGTGTCGTCTGTCGCCAAAAGAAATTTTATTCTAAAAATATACGTTTGTTCGTGAGCTCGTAGAATGTGAGGATAATTACACAAAGTCAGAATTGCACATTTGGTGGTACTGGTAAGGAGAAAAATTGCAACGAGAGCAGTTAAATCTGCGAACTTGGGGCAAACAAAAAAAAAAAAAGAATTGATATGTCCAGCTAACAAATATTTTGATTCTCACCCGAAATTCAGTACAATTTGTCGCAAATAATATAACGAAATTGGCGTTTTCAAAGAAAAAATATTCAGTGAATCATATTTCAATATATCCTGACAGACAGTGCCAATCATGAATTTACTTTGATTCAATTATAGTTGTCTGCAAAAGCACTTCAGATCAAGGGTGATAACTCTGTCAAGCAAAGCGTTTTCCGACAGAGTTATGAAGCAGCATCGCTTGCTTTTTATAATAAATTGATGTTTATTTTTTTCATTTTTTTTAGTTTTCCAAAAACATTATCCTTGTTTTTCTGACTTTGTCAGGATTTTTGCCCTCCTAAATTTTGTCTGGTATAATATTATTACATAAATGTAATTTAATTACCTGTGTGCTAGTTTTAAAAATTGTTTTCATTACATTTTATTATTTCAATAATTTTCATAGGATTTGAATATCTTTTCGGACAATTGGTTTTACCTAATTATAAATTACTTCAGCACTATTTTTAGTTATATATTTTGCAAACATCGAGTGAAGACCATTGGTTGATATCAAAGTCATTTTCGGCTCACATGTTAGCTGAATTGTAACAACCTTTCTTTTTTAATTTATTTCCAGCATGAACGTTTTATTATTAGAAAGGTAATTGTCTTTTTTTATAACGCTTTTCAATTTAGAAATCATGTAGTGTCACGTGAACTACCATGTGATCTAATTTCGGGGCTTCAAACAGCCAGTTGGTTTTAAATTTATTCAGTCTTATGTTAAATCGCAAAGGGCTTAAGAGGTTTTTATTGTTGAAGCCAGATTGTTTTTGAAGTTTATCTCTTTTTGGAATTTAATGATTTATTCTATAGATGACGAAAGAAATGAAAAGGCATAGGACAAAGAAATTCAGTGTAAATTTATTTGGAATTATAAACGAAAATATTATAAACTGTGATTGAATCGATGATCTGTTGCTACCAGTAATACGACCTTATTTGACATAATCGCCTCCATATTGAATTTCATCTAAATTCGAACCTGGATTCAATTAGAACTGTTTAGTGATAGGACTTATATTTTCCAATCTTAAGATTACATTTTGGATTTTATTCAAAAACAGTAAGATTTTTCTATTTCTTCAATTGTTGTATATGGAAATAAGTTATTTTGTCAATATTTACAAATTGTTGGCTTCATTCTTTTCTTTTATTGCATTTGTACGAGCCTACACGTAACAATATTTATGAAAAATGAAAAGAATTAGAGTCTCAAAAGTAAGCTATGCTTAGCTATAACATATAAAAAGACGTTCAGATGGAATTTAAACAGCTGAAGCGTCTTTTTATTCAGAAAGAATGTCAGCCAGAAAGAAAAAGAGTCATTGAATGGTGCCCGATAAAAAACTGTCAGACAGAGCCTCGATGAAAGGTACCCAATAGAAAGATCTGTCAGACAGATCCTCGTTGAATCTTATCCAATAGAAGGAACTGCCAGCCAGAAAAAATCCTCAACGGCAAATGTTTTCAAATGATGACGGGATCCCATGAAACAACAAATACTGGCAATAAGGAGCCCCATGGAATGGTAACTGCTCATCATATTCATATCGTTTATATGTTGCTTTATTTTAAGCAAATATTTTTTATATAATAAATTTCAAAATATTAGTTCAATTATTTCTGAAATAAAAATTAAATGATGAAGATATAGAAATATCTGATCAATTGGATCCTGATAAAATCACAAATGATTTTGAAGCGCTACAGGAACGGAATATAATGGATGAAATACTCTAGCAGCCGAATACAAATTTATTAAATTGCTACAACAAGCCATGAAACAGTCTACTGTCTGTCGATGATGAGAATATTCGATTGTTTTTTTTTTTAACTCGCAAAAGCGATTCAAAAAGTTTAATCGGAATTATCACGCAGTACATGAAAACAATTATGCACGATTGTAAACTCGGTGACAAAGTCACTGATGGAGTCCTTGACGTCAGTAGGGACTCGGTGTATGTATTTGTGTTGGGATTTAGATTTTGAACGTAGCTTTAATTTTTTTTAGTCATATCGATACGCTGTCTGAAACATGACAGTTTATAGTGATGTCTAACAGTGGGAAATCATGCCGCAGACTTGTGGCATGATGTCCCACCCAGTCATATTATCCCGACACCAGGCCAACCAGTCATAACACTAACCTCCTAATGCTTAGTGCCAAGCGAGGCAGCTGTTGGTACCATTTGTTTTAAAAAAGTAGTTAGTATGAGTCGGCCGGAATTCGAACCTGTGACATCCCACCTCGGATGCGGACACTCTGACCACTAGGCCACGGGAGTGGCCAGGAACTGTGAAAGTTGTCTTTAGTTATTCTGACTCATATTCTGTTTTTTCTTAAATTTATTTTGACCCCATTAATCGAGAATATTTACTATATCGATTACATCATGGAGAATCATACTACGAAGTTTGTTTAGACAATATTGACACACCTTCAATTATTGAGCATTTTTAGTTTTTCTGTTTCGGCAATTATTCCATCCATCATATTCATTTGTGTGATTTAATTGAAGAAGAGATCAGTCACGATTTCACATACAAATTTATTTTCAAAACTTCATTTCTTAAATCAAGAAGGTGTCCATTCTAGTCAGTAAGTCTAAAATATATTCGTGACAACAGCATATAATGACATCGTAGATAAACCGGATAAACGGGTACTGATACAATTAAAACGCAGGAGGTACTTCAGGGGTAAATGTGTATAGAATTTATACCTGCTGTGTTTGTCTGGATCTTTCTAGATCTACTTGATGTTGCTATCGATTGCATCTCATACAAGATTGACTGCGATTGTGGATGCAATATTGAAAATACCTGATGATATATGACGATTATTGCCGTATGGATCATTGTTATATTTGAGAATAATCGCCGGAGGAGATATTTTTCTCCATGATTCCAGTATCACTTTAAAATTTGCATCAATAATATCATTAACTTTTTTTCTTTGTTCATCGTCGTAAACTCCTGGTAATATGAATTTTGGTAAAGATGATCGAGTAGTGTCTGAAAAACAATTGTATTAATATTGTCGTGCAAGGGCTTTTAAGATCAACGAATTTATTACCGTCAGCAATTACTGTTTCAGTGATAACTTTATTGGCATAACTGAGGTCCGACACAACCTGGCTTAGATGTTTTATTGTTGCAATGATATGCTGCTTTATATCGTCGCTGGGATATTCCAATATATAACTTTAAAATAAAACAAATTTCGTATTTTGTTACTTACTTGTTTATGTTCAGTTTTAATGTTATCCTGAAATGATTTAATATTTTTTCGTCCATACGCGGTTTGTAATTATCATCAAAATCATTTTCGGTTCTTTCTAATTTAATATGTATTGAACCACCAGAGTAAAAACAATTCTTTTATCACCATTATTACGCGATGATACTATATAACTCCACGGGCGTTTTTTTCGATATTCTGGAAGCGACAAACATATTCTTTCGACTGAAACATAACCACATCGAGATTATGGTGGTCATTAATAAACAGGTGCTAACTCTGGCCATCATAACACAGTTCTGATCGATGACTGATATGTATCTACGGTGTAGTCGTGTGCCGATATTTCTATCGCGCTTTTTATGTTGGCCCATGAACCGTGATAGCGATTTTGGATTCTATTCCTGTGATAGATCAAATTATGCGTTGGAATTTACACTATTAATCTGTTATATTTGATAACTACCAGTAGAAATACAAACAACATTCCAGTCTAGGGTTCTATCAGATTTATTTTTATACGAAAATACTAATGCGTTATTTGCTTGCAAACCACCGAATGATTTTGATCTGACATCTGTCTATTTTGTAATATACTTGCAATTGTGCTAATGCTATTTCTTTGGCTGGAATTGCCGTTGGAAAGCTAAAGTCGAATTCAGGATAGCTTGAGCTCGCTATTATCATCGTGGTTGCTGACGGTGTAGTATTAGCGACGATTTCTTCTAGCAATTCTGATGACGTAGTCATTAATGACATTATTATCTACTTCCTGATTTAAATTAAGGTGACTCAAAGGGGTTTGGTTTCCAGTTGTTTCATTGTAAACTTTAATCATTTCTGCTAATTCTTGATATGATATCATTCCATCATTGAGCCCTGATGATATCAGCGATGATAATTTGGCATGCGCGTGTTGCCGCTGATAGCAACATTGTATATTCATGTCATTTATCAGCCGCACATGTTGATATGTTTTTGCGAAGATATTAAGAATACGAGCAACAC
Source organism: Potamilus streckersoni (assembly GCA_016746295.1). Classification (NCBI taxonomy): domain Eukaryota; kingdom Metazoa; phylum Mollusca; class Bivalvia; order Unionida; family Unionidae; genus Potamilus; species Potamilus streckersoni. The sequence continues at coordinate 3,100,895 of JAEAOA010000364.1, forward strand.
CAGTTATAACCGCAACACCAATTCCTTTTACGAACAAAATAAGAATGACGCTGTTAATAATCCGATTATAGTTGCTGTTTCAGTGACTATGGCAGATGCGGTGTATACAATTATGTAAGTAACAACTATACGTCTGAGGTATATTTTAGTTTTACTGTGTGCTCATCAATGATATATTTCAGTTGGGTCTGCAACATACACACTTGTTGATATCTAATGTTGCGCTGCAACATCAGGTTGAAAGTCAATCTATTGGCTCATTATATGATTTAAGTAGGTTGTAGTTTAGCGACCAATTCATGACACCAATAATACAACAAGCCAAAGTCTTGTTTTTCCGATGTCACCGAAAATGTTACTTTTCCTTTTGCTCTAGTACTACTAATAAACGATGTATCAACTGGATAAGGCCGTGAAATATGATTGAATATTTTAAATGTTGCAGTGCCGAATATTGGGAATCTATATATGCCAGTAACCTCAGCGCGTTGTTCGATTTATTTAGTATTGATTAGTTCCAGTAATGCTGATTTAGACGCTACTGTATATAATACACTGTGGATAATCTATTTTATGTCAGAGTTTAATGTCGGCGACTGCTAGATTTCCAAAAATTGATGATTTTATTTGTGTTTCTGCGAATAATTTATAAACGTGTTTGCGTGAGTAGTATAATCAGATCTAAATAGGGTAATTCTATCATTGTCATTAACTAGGTCATTCTCGGAATGTTGCAACTGTCGACGTATTTTTTCGTTGCAGAGTCAGTATTTGATTCCGGTAGACTAGTAAATTTATTACTAGCCATATTGAGAGAACCAATCATTGTACCACCGGCGGATAGCAAAAGATCAATAAACTGTTCTGATCGTGGCATTTTTGCTGACTGCGTATATTTTTGTTGCCAAGCCATCGTCGGATTTTGATTCTCTAACATTGATAATTGTGTTTCTGCTCATACTGACATCACTGTACATATCTCCTCTTATTCTCATACGTCCAGCAATCTCTCCCATGAGTGTTATAATTGATTCATCTGAAGTTTTAAATTTACCGTTTTTAGTAAATACCGCTTAATTACTTTCGGTCGCATCTGGAACTCGCTGAATAATATCTGTAATGGGATATTAATCGTCTTCAATCGTCCTTGTTGATCCTGAAAACATTTCATTTTGGTCCACATCTGCAAGACGCAAAAGATTATCGAGCTCGTCCTTGACATGTTCAATGGTTGCATATTTAGATAATTCACCATGAGGTGTGAGACTCCGAGAAGATCTTCCCAAAATAAGTACTACTGCATATTCACTAAAACGTGTTTAAAACGACGGTAGACGGTTATAGCGTTTGGGGGTATACTCTTGTACGATTTTATAAGGCGGCGTTTTGGCGATAACACAGCGTCGATACAGCAAGAACTTCACTGCCACATATTGGCGGATCAGTTATTATTTGTGTTGGTAATGTAGAAAACCATTTTGGCAGAATGCTTTGAAATCTGTCAACATACTTTAAAAATTGTTTTGGTGGTACCAACCCATACGAATCAAAATAAATAATTCCACGTGGACCAATCGCGTATACAACCCAATACGTACCTAGACCATATCTTCCATCGAGATTAATGATACCGGTTTCAACAGGATTTGGCTGTTTGGGTAATTTACCACACATTAAAAAACCTCTGAAGTTCTGTTTTACGTTTAATTGCTTAGCAGAGTCAAGTAAATCAAAATTGGACATTGGAAATATCAAAGAAGTGTCACGAGCCGTCTTAGACCTTTCCCCGTGTATTGACCGTACCATGAATGAAGTGTTCCTAACAGCCTTAGACTTTTTCCTGTGGATTTACCTGTTTTGGAAATTTTTAGTCCGTGACCTGTTGCTTTCTTGAATGCCATCCAATCGCCAGTTCCAACAGCACCAAGTGCAGCATCTTTTGCAATATCTGGGACTGCAAGGGCTATTAATGCTGGTATAGCTGTTAGAAGTGGAAATGTACCACCAGTTTTGATTGAGTCCTAATGGCATTCGCAGGAAGATTAAGTCGAAAACCAGTATTTAATCGTCTGGAGTCATTGAAGTGCTTGAATTTACGTTTTGTCAGTGATAGTTTTTTTGACTGACTGATTTCTGTTCTGATTTTAGCAATATTTGTATTTCATAGTTCACTTTTGATACCGATTGCAGCTTTTTAATCTGAACAGAAGTCAGAGCATGATATTGTATTATCATTAGCGATTTAATCAATTGTTTTTCACTGGGGCATCAATGACGTTCATTCGTCCCCCAACACTCTCAAGCAATATTGTCTTGTCTGAGAGTGTAACAGTGATTGCTATATAATCACTAGCGGACATTCGAGCTACACGAACTCGGAAGTGTATGTCAACGACTGATTGTCTGAACAAATCAAAGTAATCCAGTGAGAAATAATAGATTAGATATAATGTCGTGCAATCCCGCTAAGATAGCTGCAAACCAGAATCAACATTCTGATCACACCCCATAAATGTCATCAACGTGCAACATGACTATTATCAAAATTTAAAAAGACTTTATCAGAAGGTTATTGATGTCCATTTATTCTCAAAGCATCTTCACTAACCCCAAGCATGTTAAACAACATTGGATTTCGTTCCTGTGAATCTACTCTGGCATTTTCCTCAAACGCGATGAATATATGTCCTGGTGCTTACACACTCTACTTTGAATCTATATGCCATGTGAATAACACAGCAGCATTACTTTAAATATTGTCTATGATCATTGTCAACCATGATAATGTTGATTTACCACCTTGATCCATGAAAGAGATCAACATTTGTTCTTCGGCGAGCGATGGAGTCATTACTGATATCCAAAGCAAAAATTTTGTTAATATCACTTTACCTGCATCAACTGCATTGGGTCGCCATATTGCATCATTATCGGTGGCTTTTCTAACAACAAACACGGTGTATTTAGAGCCATATGTACCTTTCCTAAAATTTCTACAGATCCCAAATATGTGATAATGGAATCACACATGACAATTTTTTTTTTCTTCCCCATTTAACGTTGATTTACGTGCGGGAAATCTTAAGTTAAAATCGTCATTCATTTGATGCAACTGCGTCCCTAGCTTCTTTCAGTCTCACTTTATTGCTCTTGAGGTGATCAGTGGTATCTTTAGCAAACATCATTGACGGACTAGCTGATTTCGAGTAAGCATCGGAATAGCTTGTCATACCCAGTATCGTCATGGCAACATCAGCATTTTCGAGACACGATTCAATATTTTCCAGTCAATCATATCGGTGGCGCTGTTAAATAACGCCATAACGCCATTGTTAAAAAACCAGGTCTATCTCAAAGTCCGTATACTGTATAATTTGCTTTCAAAAGTCTACCTTCGATCTCAATGAATGCACCAGCGGTTAAGAAATATCTACTTGTATCCTGAACCTGCAATTCAATTCGCCCACGAAGATTTGGCTGTCATGGGTCATACGAATAATATTGATAATCACTTTACTGATTCATCCTGGAGAACGGGTGCGTCCATATCAAATGCTGAATCTGATACACGCCTGAACATCATTATAATTAATTCGCGATGACTACTTCCTGCGATGAAACTAGCAGTTATATTTTTTCTTTTTGTGATAGAGTACACGGGCTAACTCTGCTAGTTTTTGATTCGCAGCCTGATTTATTATGTTACTAACATTTGCATTCATAACTGCTGTGCTAGGTAATTTTACTGGCTGAGGTCAGACCGCTCTCGGAGGTCTGCGTATTAATCGTGCTAGTCTGTTCTTTTTCACCTAGAAGTTCTCCTAGAATCCTTTTTTTTTAGTTCTTTCTGCTATTTTTCCAGGTGCTTTAGCAGTTTGCTCTAACATGGGAAAAAGGCGTTTGGTAGCCTTTGTAACAGGTTCAAATAACTGTTCTGCTCCCTCTGCAAATTCATTCTTAGAATTCTGACGTTCTTGTAATATTTTACTCACAGAATCACTGACTGGAAGATATTTCTTAATTGTCTCTAGTTGTTGTCGAGCTAGTTTAGATGTGAGAAATTCCGTGCTTAGTGTTATTATTGATATAATAATGATATAATTACACCACACTGAAGCAGCAAGGAGGGCGACGACTAAACGTTGAGTGTCCGGGTGGTGAAACCAGCACGCATAAAAAAATGAAAATACAAACATCAAATTATAAAAGAACAAAATGAGCTAACCCAATTAGAGAAGTCTTGGTCAGTAAAGGCTTCTGTTTGGAGTTATTGACATTGTATTTTCATTTATATAGGAAGCTTTATTTTCTCAAAATAACCCTCCTGGAAAGGTTATAGGAATCGGCCTCCCTGCTGTAAGTGTTGTTTTCCATTATCAATATATTTGTACAAGTTTAGCACCTTTTTGTGTCAAAGCGTTTTCAATTTTTGATATATTTGTTAGTCACTTAGCGCTCTGGTGTAAATGCATTTTCCATTATCATTATACATGTACACGTTTAACACTTGTCTCTCTTGTGCAAGAGCGTTTCCCATTATTGATATACTTCTTCATGTTCGGCACTTGTCTCTCATGTGTAAGAGAGTTATTTAATACTAATATACTTGCACATATATAGGATAACGCCCACTTGTGTAAGAGAGTTTTCTATTATTAATATACTTGCACATATATAGGATAAGGCCCTCTTGTGTAAGAGAGTTTTCTATTAATAATATCCTTGCACATATATAGCGTAGGCCCTCTTGTGTAAGAGAGTTTTCTATTACTAATATACTTGCACATATATAGGATAAGGCCCTCTTGTCTAAAAGTGTTTCTATTATTAATATACTTGCATATATATATATATATATATATATATATATATATATATATATATATATACATATATACACATAGATATACATATATATATATATATATATATATATATATATATATATATATATATCTATATATATATATATATATATATATATATATATATATGATAAGTCCCTCTTGTGTAAGAGTTTTCTATTATTAATAGACTTGCATATATACAGGATAAGGCCCACTTGTGTAAGAGAGTTTTCTATTATTAATATACTTGCACATATATAGGATAAGGACCGTTGTGTAAGAAATTTTTCTATTATTAATATCCTTGCACATATATAGGATAAGGCCCTCTTGTGTAAGAGAGTTTTCTATTACTAATATACTTGCACAGCCCTCTTGTCTAAAAGTGTTTCTATATTTTAAATACTTGCCTTTATATATATATATATATATATATATATATATATATATATATATATATATATATATATATATATATATATATATATATATATATATATATATATATGATAAGGCCCTCTTGTGTAAGAGTTTTCTATTATTAATAGACTTGCACATATATAGGATAAGGCCCTCTTGTGTAAGAGAGTTTTCTATTATTAATATACTTGCATATATATATATATATATATATATATATATATATATATATATATATATATATATATATATATATATATGATAAGACCCTCTTGTGTAAGAGAGTTTTCTATTATTAATTTACTTGCACATATATAGCGTAGGCCCTATTATGTAAGAGCGTTTTCTATTATTAATATACTTGCACATATATAGGATAAAGCCTTTTTCTGTTAGAGCGTTTTCTATTATTAATTAATTGTACATATATAGAATAAGGTCGTCTTGTGTAAGAGCATTTTCTATTATTAATATACTTGCACATATATATGATAAGGCCCTCTTGTGTAAGAACGTTTCATATTATTAATATGCTTGCACATATATAGGATAAAAACCTTTTGTGTAAGAGAGTTTTCTATTATTAATATACTTGCATATATATAGGATGAAGCCATCTTCTGTAAGAGAGTTTTCTATTATTAATATACTTGCATATATATTGGATAAGGCCATCTTGTGTAAGAGCATTTTCTATTATTAATATGCTTGCACATTTATAGGATAAAGTCCTCTTGTGTAAGAGAGTTTTCTATTATTAATAAACTTGCACATATATAGGATAAAGCCCTCTTGTGTGAGAGCGTTTTCTATTATTAATATGCTTGCACATATAGAGGATAAAAAACCTTTTGTGTAAGAGCGTTTTCTATTACTAATATACTTGCACATATGTAGGATAAGGCCCTCTTGAGTAAGAGTTGTTTCTATTATTAATATACTTGCACATATTTAGCATAGGCCCTCTTATGTAAGAGCGTTTTCTATTATTAATATACTTGCACATATATAGGATAAGGCCCTATTGTGTAAGCGCGTTTTTTATTATTAATATACTTGCACATATATAGGATAAGGCCCTCTTGTGTAAAAGCATTTTCTATTATTATTATGCTTGCACATATATAGGATAAAAACCTTTTGTGTAAGAGAGTTTTCTCTTATTATTATACTTGCACATATATAGGATAAAAACCTTTTGTGTAAGAGAGTTTTCTATTTTTATTATTATTATACTTGCACATATATAGGATAAAAACCTTTTGTGTAAGAGAGTTTTCTATTATTAGTATACTTGCACAAATATAGGATGAAGCCATCTTGTGTAAGAGAGTTTTCTATTAATAATATACTTGCATATATATAGGATAAGGCCCTCTTGTGTAAAAGCGTTTTCTATTATTAATATACTTGCATATATATAGGATAAATCCCTTTTGTGTAAGAGCGTTTTCTATTATTATTATGCTTGCACATATATAGGGTAAAAACCTTTTGTGTAAGAGAGTTTTCTATTATTAATATACTTGCACATATATAGGATGAAGCCATCTTGTGTAAGAGGGTTTTCTATTATTAATATGCTTGCACATATATGGGATAAATCCCTCTTGTGTAAGAGCTTTTTCTTTTATTATTATTCTTGCACATATATGGGATAAAAAACCTTTTGTGTAAGAGAGTTTTCTATTATTAATATACTTGCATATATCTAGGATAAGGCCCTCTTGTGTAAGAGCATTTTCTATTATTAATATGCTTGCACATATATAGGATAAAAACCTCTTGTGTGAGAGTGTTTTCTATTATTAATTTACTTGTACATATATAGGTTGAGGCCCTCTTGTGTAACAGCATTTTCTATTATTAATATATTTGAACATATATAGGATAAGGCCCTCTGGTGTAAGAATGTTTCATATTATTAATATGCTTGCACATATATGGGATAAGGCCCTCTTGTGTAAGAGCGTATTCTTTTATTATTATTCCTGCACATATATTGGATAAAAACCTTTTGTGTAAGAGAGTTTTCTATTATTAATATACTTGCATATATATATATATATATATATATATATATATATATATATATATATATATATATATATATATATATATATATATATATATATATATATATATATGATAAGGCCCTCTTGTGTAAGAGCGTTTTCTATTATTAATATGCTTGCACATATATAGGATAAGGCCTTCTTGTGTACGAGCGTTTTCTATTATTAATATACTTGCATATATATATATAGGATAAGGCCCTCTTGTGTAAGAGCGTTTTCTATTATTAATGTGCTTGCACATATATATATATATATATATATATATATATATATATATATATATATATATATATATATATATATATATATATATATATATATATATATATATATATATATATATATATAGGATAAGGCCCTCTTGTATAAGAGCGTTTTCTATTATTAATATACTTGCATATATATATATAGGATAAGGCCCTCTTGTGTAAGAGCGTTTTCTATTATTAATATGTTTGCACATATATAGGATAAGGCCTTCTTGTGTACGAGCGTTTTCTAGTATTAATATGCTTGCACATATATAGGATAAGGCCCTCTTGTGTAAGAGTGTTTTCCATTACTGATGTAGATGTGTAGCACTTGGCCCTCTTGTGTAAGAGCGTCTTTAATCATCTGATAGATATAAATCATACCGATTGAAAAAAGTTCCTCAAATTTCTCATATGACCCGTTCCCAAAAAGGACCATTTTTATCATGCTATAAAAGAGAAAAGATAAATGACTTCTACAAGCATCGTTCCACTTCTGGCTCTGATATCCTCCTGCTAATATTTTATTCTTGAAAAAATAACTGAAGAATTCATAAATATGGAGGTAATCCTGAAATTTGTCTCAGTTGCGCAATACTGCGCTTCGTGGAGAATTTAATATATTTTGAGTGTATGTTAATCATAGATGCCTGCGAAATGTTGAATGAAATATTGTTTGCTATCATCCAAATATATTAAATATATTTAAAAACTCTAACTTTTAATGAGAGCATGTAAGGTGTTTATTGAAATTGGCCAACATCGCTGGGTGTACTTGTTTCATACTTGTGACAACATCATCCCGTCCCAATAAGCATACATTTTCTTTCTTGCATTCCTTACATCTGAAAAATTTTAGTTGCTGGTAACCTGAGGATATTTTACTGCAGTTGTCAGTGGATAATTAAGACTTAAATAATGCATAGGGACTGTATACATAAAACGCACCTATACTCTCCTCGAATTGTTATTAATCTGTTACCTATTTAGTCCGAACGTGCCACTCAAACGAAACAAACAAATAAAATAATTTCTTTACGCTTTAAAACGCTGCCTCAAGCATTAGTTACATTTTAATAATAGCTTTACAGATTTTCACAATTGTGAAATATACAAAGATACTTTAAAAGTAAACATTCATGAAAGACACTAGTTTATGTTGATTAGTTAAATGTGGTCGAAAGTAGTACTCTGCTTTTGCTTATAGATTTAGTCCGTAGGAATGGCTCATTTTTTTAAAATTACCTACAAATAAACTATATGTACGTTGATGCCATGTTGTTCTCTATCGGCCAGGCGCTTTTCTCAATATGTAATGATCTGTTAAATGTTCTACTTGGCGAATAGTTATTTTTTGAGTTCGGATCAATATGAATTATTCCGATTCGATTCTTTTTGCCGATACTGGATGCCGTTGTAATTGCATAAGTATTCTGTCTATAGCAACGCGATGTCGACATACAAAGTATCTCTTTACACCCTCGGCGGAAATTCGAGTTGTAGACCATATAGAAGATGGGTTTAAGTGCTGTTGTTGTGTGCATTAAACCAAAAACGGCCATAAAAGTCGTGAACTCGAGGTAGCTGCTTCCTAGAACCGTGTACCATGTATGCACCAAATAAAATGGAAGGTACAATACTATCGTTGAGAATGTAGCAGTCATCAACATCTTCAACATTTTAACCTTTGCCCTCGGGACGGGATTAGCAGTCCGTTTGAACTTAAAGGAACATCCCCTACAAGACCATATGTATCTGAATACTTTTATGTGAAGCACACCAATGATTACTGAAGGAATTACATATGTGACTTGAATCAAAAGTACGCCGTAGATGGTTCCAAACCAGTCTGAATTTCGTATATATGTGGGGCAAAGTATTATGTCGTCTACAGACGACTTTGTTGTTTCAAACAAATGTAGGCACGGACAACAGACAACGGCTGCCAAAAGCCAACATCCTAAAATCATACGTTTCGCGACACCTCGAGTTACTTTGAAACTTAAAGGATATATAATTGTGTAGAATCTATCAACACAAATGGAAGCAAAGGTGAACATAATAGAAGCAGGCCAAAGAAACTGAACGAATCTAACGATTCTGCAACTAACCGATCCAATTTGCCATTTGTTGGCAATATTCTGACTCGCAATGAAGGGAATGCATAGTACCGTGACTATAATGTCGCTGCAAGCAAGTGACACGACAAAGAAGTTTGTGGTTGACTGTACACGACGACTGCGGTAGATAACAATGCACACAAGAATGTTTCCAGCAAGACTGACACACCATGTGAAGAGAAGAATGGAAGACTCTGCAGCTATCTGACCGACTTCCCTGTCCATTGCATGACCATTTATGGTGTCAGCGTTTCCAGCCGGTGTTGCATTTGCGTCTTCGCCCATATCAATAAAAATATTTATTCTCAGTTTCAGACCTTACTTTATGGAAACAATTGTTTCTTTAAATCATTCGTTGTATTTGCGGTACCTTTCTTTATAAACTATCCAGTGCTGCTTCTTTCATTCTGGTGTATCATTTGAATCTTATACTTTTATTTAAATAGAAAGCGGCATTGAAGCCGCCTTCCATGGCATGGAATCGCTTAATTTATGTTTCATATAAAATTCAGCCGAAGTCGTCAGTTATAAAATTTTAACCAGTTCTGAGAATCTGATGTTATATTAACATTAGCACCCTGTTACATTTCGTGGAATGTCAAAGTCTGTTTCCTCCTCAAAAGTAAAATATTAAATTCTGCCCTGCGGATCTTCTATGTATTTGGTCCTCTATTTACCTGGAACTTGTTTTCCTCTATTTCTTGGAAAACGTGTCAACAGGACAGGATTTTGATGGGCATCTGCTAGAGATCTCATGGAGAGCTTGTACTGTATTCAGTTTTTGGACTCATCTTTTGATGCCAGTTTTCCTAAAAGGAAATGAAAATAATAAATAACATAAATATAAAATATAATAAAATCTAAATAATGCATAGTTCCACATTTCTATAAGTTCCCATAACGCAATGTCTAAATTATTTCAATAAAGCAATATCTATGAGTTCTAATAACGCATTGTCTATCCTGTTTGTTGACTTAAATCTGCTATCTTCTTTCCGATGGCAAGAGAAACCTTGATAACTTTTGATACTCACATATAGATTTAATATAAAAATTAAAAATCATTTTAGCAATACATTAAAAGAACATCGTAACACGATTGTATGTTTATGTTAAAGATTTTTAAAAAATATTTTGATCTTATTTATCCAACATACATGTACAATATGACCACAACAGAAACGTAGTTTAGAGAAAATAAGAAATTGTATTAGATCCTGTCAAAAATTAGATAAATGGCTAGAATTACTAATTATTGAATACATGGGAACTTATCGTTGGTTTCTGATTGACAGAATTAGAAAAAAAGAAGGCAGCCAATCTACCCAAGCCTGCATTTCAGTGATCTCCATTACGGAATATTGGCGTAAGTGTTAATGTCAAAAACTCTATCACAAAAGATCTTTGCAAAAATGTTGGATTTATAGATTTCTTTTATTCCGAAGAAAAAAATGTACACAGAAAATGTGTTTGAAGATAAAATGTAGCGCCTAACATAACCAGAGAAACGTTGTTGAAATATTTCATGAAACAAAAGAAATAAATTGTTAATTAAGATTGAATTCGAGTTTAATTACAATGTAGAATGAGAACGTGTTCGTTTTGCTTTTTAAGCTCTTTAACGTGGAACGCAAAGGCAAAGTATTTATCATATCGACAAAATATATGTTATCATCATATCAGCTTCATGCAGTCATATTTAATATCATGGTAAAATTATTTATCATAACGACAAAATATATTTTATCATCATATCAGCTCCATGCAGTCATATTTAATATCATGGTAAAATTATGTATCATAACGACAAAATATATTTTATCATCACATCAGCTCCATGCAGTCATATTTAATATCATGGTAAAATTATGTATCATAACGACAAAATATATTTTATCATCATATCAGCTCCATGCAGTCATATTTAATATCATGGTAGGATCTAATTAAACTAATCTCTTGGTGTTGTATCGACAGTCTTTGTACATCTCTAATTTTCGATTCTTTTCTGTCACTGATCTTTTGATAACCTCGATACCTATGTACACTAATTTTTTATCCGTGTCTGTTCTGCCTTTTAAGACCACATAATTCTCGTATTTATACATCATTCAATTCATCTGTTAAAAGTCCTTTATAATTCATCTGGGAAATACGATAAATATTATCTTTTCTCTAATCGCTTGTTCACAAAATTGACAGTTCCCTTTTATGCCATTATACAAATGTTCTTTTTCTACATAAATATATAGCAAATCATTAAAACAAAGACACACATACACAAACACATAAAAAATCTGTATGTCATTAAAACACACATATAGACATAAAAATCTACATCTGTCACACACAAACACACTGACCACCACCACCACCACCACCACAACAACAAAATGTCTGTCATCACTATCTTCATTTTATTACCATATTGGTTTCTGATCATGTTCTAAAAAAAGTCAGACATAAGCAACTTAAATCTTGAAAGCCATTACAAATTTGTGTTGTTAATTGCATTCCCTTGTTCATTAAACTAGTTATTAAATAGTCTTTTATATGAGAGTTATCCTTGCAAATGATATATCCTTTGAAAATTTAAATATTTCGCTTTCTTAGTATATATAATGTTACATTCATTTCCTTTCTCAAATGTTTCTTCTGTAATTGAGATAAACCTGAATCGTTTAGAAATTGATTTTTCTAGTACTAAAGAACAGACTTTAGATTAGTCGTGCAAACGTACTGGAACTTGTACATCTATTTCTAAAATCCTACGAAATCTTTCATAACTTCTTCAAGACTAAGCCCGTTCATTTGCCTTGATATATAGTTTACCTTCCCATTTAAAATTTAACATGAACTGAATTCACGCATGGCCCAGTCATACAAATTATTGCAATTTGCATACATAATGAATCACCTTAACCTTGACTTGCCAAAATTATAATATCTTATATAGCTATCGCTGATGCTTGTGCTTTTTCAACACATCTATATGGCATCACTCTGGCTTGAAAATATATTGTTTTTTGGTGGTAATTTTGTTCCATTAACCATTCCAAATAAAATCAGTATCGTCAGATGTCTGTTTCCTTAAAAATATTTTGGTCCATATTCATGCATTCGGCTCCTCAGGAAAACTTTATATTCTTCCCGTGAATTTAGTATTGTTTAGACAACTAGCAAGTTATGCTATTGACATGTTAATAAATCAGTAATTCTCTCTGACTGCTCATTTTACTGAAGTAAACTTTGCATTCCTTGCATATATGCCGAGTGTAAATTTGTTACTAAACGAAATGTATTTTGCATCATTGTTTGTAGTATTGTTACTCATTGACTTTAATCGTATTATGAATAAAGGGATATACATATAAACCATATTTTGAACTTTACTCTCCATTTCGTTACTGTTCATTGTGTTTCTTGGCAATATTTTTTAATGTCAATCTACATTAGAATTTTTTTTCTGTCATTGCGTATGTAATGTATAACTCTAGCTTGACTTTTACTGGAACCAAAATTGTGATTCTCTTCTTACTGTTTCCATACATATGGTTCAACGTCTTGCAGAAGTAAATATAAAAAAAATTTCTGGTTAGTTTCATGATTTATTTATCAAAACTTAATGGTTTATATACTTAGCCTTTTTGTCAAACATTTTTTTTTTAGTTTGAGGTACAATTTCATTTTTTCTCTGTTAGATGGATTAGAGGAGGACTGAATCATCTTCGTCCGGATTATGGTAATTTGGAATTAAAGATAATTTTCATTGTGTGTAATAATACTATTTATTTCATTAAACGTTTCATTGTGAACTTTTTCCTTTTTTCGCAATTACTTCTCATTTTGGATTATTTGATTTTATCTTTTCCTCTATTATAATACCAGTTTGATTTTGTAATGTTTATGCAATCTGTACACCTGTTGTTGATTGATTATCAACGTTCATTAGCCTCGTTTTGACCACACATCTGGTGTGTAATATTGGCATCAATTTATATTATTTGAATGTTTACATATGAATCCGACATTGCTATTTTTCTTTAAACTATTTATTGCATATACACTCTTTATTGTTATTAGGTCGTTAATTATTTATATGTTGTGTCTGTTTAGACTCATTAAGAGAATAAAGTGGTAAACAGTGACCCTATGTTTCTCAAAAATATTTATAAAGTTCTTTCCTATGTTTACCATTATCTGTTTGTATTGTCTGAACAGACGTATCCATTAGTAACAACGGTAAACATGATGGAAATAGTATTATGTCTAAAACTTTATGACAATAACAGGATGCATACTGATATTGTTTTAATTGAAGAACTTCATCATAGAACGATTTCAGAATAATTTGTTTGATTTTATAATTTAGATGGTTTTATGTGACCTTTGGAGCAAAGAAGTTTAAATTTTCCAATTATTTTATTGGCATCATATTTTTACTGGGCACCCAACTAATTATTGAGCCATTTATTCCTTTCCATTACATTCTTTCAATGTTACCTATACATGTTTAAGTCGTTCATTTCTTTCGGTTTCCGAATTGTGTCAATCTTAAACACATTGTTTTAATTGTCCTATAGATATGATATAATATCCTCTCAATATTCTCTCACTTAAAAGTTTTACAATTTATTTAGAGTAGGATCAGCTAGCATTAATTAATGCCTGCTTGTAAACTTTCGTTTCGTGAAACTAGAAAGATAGCTTTTAGATAAAATAAATTCATATTTTAATATCCTATCTTTTCCATCATATTTTTAGGTCGCCCAAATATTGAATGAATATTGTATGATATCCACACAGGTTGGTCCATACAATGAACTTATTTTTATGTTCATTAATAATAAATGGCAGCATATCTCTTGTATCACTCAATATGGTAAGGTTATATTATTGTATCAATCAATATGGTAAGGTTATATTATTGTATCAATCAATATGGCTAGGTTATATTAATGCATCAATCAATATGGTTAGGTTATATTATTGTATCGCTAAATATCGTTAGGTTATATTATTGTATCATTAATATGGTTAGGTTATATTATTGTATCACTCAATATGGTTAGGTTATATTTTTGTATCACTCAGTATGGCTAGGTTATATTATTGTATCATTCTATATGGTTAGGTTATATTACTGTATCAATCAATATGGTTAGGTTATATTATTGTATCGCTCAACATGGGTAGGTTATATTATTGTATCACTAATATGGTTAGGTTATATTATTGTATCACTCAATATGGTTAGGTTATATTATTGTATCACTCAGTATGGTCAAGTTATATTATTGTAACACTCAGTATGGTTAGGTTATATTATTGTATCAATCAATATGGTAAGGTCATATTATTGTATCACTCAATATGGTTAGGTTATATTATTGTATCACTCAATACGGTTAGGTTATATTATTGTATCACTCAATATGGTTGGGTTATATTTTGTATTACTCAATAGGGTTGGGTTATATTATTGTATCACTCAATATGGTTAGGTTATATTTTGTATTACTCAATATGGTTAGGTTATATTATTGAATCACTCAATATGGTTAGGTTATATTTTGTATTACTCAATATAGTTAGGTTATATTATTGTATCACTCAATATGGTTAGGTTATATTTTGTATCACTCAATATGGTTAGGTTATACTATCATATCACTCAGTATGTTAGTTCATCTACCCATTTTCGAGTTCATTCTGTAATAAAATCTTTCCATAACAAACGCATTTTGTCTGAATAAGTAGAAAATTATTCTGTATTTTCCTCCTCTAAACTGTTGGTTGCAATTTCTGTCGCTTCTCAACCTGTATATTTTTCTGATTGTCGTCAAATAAAATTATATCTTCAAACATTGTGCAAAATATATCCCTTTTTATTTCGATTTTTAGCCCTATTAGTATCTTCAGAAAACACATCACCGACACTATATGATTATATAAAAATTGTAGTATATGTAGTATATGTAGTTATTATATATATATATGTTTGTGTGAGTGTGTGTCTGTGTGTGTAAATTGTTCATGTAAACAAACTTTCTCTTTAGTGTCTATTTTCTCCTTAACCGGTTTCATTTGTTTTCACAACTGGTTGGTCAATCTGTGAGGAACTACTTTCAAGCACATAATTTTTGAATAACAATCACACACACATGCGCGCGCACGCACGCACACACACACGCACACACACACATACATACATACATACATACATACATACATACATACATACATACATACATACATACATGCATGCATGCATGCATGCATACATGCATACATACATACATACATACATACATACATACATACATACATACATACATACATACATACATACA
Source organism: Potamilus streckersoni (assembly GCA_016746295.1). Lineage (NCBI taxonomy): Eukaryota > Metazoa > Mollusca > Bivalvia > Unionida > Unionidae > Potamilus > Potamilus streckersoni. The sequence goes on from JAEAOA010000364.1 coordinate 3,116,964, forward strand.
TACATACATACATACATACATACATACATATATATATATATATATATATATATATATATATATATATATATATATATATATATATATATATATATATATATATATATATATATATATATATATACGTATATGTATATATATATATATATTCCGACTTTATATTAAAGCAAAAATGGGTTACATCTGAAAAAAAAATGTTTCTTTTCTGTTAGGCCTTCTAAAGTGTAAATATGGTTGTACGTGAAACTGATACAAATATGGTCATACATATTAATCTTCCAATCCCTTCAAGAAGAAATATATTCTTCAGTGTGTTAAATGGACAGGAAAATTGCATTTTAAATTTGACGAGTATGATGTTGAAACTTCTATCTCTGTTGGTGGTAGCATATTATCAAACACTGTGAAATATGAACCAGGAATTTTTTAATCTTTTTCACCTGTCTTCATACTCAATTATTTTTTGTCAGATCTATCTATAATGACCCAACCAAAATATGTCTCAAATTTTCATCCAAATATAGATTCAACGTCTGAGACGAGCGTAATAATGTCAGTTATAAAAAACGCAGTTTCCATCTGCATGAGACATTCCACGTAATTCTTGTCTTAAAATGGCGACATAAAATGGTAATGTCTCAGTAATACTATTTTATTATTTATAGTGTATCATTATTACCTCAATATTGATTTTCAGATGATAATTATCCATTTAATTTAACTATTTCGTTTTAAAGATTATAGCAAAATGCTCGAGTTTATGGATTCATTTACTTGTTTTATCTTTTTTATTGCCCTAAACTAACTCATGTAAATTGTAGTTGATAAATAAATTCAATTTTTATTAAGAATCATAAACGATCACCATAAATGTATATAACTCGATTATCTCATTTGCAAATGTTCATAAAATTAAGTTGTATAAATTATATCGTATAAGCAATGTATGACATGTATAAGTGGCTAATACTAACACCTCTAGTTCTGTTCTGCTTATAAAACTGGTATTTATGGGGGGGGTGTTTCCTGATTGCATGCGTTCATTGATTAACTCTTATGGATTAATTAATTGAATGGTTTTAATCTTGAATGTTAAATTGAAGCGTCTAGTTATCATCTTTCAAAATTTATCTAGCCATTTTTGATAATGACAGTTATACTTTGTTATCTAATGTTTAATAGCTGTGTAATGTCTTTAATGGATGACAATAATTGAGTTTTATAACTGCAAGCTAATGTGAGCTCAGGTAACTCACTTCGTGGTTATAACATCTCGCTACAGGCACTTCTGAAAGCATACTTACCATCCTTTAATTCCAATAGGTGGCACTAGGCTTACCGTTTGTCAAATTCCATTTTGGCAAATAAGGTCTCACTGGATAGTTTCGTATTTTGACACCCCAATGAGCCTAATTATCCCAAACCTAGCATTTATAAATTCACTCACAATCTAAATCTGTAATGTGGTTTACATTAATATTGAGTTAGGCTTTAAAATAGGTTGGCTTGTTGGTGACTGCCTGTCACAGACTAGCATTGGGGTTCAAATGCGTAATTAGGGCTGCAAATGAGCAGCCGACTTGGCTTATGTATTTACATGTGTCTGCTACTGAGGTAAATATATAAAATTCTAGATTGTTTACCGGTGATAAAAGGTATGTTAATTTGTTTTAGTACTAGTGAACTTTAGAGATGAATAAGGCACATGCCGCCTTGTCTCAGGAAAATCTTCATAATAGCTCTTTCCTGACAAAAATGAAAATAAAATAGAGGAATTGGTGGTAGTATCGGTTTAGTAATAAAACCACCAGTTGTATAAGGAATTAACCTTAATAACTCAGTCAGAATCTTACAAGCACCCTTCCAACATAAATCGTAAGTATTTTTTGTATCTACAATGTAATATTATTATCATATTTTTGCAATAGGTCATCGTCGGATTAAAATTTGCCAAAAAAAAAAAGAAAAAAAAAAGAAGAAAAAAAAAAGAAAAGAACTCCAGTGAGACCTATTGAGAAAGAAAACAATAGCTTAGTTTCAGATCTTGAGTTTAGTAAGCTAATGGTGGCAGAGGATACATTACTAAATTTGCATAATAATAAATAAGAAAAAGCAAATAAAAATAAAAACAGATCATTTATTTTTTATAGATATGTATAATTATCTATCACAAAAGTATCGGACACTGGGTTTAAATCCGTATCTTGATGAATTCTCCAACAGAGCATAATATGTATCAATTTTTTCTCAATAGCCAAGAAGACATGTATGATAGGGGAAAACACAACAAACAAAACGTAAATGAGAGAGAGAGAGAGAGAGAGAGAGAGAGAGAGAGAGAGAGAGAGAGAGAGAGAGAGAGAGAGAGAGAGAGAGAGAGAGAGAGAGAGAGAGAGAGAGCAAAAATTTAATTATCACTATATGCGTTTAGGTTTTTGTTTTCTGAATGATTGCAACTTATATTGCCACTTCTGATGTAATGTGCAAGAAAAGGGAGAACCAGTAGAATTAATAAATATATCAATGATCAAACAAATGAGACTAAACAAGAGGAAGAGAAACATGGTGATTGATTGAGCCTAATGCGGATTTAGTATTTTTATTCGATAGATCAATAAAACAATTATTCTAGCTTTTAGAACTTGATTGTACACAATAAACTATTAACATATCTGATAAAATACTAATCAACTCGAATTAGTGGGCTTGTAGCAATAAAAAAGGTTTCTATTTTATTTAATTTGCAATAAGTTTTGGTTTATTCATTCCGACACATCTGTTCTTATGTTTATCTCTTGACTCTTTTTTGTTCACTGCAATAAAAAATTAAAACAAAACGACACCGTGAGTGTGAAAATTATTTGAATAAATTTAGTTTATTGAGTTTAAAAAAGTGTGGAAAATAACCAATTTTGGTGCAATTCTCACAGGCTGTTGATTACTGGTGCCACTACTACCAGCTACCCATTCTCTTTCTCCCTTTCTCATATGTATTCGCAAGAACATTACTCAAAAAAATCATTGGTTTGCCCCACGAATATTTAATGTCAACTTAAAGAACATATTATAGATCGGTATTTTTAACAATGTGTTTAGACAAAAAAGTTAAATAAAATATAAACTTTAAAATTGCGTGTAATATATGTATGTATGTATGTATGTATGTATGTATGTATGTATGTATGTATGTATGTATGTATGTATGTATGTATGTATGTATGTATGTATGTATGTATGTATGCATGCATGTATGTATGTATTTATGTCCCTCCCACAGCACACTTAACATCTACGATAATGAAATACCGTTGATTTCGATATGAAATTTGCACTATGGAGCATCCTCAAATTTTTTTTTGTTATCATATAAATCAGCCAATATTGAAACGGGATGTAACATTGACACGGTTCAATCACATTCTTTTGTCGGTAATTTAACAATTATCTCTTATCTCGACTGAGAGTTGATATATTTATTTGGATAATAATTTGATGTTTTTAAGTTATAATTTCATTTTACGTCATTTTCTAACAACAAAGCTGTAAGCACTCTCCATTTAAACTCACGTACCCGATGACACTCGAAAACAGGAGACAAAAAATCACAAAGACAAGTTGTATGAAATACGTTTTTGTAAGTGAGATAGAAATCGTAACTTCTCACCGGGAGAGTCTTAATCCGATCTGGACCAATGTGCCTGTCGTCTGCTGTAGAAATATTTTCTGATAAAATACTTCCGTCACCTCTATTATTACTGGCGATATGTAAACACAACCACCTGTTTCCTCATCCACCGACAATTTTCACGACAAGTACAAGTCTGGTTCCATTCATCGGTCAATATTTGTAGCCAATACTGTTCTGTAACATGAATCAGCCTGTGAATCAGTCAGATCACCGTATCCATAACCGCTAATAAGTTTCGCTATTTAAAAACAAATTCAGAAAAATAGACGCCCTTTTAAACAACGCATTTGTAGGTATGCATACTGTGAATGAACACGAAAATAGATTTAAAGAAACAAAAATTGGTTACTCGCGTGTCTGGACAATAACGACTAGGCCAAGTTAGAATGAACTCACGTGAGCATCAAATCCATGAGTCATTCGTATGCTAAACAAAACAACAATTCAATTGCTTTGAATTGTAGGATTCAGATGACCTATGCCAATTTAGATAAAGGATTAAGACCATACTGTCGAATGCTCAAAAAAACGTTAGGTCGACTACCATTGGCAGAATTATGTTTTATGTTGACGTAGCTATTATGTTGTAAATGGAGAAATTTCCTTTTCTTTCTATCTATCTATCTATCTATCTATCTATCTATCTATCTATCTATCTATCTATATATATATATATATATATATATATATATATATATATATATATATATATACATTACATATATATATACATATATATATATATATATATATATATATATATATATATATATATATATATATATATATATATATATTTATATATAGCTTCGTAGCAGACGCCCATAACAAGAATTCAAACGCTTAAATAAGGCTTTATAACTGATACGAAATATATTTTTAAAAGAAACAAAATAAAAATAAAAAGGTCGATATGCAAGCTTGCGTGAGTCGGCAACTGACAGTTTATACCACGATAAACTCCGAAAAAACTGCAACATTAAACTCTTAAATATTGACGTTATTCCTTTTGGAAACCACCTCCCGTGTTCTAAACTGACCGTATCTTGTTCACTCAGACTTTACGAAACCACTACAGTGTACTATCGATCAGCAATTATTCCATGTAAATTATTTGCAGTCTGGTACACTGCCTTCTTCACTACGCTTGCCACGATGTGGAGAGTATGGTACCAGACTAATGATAAGTACTATACATACATAATCCTCATCCTGGTGTACCTTCTTACAGAGAAATAACGCCGTGCCACCTTTTGAGAACCGCACCCACTGTTAACTGCATCAAGCTCAATTCAAACAGTATGCACTGCAATCATTTCTCTCCCTTGGCTTAGTACAGATTATGAAGATGTTGCCTATTACCGGAAAAGGAAAAGGTACTGAATTCTTTACTTGTAGAGATGGGGCACATCGAGAAGTTCTGAATATTTTGTGATAACATTTTGTTTCACTCAACCTGATTGATAGGCAAAAGCAGCGTTCAATAAAATGATCTGTTGCTGAACGTGTCACATGCCAAACAGATGCTTGCAGTGTGACGTGACATAGGTTAATAATTGCAGTTGCATCAGTTGATAAATGTAGAGAAGACTTTCATTGGTCAGAACATAACCATGTAATCAGGCCCAACTGTGTGTTTCTGTATAAACTGTAAGGAGAACTACTTTATATCTACAAATAGGGTCACTTGCAAAGTAACTAATCTAAACACTGAATCGGAAGGGGAGCAAGGAAAGCACACAATTTTAATGGATTGATAAATAAACAATTTTCCACTGCCGGTCCGTGTTTGTACAAATACCTTTCACTCAAATACACCTATAATGGCTTCCCTCTAGTGCTAGTAGTCATTCTTTAGATGTTAAACGTACAAAGGATCATTTTTAAATCCACTGCCTCTATCATTTCCAGCCGATATACAATGCACCGCTGTTACACGCTAATGGTTATTTGACATTGCATACTTACGGAGGAAAATCATAAAATCTAATAGATGTCGCACTAAAATATATGTTTTATACGCCAAGGTGTAGATAGGACTAACCTAATGCAACCTTGGCAAGTGAAGACGAGTTATGGACCAAATTTGATATTTAAAGCAATCTGTCCGGACCAACAAATTTTGCTCAAGACTATTCTAACCAACTCATTGGATAGTATCAAAATTTAGTAAGGATCTAATGCTTTTAAACTTCTAGCTGTAGTAGATATTTTGAGTGTTCCATTTTTCATGCAGCTTCGTTCAAACCAAATGTATTATTTGTAATCTGTAGGGGTATCACATAGGCTACGGAGCCAACTTTATTGTACCAGATCATATGGTATGAACATACCGGGACATTGTCATGGAGAGTCCAGTTGGTTAGTTATATTGACTATGTAAAGGCATTTGTTTTCAGTTATTTTATTCCTTATTTTTTTTTAAATCTACATATTACCATCCTGGTAAAACATCCGTTAGAAATGTCATTTAATAAGACTGAATTTTTTAATTGTCGGTACCCCATCGTTCACTTATTATTACGTACAATTCTAATCCACGATGAGTTTTAGTTGTCTTCTTTTTACGAACTCGTTGCTATATATATATATATATATATATATATATATATATATATATATATATATATATATATATATATATATATATATATATATATATATATACATATATATATATATATATATATATATATATATATATATATATATATATATATATATATATATATATATATATATATATATATATATATATATATATATATATATGGTATTCAAACTAATCCACGCCTAGTGTATAAGATATTTTGAAGATATTTAGCGTGTAACATCGATCATATCGTCGGAAGATTGTAAAAAAAACAACTAATTTTCATGTGAGCGTGACCAGTTTAATTTTAGTGACAACATTGTTCGTTGACGAAGACTTATGCATATCGCTCTCCGGGTAATGTTCACCTAACAAGAGAATGAGAAATTACCAAATTATCTATATTATAACAGTGTTACGTATCTAGGTTCGTTCAAAAGTAACAAGGAAAAGAGTGAAGCCAACAAGATTTTGCAAAATTTAACAGAAACATTTACTTCCCTAGAAAACATGGTAAAATATGAATAAAAAACAAGGTAAAAATATGAAAAAGGACTTAATCATAGAATTTAAAAATATAAGTCATATCACTAAAATGTTCTAAATGAATCAAAGTTCGAATCCCGATGAAGTTGCAAGATGGAAGGTGATGACGTCTTCTATATCCTGTTTTGAGCTGTCGAGTCAACAGTTCCTTGTTGAATTTTATGAATCAAGAATAATGTTCCGGCTTTAGAATTCCGAATAATTTCCAATAAATGTCTTTGTCCAAGAATTTTGATGAACACAAGTATTTTCCAGGGTGAATAAATTATTTTAAATAAAATGTTTAACTCAAACTGGCCACAACAGAAATAATACCGTTGAGCCCAAAGGTATAAATTACGACTGACTGTTTCACTATAAAACTGCAGTATTTGCCTAACTAAAACGCAATTCAGACCCACGTGATTGGGTCACGTGATCACTAAGTTGCACAAAACAAAAAAATAAATAAACTTCAAGTCAATTATCACGTCCTCCAGAATAGCCTTAGCTAAAAATCAATGATTCCCACACTGGAAATGAATTTTAAAAAAGTTGTTTACAAAAACTAACACGCAAACCAATTATGACCTTGACTATTGACCAATGATTTTTACTCTGTGTTTACCAATTCTGAATCAAGGTCAGGCACTAGGTCAGCTAAAAATACAATGAAGCAATCTACTGCGTTTTAATCAGGCTAAAAAGAACTGAACTGAATTTTCTGGAAAAATGTCAATACCAGTGAATAAAGTTTTAATTACAATAACATGTAATTAAATAAAAATAAAATAAAAATTTAAAACTAACAAACAAGTAATTAAATTACATATGCGTAATATAACAAACAGATAAACAGATCAATATACCAAACAAACATACATACAAAACAGTATACAATTTTATTTACCAAGAACATGAATTGGAGTCTGTACAACGATAACTGTGCACGTTAAGAGGCTTTAAAACCTGACCGTCGCTTACCAGGTATTTTCTATTTTCCAAAGGTTTATAAGAACCAATGAGCAGGTCAAAATAACATATCTAGGCGACCGGAATGAGAGTGAAGAATAAGGGTTATTAGAAACCGCTAAGTGCGACGCAAGTGGCGTTATTATTATATGGTCCTCTCTCTCTCTCTCTCTCTCTCTCTCTCTCTCTCTCTCTCTCTCTCTCTCTCTCTCTCTCTCTCTCTCTCTCTCTCTCTCACACACACACACACACACACACACACAGACACATGCACTGAGGAACGAGCTATTGCGTAATAAAGAAATGACAGTTCGTCAATAAATTTTATCTTAACATATGTGTAATACTCATGTGCATTTACAGTAACACAATTCGTGCGTTTTTATGTACATAGGTTCTCCATAACAGCATAAATTTACTGTTCGTCATCAAATTTTATAACGCAATTCAGTCAAGTACTGGTATCGCTGATCACAGTTAGCTTATAGCCTGAAAGCCCGATATCGGCTTCCTTAGCAACTGACTATGAAATCACACTTTATTTTGGCAATCCTCACTGGAATCTGAAATAAGAGCTTGGAGATGTGAAGGCTGCTAAGGGCAATAAACCAGCTATGAGATAGTAGTATCTTTTGTATGAAACAAATCGCAAAGATGATGTGAAAAAGTGACATTCGCGTGTCAGACAAGCATACATCGACCAGAGTGCGTACCATGCCAGTATCCACTGACAATGGAATACATTTTGGTCGAGTGTTCTGGTCGAGTGTTTAACTCCACCCAATGAGAGAAATAGTTTGATGTGAAATCGATAAAGAAATTGTATGTTGATATACCACCTGAGAAAATCATGGATTTTTGAGGAAATGCAGTTTAGTTTTTGTTTTAAAAAATCCTTTGACAATTTTACATGTGTGACTTTTATCTTTCATAATGTATATATTACGGAATTGTTTGCATTTTTTATTTTATACTTTCTCTTATTGTGTTTTATGTTTACATTTATTTAGAAATGTTTATCTTCTAAAGCTCATATGCAATTCTTTATTTTACAGTTTTTTTTAAATACACGTTTGTTGGCATCATATAGAAATTACTGTGCTGATGCGCCTTAAACACTGCATATATGCATACATATTCATAAAATAGAGCTATCAAATTTAACGTTCTATAATACTGATAGTATCAAGTTCACACTAGCAGATGTCTGATGGTAGCACAAAGCCTTTAGTCAAACCCAAATAAAATAAAAAAAATAAGACTACTAAGTTGGAAGCCATTTCGTCAACTACTGGATCCTCGGAGATGCGATAAACACACCATACTAACGTGAGACTTGAAACATGACTACCACCTGAAACGGAATCTCTAAAACTCAACTTAACCATAAAAATACAAACATTTTTTAAAACACTTTGAACAAAATAAATGATGGATCAAAATAAATTGTGACCAACTCAAAAGTTTCCTGAAGGGTGATTATGTAGACCTCTATTATAGGCATTGTGTCTAAAGATTTAACACCCCACATCACCCCACCCCACCTCACCCCACCTCACCCCACCCTACCCCACCTCACCCTACCCCACCCCACCCCACCTCAAAAGCTATACATATTTCTGGACCAAATCAATAACACAGAAAGTTATTAAAATATTATTATTCAATATTACTTCAATCATTCCCGCTAACAATGTTTCAAGGAGACACGACAAAGTGTACATGTCAATTATTTATAAACAACAAAAGAGGGATACATTTAACAGATTTAGTATCAGTGTGAGCGATGAAGGTTGTAATGTAATTGATTTTCACCTGCAACGTGTGTTTGAGTAAATTAAATACTGAATGTGCAAAATGTTTGGACATATATCACTTCGAGCACCAAGTAAACGTTTAAACATTTAAAGAAAAATAGATATTAAAGATTCATAGTAGGTCAAAGGATTAACGGAAATCTACTCTGCAATAACCGTATTGTGTAGGCCTGTCAAATGAGTTGATGTGGCATATAAAATACTTGTGTTGGGAAAAGTTGATAACCAGATACTAAACTTATTTGTTGATAACAATTTGAACGACATCGTGACTTCGGGGGAAGAAATTGATAATAAGTTCACAGTTTGTCATGTACATTTAATTTAATTGTTTGTTAGTTTTATTTTTTAAAATTCCATTGCATGCTATTGTAATGTAACATTGTTTACTGGATTTGACAATTTCCATTGTCCAAAACTGACTTTTTAAAAATTTTGTAAACAACTAATAATATAAATATTGTGCCTAGTTTCTGACCTTGTTCCAAAATCGTTGACAGTTTTGGTAAACTTTTTTAAAATTATATATATATAATATATAATATATTCATATATATATATATATATATATATATATATATATATATATATATATATATATAATATATAATATATTCATATATATATATGAATAGGAATCATTAAATTAAGTCAAGGTCATACCTGGATTACATGACAAAGTAGCGTGTATTAATTAATATAAATATCTATTTTTTTCCCTGAGGGATGAACTTTTGACCCTCATCCGGGAATCCGTTTTAGATCTTACTAAGTCGTATAACTTGCTTTTGATAGAGGTGTATTAGTTGGGCCTAAAAAAAGTTATAATGTAACATATATCATTTTGAGTTGTGTTATGTTGTGACCAGTTTGGGTTGAATTTTTATTTTCTTGAAATTATTGAATTCAAGTGATTCTTTTCATTAGAAATATATAAATGCTCTTATATAATTCTTTAGACAAAGTCATTCACTGGAATTTATACTGAATTCAAAAAAGGAATAATATTTTCTGTGGTACAGCAAGAGACTGTTGACAGATCAGAACTTCGCTGACCAAAACAGACGTCGTCGTCTTCCATTTCGGATTTCATCCGGACTCGAACTCAGTTTCATTCAGGAGTTTTTATTAATAGGAATTCTATTTTTAATTCTTGTATGAATTTTTGGATTTATTTCGTAAAAACCGTAAGTCCTATTTCTTAATTTTCACTTGGTATTCTAGGGAAATAAATTATTTGTTAAATTTTTTTAAAGCTTGTCTTCACTCTTTTGTGTTACTTATTTTAAGAACGTATACTCGTAACACTACTACTGAATTGAATGGAAATGAAGAAACTGGTAAGACACCAGAGCTATCACAACATATGGTTGAAAAGACATTTTTTAAAGCTCAGAACTTGTTCAAACATGGATTTAATGCGATACCTTATTTACTGCTGTTCATTCATTTTAATCAGCAAGAAAAAGAGCAGATTGTTCACGTTAGACAGTTATTACAACCGATCGAACAAACAGTTACATGAAACCACCGGGAATATGATATGGTCAATGGTTTTGAAAATCTCCGTAAAAACCGTTGCACTCTGCTGTCTCAGTAAGAGAAGCCAAATAGAGATTTGAACAACGAACTCAAACAATAAATCTATGAAGTAATTTGAACACCAATAAATGATTGAAGCATACATCTAATGGTTTGGATGACAAGATTGTATCTGACACTAATACGCTGTCAGAGTTGCAAAAATGAATGATCTCATAGATAACCAACATGATAGACGACGTAAAACCAAGACCAATCTGAATAAAAGCATGATCAAAGCAATAAAACTACCTCCTATATATTTTAATTACATTATTGAATGATATAATAAAAGCAGTAACAGATGCTACATTCACAGAGTTTGCAAAAAAAAAAACCCAAGAAAAAACAACAACAACCCCTTCCAACAACTACACACTGAGGTGGAACAAAACAAAAACGGACAATATTATTTAATTGGTTTCAACTAAAAGCGGTGTAAATGTAATTATTTATGAAATAGACAAAAACATGAAACAAATGAGAAAATTTAACTGACATGGAGAAAACTTTTATTTGTACATATGCATTCAAAACTGAAATACATGCAGACAATTGCGTTAAATCGCTGCACTGAAAAAATAACGCTAACCTAGATACTACTTAAAAAGACTAGCGTTATGTGGTAACACTGAGAAAATTAGCATCCAAATTTTAAAAGCAACAAATCCCATCAGCAGCAATCATAATTAAAGAAGAAATAAATACAAGTTTAGCAGTTTCATTGCATAATTATATTTTCAAGTTTTCAAATAATAATGGATCTAATGAGGAACGAATTCGACACCAACAAATAAGGAGAGTGCCAACAAAAACTGAAGATATCCAAACAATGAAAAAGGGCCACGATGTTTGCATACCTGAGTGAAATATTGAAAGGACAAGATTTGGTTACTTAGTTTTGGAACAAATTGGATAATGCGTTCAGCCTATAGGATAATAGTGGATCCACGAATGAAAATCAAAGGCGCTCTGAGAGAATGATTCTGCATTCAAATCAACAAATAATTAATGAATATATGTAAAACTGCTGAATGTTATCATGTATTTTGCTGCAAGTTGAAATGTTATTTTAGCATAATAGGTAGATAAATTGTCGATGTACGGTAAAACAATAATTCCAAAAAGCAGGACAAGATATCGTAATGAGATAAGTATTTCAAACACATTATTGCATCACTCACACACCCAGCAATATTGAACCAGAACAAACGATGCGCCTCTGTAAACGAAATTATAGCAGAAAATTTGGTGAGTGTAAGTGGTAGTTGTTCTTTTGCATGATTTTTGACTTGATGGTTGGCAGAGATGCTAACAATGCAGTGGTAAACTGTTTAGGTAAAATGCCCGTGAAGCTCATAACCATGTGATAAGAAGTAATGATCTTTTTAATTCAAATGACTAAAACATATTTATGGAATAAATAATTTACGCTTACCTGTATCGGTTAGAACAAACCATATTTAATATGGTGTCATGATTGAAAAATTGTATTTGAGGTTGCTGTTAAAGCAATTTAAACAAGCTGGAACCGAATGTATAAAGTTAATAGTGTAAGGAATCCACGTGACGTTCAGATACATAAAAAAGATCATTTAAAGATCTACCCATTGCTCCAAAGAATTTTTTTTTCTAGACGAAAATGAGTTATCCCCTTTACAACACGAAATTGATCATTGATTGCACGGGTACTGGACCAACTGTACAAGAATTATCGGGTATAATTAAAAACCAAAACAGGTTCGTTGTTCGCTAAAGATGTCTAAAACATTACCAGCATTTGAGTTTCAAACGGAGAAAGATAAACAGAGTTATCTTGTATGAACAGCAATCCTTTACTGAATTCATGCATAGAGTTTAATACAGGTTCTATCGTTTATGTTACTTTGTTCACAACTATACATTTGTAATAGAAAATGGGGTGGGTCGGATGGGATTCGAATTTCTCTAAAATATTTAAGATTTAACTTAAGTTAGATATTTAAATTCAATTTGTTTCGAAATTTTCTAAGTCCCAGGAATTTTAATTTTACATATTTTAGAAACCTTTAGTGAAACCAAGATTTCATAATGTTATCTAATGTGAAGAATCCTATTTTAAATCCACAAAAGTTACCACAAAATGCAACAATCAATTCACATATATTTTATCTACACCAGCAGTGCTAAACAAAATTATATAACCCGACACACGGGGTTCCTCTAATTTTAGTTCTGGCCCATCCTGTATTCAAAGAGAGGTGCCCATTGGGCTTGTCACAAAAATGTTTGCCTGAGGAAATGAGTAAATCTATTTTCAGGATGTTGACGTTCATGCCATAACACGGCACAATCTAAATCACATCACCGCAGTCCTTTGTGAAATTTAGATCTGATTTTAATGAAATGGAAGCTTTGCTAATAAAACGATTTTAAACCCCTGCCTTGGTCATAGTTCGAGAAAGCACAATTTTCAGTAATCTTAATGTTATTTTAACAAAAAAGAACTTATAAGACTATGACGGTTACATCATGTAGTACGTAAAAAAGGTAATCGATAGTAATTGGAATTGATATAACACTTTTCCTTGGGCAGTTTAAATAGCAGCGACTAAAAGAAAAGAGGTCAGGTATACAATCAAAGCTTCATATTAACTGACTGACAGTAGAAATTGTAGGGAGGCGACTGTCGACCCCCACCCCTTTCCCCAATGTGCGAGTACTCAAGGGACGTGCAATTTCTCCCTGTGATACACCGTATAATACCCCAGGACAAGCCCATTTTTTTCATATTCTGGTCAGCTGTGGATAAACTGCAAAATAGCTGAAGTTTTGACTTAAGAACACAAGCAATAAACCCAGTATGACTAATTAACATTTAATCTTTATCCTTGTATTTATCTTGGGAAAAGGACTGCCATTTGGACATGTTCGAAAGTGTGTATATCTAAGTAGCAGCAATTAATTGGCAAATAAACGATTCCCTATTTTGTTGTAACTTACGAGGTATATAGGACATCATTTTGGCAGTTCAAATCTGCAGTCACAAGTTACCGTACATATTTCAAAAGGTTTTCCCACGTTTGATGACCCACCTTATTTCCTTAGGTTTAATATTTATTCTGAATTATTATTTTTTTTTTTGGGGGGGGGACATACTGCATGGTATTATTGTTTTATTCCTTCTTTTAATTTAATAATGGTAATAAAATTTTACATATACGGTAGAGATTGTCATGTGTTAACTGACCGAGGTTTTTTTTGCGGAAATGGAGATGCGATTTTATTTGTAGAGAAAATTACACAGCATTCACAGTGATCATTCGTTGGATTTAAGCTAATTGGTGACAATTTTGTTTTACTTCACTATATTACTGTTGTAGTGGTTTTAAAAAATCTGAAATTTACGTGAATAATGTTTAATCGTAACATTGTATTTATTGGAAAAAAGAAATGTGTGATATTAATTATTCCGTCCAGTGCCGGATTTAGACATAACGGGGCCCTAAGCTATGGGAAGCAGTAGAGGCCCTGTTTGGTATAAAATAAATTTGAGAGGCCTCTTCAGACTGCGAGGCTCTAAGAATTGGGAGATATTACTATGTCAGAAAGTAGGTGTGGAAATACCCCCAAAATTGGGATTTTTCCCCCGTCTCGAGAGTTGACAGGTATAAACTATCCGGTCTTGTGAAATTTCAGTCAGGGCTTTTAAGTTCATACAAATCACCAGCCCGAGGCATGTGCCTTAAATAATTTTCATTGAGCACTGACCAGTACAGTACATAATTATTATACCAGACATGTAAATATTATCAGAGTTGTCAAAAAGCTAACTGTAGCATGCATGTGAATTACACTGTAATTGAACCATAAGAAGGAAGCTTCTTAATGTTTAATTACTTATGATTTCTATTTTGCAGATTTATTTGTGATTCACCCCCCCCAATGCTTAAGATACAACCGATGAAAACCGTTCTCAATGCAGTTTTACACCTCCCCGGTAATGGATATTGTTTTACACAAAAGTCGGCCCAGAAATCAGTAATATATCTCAGTGTTAGTTCGATGGATATTTTCAAAATATTAGTCCTTAGGTGGTGTGTTGGGGATAGGTAATGAATGCAATTGAATCTCATCCTTCTTAAATGCATTTATTTCATTGTGGTAAATTTGTAATTTTCACATTGGGCACCATCACTTAATCCTTATCTCATTTTTGCACGGCACGCAATGTATTTATGTTAAAATTACATTGCTTTCCTTTGAATTCTTAGTACAGAGTTCAACGGATAAAAGTTATGATCATCTCTCGAAAACAGATTCAACTTTTTATAGTGCAAGTCACATCTGATTTCCCCTGTATCGATCACCTTGTTTCTGTTTCAGGATTGGCTAGTATTACCTAACCGGACCAAGTGATCTGTCGCCTCATTTAAGAACTCGGAAAAACTCGGCAATTTACGGACTCGTGGTTTCTTATGCGCAATATAATCAATACCTACCTAAGTAAGATATGTAATTTATAAACATTACATTCAAATTAAAATTTGTAGAGAATTACATACATGAAAGGAAAGTTTTTGTTTCTGGTCTCCTTTAAGGTGTATTCATATACAATATAACTCTAAATTTTCAATTTTAAGTGGACCAAAACGAGATTTCTTTTCAAAACAAATGACTGTGTTATACGCTATAAGTTCAAATGTAGCTGGTTGTTGATGTGTGAACACGAATACTGTTATTGAGTATGTCTTGAATTACAGTTGTGTACTTACTTCGGAATGCAGCAGAAAGTAAAATTTCTTTGTTTCATATAGTGTGTCCTTTTTATTATTCAGGCTCAGGTAGAAAAGCAAAATGAGTATATAATAAAAAGCTTACAACAATTGTAAGGGAAAATATGAACTTGATTTCTTTTTCTTTTAGCGATAATGTTCTCCTAGTGTCGTGCATTATAGCTCAGAAAAACGCGTTCATTTTTTTTCCTATACAAATGCAGTAATCTATATTATATTATATTATATTATATTATATTATATTATATTATATTATATTATATTATATTATATTAAAATCAATGTTAAAAAAGGTCGACATTGTTATACGGAATCCACCATGTGTGTGTGATCCGGTACAATCCGGATTGAATGTCGCGCTATGAGTCGCAATGAAAGCTACGCTTGTTGATAAACAAATTTGTGCGACATACTCTTTCCTTGACCCAGTTTATTAACTGGCCCCATACAAAGGTCCATAGAAATCGATAATTTTCATCTCTACATTTCCTACAAACAGCTAAGTGCAGAATATTCAATAATCAGAATTGAATTAACCGTGCTAAAACAAAATTATTATTATTATTATTATTATTATTATTATTATTATTATTATTATTATTATTATTATTATTATTATTATTATAAAACATTATTTAGTTCAAGCACATCTTGCTTTTCATATAGACGTATATATACATATTTTACTTTCAACTGTGCATTCGCCTCCATGACTATTGTAAGCAAAGCTGCTCACACGAGAGTCTTCATCAAAAAATATCTTTTGGGATTTTACCGATTCTTGGATGCAACCTATCTCAGATCAGTTTGAACAAAATTAATGCAAATGCTTAGAAAGTACTGACTGTTGAAAATATATTACATGGCAAAGATGAGATAAGATATGGAAGTGGTCTGAGGTTACCAAATCAACGAACATTGAACTTCCACTATAGACTTATACATTTTACATTAGATCGAGATAAAAAATACGATTTCTTCACTTTCAAAACAGATGGATATCGTATTACATAAGCGAATGAGAGAGAGAGAGAGAGAGAGAGAGAGAGAGAGAGAGAGAGAGAGAGAGAGAGAGAGAGAGAGAGAGAGAGAGAGAGAGAGAGAGAGAGAGAGAGATTGTCATTACCTTTTGAGAATACAATGCTTTGCTTAAACCTCCTCCTCGCTGTAACAGATTCCTGCTACCTTGAAACCACGGTAACTAAAGAATTCAACCGCCAGTTGTCCATATCGTCAACATTTGTCATGAGATATTCCAAGTAAAGATATCAGATGAAACTCATTTTCACTATATGGAACTGATCCCTTCGCATCTCACAGCCAGATGAAATTTATTGATTAATTTCAGGAACAGTCATTTATACAGAAATGAGCTGCCTTGCTCAGCCACATTGCATTCCTGTCTCTTTGGTACAATCAGCTACCTAGCAACTGAGCAATGAGAAACAGAACGTACATGAAACAAAATCAGTGGCACCGTGAAACGTGTGTGTGTGTGCATATATATATATATATATATATATATATATATATATATATATATATATATATATATATATATATATATATATATATATATATATATATATATATGCACACACACACGCACACATACACAAGACAAAACAGACAATGCTATCCCTGGATTAAGTAGTAGAATCTTGATAATAGTGGGCAGAAATAAAAGTTTAATACAAACAATACTATCATACAGGTTAGAGAAATTAAATTCGTACTCTACGGAGTTTCGAACCCAGGTCCGCGAGTAAATGGCACCCATCGCCTTGCCTGCACGCACCAGCCCATATACCGTCACGACTAAGCACGCATCACCAAAAAAAAAAAAAAATGATGGCACTGAGTCGGTGTTATATAAGTCTGTGCGTAGGAAACAACAAATAAATAATTTTCATATATATATATATATATATATATATATATATATATATATATATATATATATATATATATATATATATATATATATATATATATATATATATATATATATATATACACGGTCGTTCCAGATACCTATGAAAAAAAATCAAGGTGTATAGGATTTTTTTATTACAAAGAATTATAAATATATACCAGACAGAGCTATTCCTGGATTATGCAGTAGAATCTTGATAAAAGTGGGCATAAATAATAGTTTAATACAAACAATACTATCATACAGGTTAGAGAAATAAATTTGTACTCTACGGAGTTTCGAACCCAGGTCCGCGAGTAAATGGTACCCATCGCCTTGCCTGCACGCATCATCCCATATATCGTCACGACTAAGCACGCATCACCAAAAAATGACCTAAGGAATAACAACAAATATTTAAAAAATTGAGATCAGTGGGTTTTAAAAAAAGATTTAACATAAAAACACAAACATATTTCGATCAGGTCTTGTGGGCAAATTCTATGTATAGCAAGAATGTGAACTAATAACATGCCCTCTTGATACAGAGGAAGGCACTTATCTACGGATCCAAAATAATAGTTCGGTTTGATTATTACATGAAAGAAATTTATAGAGACTGACACGCAATACAGTGAAACAAGATGGAGTACTAGTAAAATAATAATTATATATCCGCCAGAAGGTCTGGATTACTACGACAATATGTCGTCATACAAGAATTTAACATTAAGGTTAAATCGTAACATTGTTTCAGGGCTACATTGCAAAATTGTTAGAAGTGGTTGACCACAATAACTGAAAAATGCATAGTCACACGTTCATTAGCATTAGGCCACAGGGCTGCATTAAAATGGCTCTATGGGGTCATACAGGAAATCCCATGTTAAAAAATTTTAAGTTGAAAACATTACGGGGTCAAACTGGAATTTAATATGGAAATGACACTATAAGGTCGTAACTGGCGTTTAGAATGGGAAAGCATGTAAGGGTTCTAACGTGCTATTCAACACACCTTTTTGAGTACTTTCCAGCTCGTCAATCTTTTGATTATATCCAACACACTACTCCTGGTTTGTTATCCAACACAGCAAGTTTTGAGTACTAGCCACACACCACTTTCTACTAATCTCCAACAGTTCTTTTTGATTACTATTAAAATAAGCACTTACTGAGTACTATCCAATACCACATCATAGTATCCAATACCTCACATATGCTATCCAGCTAATAGGGTAAGATGCAAAAGAATGGGGATGAAATATACCCACACTATTCACACAAGCATAGGTAGCATTGATAAACACACTATACCCCAAAATGCACGAGACGGGACGGGTTTTAAGTTCTAATTGGTTTGTGAACATGAAGATAAGCATACACAAACATACAAATAAAATGTGACAATCTTTTGAGTAGCATATCTCTTTCCTAGTGATTTGGGTGGTCCTGAAAAGGACGTTTGGTTTTGTCATGGATCATAGGTTTTTATCGATATCCAGAACTACTACACCTTCAGGTCTAAGTATTCGGTAGCTTTGAGTACAGAGAGATAATGCCCAGAAGGAAGCATCCTTCTCCCAATCCTCTTTAAGTAATCAAATCATTTTTTTAGTATCTGCCAGATTTTCTCCAGGACCTGCATCCAGCGGGCATTGAGGCGTGGAAATTGTCCATCCTTTCTCTCGCGCAACTTTTCCGTGTTCTTCTCTACACATACTGCCTTTATGTTCTCCAATTCTCTTGGTAATTTTACTCATGAGGACCTTGGCTGTTTTTTTTTTTATGGAGATGATTGCCCTTTTTAAGTGACGGAGGTTGGGATATGAGTGTGTCTCCTTAAGTTGGTGTAGGAAGCATTCTACTTTAAGAGACCCACGTTGGTGCCCAAGTTCGCCACATTACAGTGCTGGCTAGTCATTCCTACTTTACACATAATCGGCATTGAATGGAAAGACTACGGAACGCAAAACATCCATCTCATTCAGTACGCGGACATGAAATACACATCTGTAGGTGCAATACATGATAGAAGTCAAGAGATATTATGCTGACCTACAATAAAATATTATTCTTATTATTCACATGGATTTAATATTATGTAATCTTTATGTAGTCTTTATAAATACACATACTGCACCTGTACCCATAAACATACACATACGGAGTTTAAGTTTTACATTTTGTTTGTAGAAGACAAAAACATACAAAAGCATAGAAGTAAATATTCTTAATGATTGAATATTGCATCTGTTCTAAGAGAAGATGATGACCGCAAAAGGGTTGTCTTTCTGGATCGTTGAAAGACGATATCCGGGACGACTAAATCTCGCAATCGATCTTACTACTACACTGGGTTTTCTATTTCTGTAGGAGATAATAACCTAATATATCTACATCTTCCACACCTCCACCTTTCTTCCTCCCCCATGATGGTGCTTCTGTTATTTTTGTTTTTCCATTTTCCATTATTTTCTTTCATTTTGGGTTTCCTCTCTTATCACACTTTCGACTAGGTTATTTGCCATCTTCAGAAAAAAAATTACTTAGTTTCTTGTCAAGTCTATTCTAAACAAGAAGGTAGTTTATCAGGTGTATGCGCACTTGGGTTTCATTTAATTGATTTAATTGGTCGATGATATACATGGTTGTTCAAGAGTCAACGATTTGTGGAAGAACTTTTCTTTCCTTCCTTTATTGGATTCGAGACGTTTTCGGTCATTCGGTCATGTACGTCTACTAGTCGAGAAGGAAATAGATCCACCACTAGATGAGGTCTTACCCTTATTTGCGCTCCAGCACTCATTTCTGGAGTTGAAAAGTCGTGTATATAGCATACTATTATTTGTCGAGTTTCGACACGTACGAATCAGGGACCACCAGTCGATGTATTAGAGTGTGCATTGTGTGGAAAAGGGGAGCCGCTACTCTACTCGTTAAGGTATACATCCCATACTATTTTAGTTAGAACGTCTGGACGCGGAAAGGGAGAATCAGGCCGGTTTTGAGTTGCCGAGCGTCAGGGGAGATTTTCTGAAACGCCACAAATGTACTATTGATCAAATTCAGCCCAGTAATTTATGGCAGTTTCCTTCTACCGATTGTAAGCCACATACTGTAATTAGGATCAAGCTGATGCGTTATAAATGTCATTAATTTGTATTCCTTTAGAATTTTGTGTACCAAGTTTACACACATTTTCCGATTAGCAATGAGAAATACAAGGTCTGAGTGCCCTATACAGTTTTGAAGTCTTATTGAGAAAGTTTTGAGTGCTTTATGGAATGGTCGGCAAATGGATCATATTTTTTGGATTCTAAAATAGTTTTGATCTAAATGGACTTTTTTAACCTGAAGAGATTTGATGTAATTATTTTGTGATTACAAGGGCTGTTTGGCGGCTCCAGAACAATATTATGTTGATACGGCATGGGGGAATAAACTGGCGACACATTCGGTCTCTAGACTCTCCGGGGTTTATCATGTCCGCGACGATATACATGGCTGTTTCCTCGTCATAGTCAATGCCATCATATTCCATTTGTAGGTTATGGTGTTCAATCACTTTGCTTCAATATTGTAACAGCTTGAACGACTAAACCTTCAGTATAGGTTTATCCCCGGTGTCTTACATTGTCCGCGGCTTTCCTCCACCGTGTGTTATTTGCGTGTCCTTCGTTACCTTTTCATACCTCTTCATGATCTTCAATAAACTGCACCGCAGCCTTCATATTTTTACCGATTCCATCAAGTTCCATTTTGCATGCTTCTTTCCCGTGTGTATAAAGTTTCTTCCACCGTGAAAGTTTTTGCTATAGTCATCTTGATATCTTGACTATTTTTGTCTTCTTCACTTGTGGCCTGTGACTTTTGTTCTGGATAGAAAATATCCTCTTCCCCTATCTCCACCAGCTTCATCTTTTTATTCAAGTAAATCACTTCTTTTAAACTAATGATTTTCAGAGTATTATCAAATTGTGTACAAAAAATAACTTTGGTTGTGTCAGCCATAGCTAACGGAAACTGCATTTCTATTCGAAGATGGCAAGATTGTATAAGGTAGTCATGTCCCAAGTCGCTGCTTTGGTCTGGAGCAAAAATGAAAATCCCACAGAAGCATACATCCTGCATAAACATCATACGAAATACCGTGACTAATCTTGGTACCATAAGTGTTCTGTGGTTTTACATAGTGTCGACATCATACGAAATACCGTTGCTGATCTTGGTACCATAAGTGTTCTGTGTATTTACATAGTGTCGACTAAGTTCTAGGTATTTTTTTTTCTGGACAAAGTACCTTCAATGATTCTGGTACGCAATGTTTGGCCATCTCAGGCGATTTCTATCATGTACACGATGACGTGTCAGAAAACAAAATGATTTTAATTGATAGTTTCATTGATGATATGAAGATAAATAAATATTTTGGTAGTTAACCTCAGAAAATTAGATCTTCGATCGGTGTCCAGAGGCGAAGTTTTTTTAAAAAATTCTATCCGCTTTTGGATACTTGGCTGTCTTTCTGCTCAGAATTTGACTGACTTCTCGTTTCCTACGGTTGGAAAGACTCCCACAGTTTGCATATCGAGTCTAACTTCTTCATTGCTCGCTTTGTACTCTTTATGATTAGCCATCAGATGGTACACAGTCCTAAATCGAATCGATTTCAGAAGTACATCCACTACCTTCAACAAATGCTGGTCTTGCAACCCAAAAACATATCCAAAATGTAAGCGATACATCAGTTATTAACTACGTCGTCATTACTTGATTTTCTTTCGGCTGTCGTGAAGATCGACATTGTGAGTATCTTTATCTTGTATCATGTCTGTACCCCTGAAGGTATCCAACGTGTCAGTTTTCCATACCACGAAAAGATCCATAAGTATGTTCTTGGCTTCTTTTCGTACCTCAAGAGATTTTCAGGTACGCTCTCTAAGGGTCAGTATTCATGATGCTAACTAATTTGTTTTTCAAATTTATCTGAATAACAGTTACTTGTATCTCAAAGTCAATGTTCTCTAAACTAATAATAGCAACAGCCCAGGGGAAGATGTCTGCGTAGCATGGCTCAATTACCAATTTAATGCATTAGTTGTTCTGCGAAGAAGTGGATTTGTACTTGAATAACAAATTAGTTAGCATTATGGATACTGACTCTTACTGAGCGTACATGAAAATCTCTTGACGAACGAATGATCGTTTTAGGAATCGATGGAACTATCTATCAAAATCCTTTTGTTTTCTGACACATTATCTTGTCCAAGATAGAAATATTCCAACGTTGCTAGTTGGTTTGAGGGTGATCAAGCGTTGCAGACCAAAGTGGTTGGCGTTAATAGTCTAACCAAGGAATCAATGGTGGTCGGTGACTGCAAATAATCTTTGCTTGTTTAGCCAGTGGAAATAATATCAAAGAATTAAGGGAGTTATACATTGCTCCAGACATATATCTTGGCCGTGGGCTATTGCAGGGGTTTTACTGCGAGAGCCGGAAGTTTTACTGTGTGAGCAACCGTCTTGATTGCGTTGAAGACGCATAATATCACGACTGATATAAAGCCACCGCCAACTTGGGGGCTGCACTGACGTTGGTTCCGAAGATTTCACCAAGCCCGTTGTCGTCATGTACACACAACACGCACCCGGATCGTGCACAATATTGCATTTATACCTTGTGTGTTCATGCCATCACTTTTAATGCATTAGCTAAGGTCAGGGTCCTCGAGGATGTTGAAACTAATGGCAGGTGTCTCACCTCAGAGGTTCAAGGATGGCAGTTTTGCATGGTCAACGTAAAGTGCAGGCTAATTTATGCCGGGGCTTCGGAAGTGAAGCTAGACAGACGGCTGTGGTGCAAAGGTCAGGAGCTCGCCCAGGAGTTCCTACCATGGACTAGCTCGGTTGCTGGTGTTAAAGTCTAAGTAGTATCTGTTCATGGCGTCGCAGATAAGGTACACCGTTATGGTGTAAATGATTTCCACGATGCCTGGTGCGTCGTGTTAACTTACTATAAGGATGGTGTCCGCAGGGTGAATCTTCTCGTGCTACCCCAAAATTGTGCGCTGACTCGAGCACGTGACGTCCACAAGGAGGGCCACGTATGTGATGTCTATCTTAGGAAAGGTCTATAACAGCATGACCAGTATAAATGGTGATATTGAGATTGAGTTTGGACTTTGTAGAGTGAACTACCACGAGGTTACCCTCAAAGATAGTACACTGGAAATAGGGTCGGCAACCAAGCGTCGCAGCAATTCTTCTTTATCAAATGTAGATCGATGTAGATCCGCTTTTGCAAATTTTTCTTGGTCTTATCAAAGACGGAATTATTTGACAATTTAAATCATTCCTTTCCGATTTTGACTTTAGTCCGGAGTTACTTATTCTTTTGGATATAGGGTACCATCCATAGGAGCTGATAAAAAACAGCCGGTTTTATGTTGGAGACTGGTGGAGGTTCTGTTAGTGAACGACGTATCGCTAGAATTAATCACTCTTCAGTATGTTGTATGTGCCAGCTTTGAACAGCCATTATCGAGATCTTCCAGATTATTAACGAGGTGTGTCTAGCATGAATATAACCACTCTTTTTGGATAGTCATTTACTTTGGGGCTAGCGGGCATAACTTAAGGTGTAATGCAGATTGTCATTGAGAATATCTATTTCCAGATCAACCTCGAGAAGATAAATATTCGTTGTAAACGATATTTCGTGTATTCGGGGTCGGTACCGGAATTCCACGGTGAGCAAACTCTGCATCATTGAGTCTATACCATCAATCTTTTGCATGATCCACGAGAAATTCAAATTGGCCAAAAGGCGTGGAGGCATTGGCAACAATCTTGTTTGTTTCCATTGCTTGCATATGCTACTATTTCACAACATTCAGAGAAGATCTTTGAGCTATACGTAGTGCTACTTTTCTTCAATAAGTAGCAAACTTGTGCAGCACTTCTCGGAGACTTGTCTGTAGAGCGAGTTGTCCCCTCCAAATAGTTGGAAACCTAAGTTTGTCATATCACTGATAACTACTGTACGTGTTGATACACTGGGTGATGGTCATTGGGATGATATGAAGTATCGGGTGTCCAAGTATTTTACATTTACAACTGCTCTTTTTGGAATCCACTTGGTCGTGGATATATGGCTTTTACCTTGAAATGGGCAGTAATGGAAAATATTTAGATTTAGCTTCTACTAACCTCATTTCACACAGTACTAGCCGCCAGCCTGAGCTTTTGTTTGTAAACATTTGTAATCGTTCCTCAATCTTAACTACTGTCTGGCGGACCAGTCTCTTGAGGTACTCAGCTCAAAGCGCCCCTTCTATTTCTACTCCGATAGCCGATAAGTAGACAGGTACGGAGATAAGTTCCGCCCCCGTAATCTTTTCTATTATGGCCTTTACCTAAAGGCTACACTTTGTACCATTCTTTCCTATCTCCTGTTTTTGGATGTCATTACTTTGAGTAACTTAGATGGATAGGTTTCAAGAGGGTGGCCGAGCGGTATCGTAACTTAATTGTCGACCACGATTTTGTCCTTTCCTTCACGACTCTTTCCTTGTATGACGGTTAGTGACTGAGCCTGCATGGCAAGAAATCGTCTTGCTGAAATTAGGGAAAGGGTAAACACACTTGGGTTCCATGGCAATTTTCCGCCCGGCTTTGTCATTTAACAGATTTAGATGTCAGGGACTGCTGCCGTGGGGCCGGTATATGTGGCTGCCTGAAAATCGATATGGGCTTTTCATGCCTGGAGGCAGCCTTTGGACGTCTGGCAATTAGGTTTGGCTGCCTTGCTCTGATGTGCAGTACCACATCAAGCATAATATCATACTTGCTCTCGGTGATCTACCTCTCCCCTTGCAGAGCGTTCATTTGCTCAGTCCTAGGCATGCTGATCACGTGGGCTATGGTGAATATATAATGCACAGCCTTTCTATTAATGGAAAATTTATCTAGCTGTTGCTGACTTGGGTAAGCCTGCTATGATGACCTAGGTGTGCTGCTATGATTGCTATGGGGCATAGCCTTTCTTGAACTGAAAATTCATGATCGTCATTGGTGTGGCGAGATTATGCTCTTGTTGCTTTAATGCAGACGTTTATGTCTCTGCATGATCTGTGACTCGCAAGAAATTTAACTGCAGTTCGCTAAAGACCTTCCTAAATTGTCGTCTGTCCTTTAGTTCTATACGTCACAGATTTGTCGGTCTAACGGCCCTCTCCGCATTAGTAACATATGCTTGAGATGAGGGGACTTTTTGCCTGTCCTGCATTTCTATCATATCAATAACCTTATACTGTGTCTGTATCGCTAGGCGTGTACCGCGCAATAGGTGCTGAAGCTTTTTTGTCCATACAGTTCAGTCTGTCTTCAAGGCATCTATGATTGTTCCTCATGGCTACTGATGATGTATCATAGACTCTCTCTAATTGATCGTGTTGTTTGTGATCGCTTGCTGTCCACCTCGTAATGGCCATTTTCATCGTTTATGATTTTATTACATAGACACACCACGCCTCTAACTGAGCTGGTAGTGGTTGGCTAGCCTCCTCCCTCTATGACAGTCATCCCCGTCTAACCCCACCCCCATTTGCACACAGCTCTTACTAACACTTATGACTGCCACTCTCATATTCATATACCCATCCAAATGTTCTCAGGGTCTAAGCAAAACGTTGGCATACCGTGACTTAGTAAAACGTGATGTATGGTGGGGTCAGTTTGCTCAGCCGTTTAACAGCGTCTTAATCGGCAGGGCGCAGAGCCTGAGATGCACTGGGGAACTTTGTCAGTAGACAGTTCTTCACAATATGTGACATGGTCTGTAGAGCTCCACAGCAACAGAATGAGCCAGTGGCTGGCCCCATCGGACAAAGTTAACAATACAACGACCATGTCCTGACTGAAAGCGGTTCAGTATTGTCCACAGATGACGTGGAAGGTTGAAACGAGGAGGGTAGAAAGATGGCTCAGGTATGAAGAAGTAGTTTATAGCATCTGTTGAAGAACAATAGACACTCCATGGCAAAATAGCTGCCATCTCCTCTGACAACGAGCCTAACCAGATTTGATATCTCGAAGTCAAAGCGTACTGCTGGATGTGATGTGATTTTCAGGTATAGTGGAAGTTTCTCACTGGCATAGACCTTAGTCAACACTTTTGTAGTTGCTTCCTGGCAACGCAGATGTGGAGGAGGAATGTTGCTGAATATTGACAGCCATGGTAAGGAGGTAGGACATAGTGTTCCAGAGATTATGTGAATTATTGTGTTGAGCAATCAATTACCTTGATGTGGGATGATTTATCCCAGACATGAGAGCAATACTCTGCAGTCGAATAAAGGAGGACTAGCGCTGATGTCTTGAGTGTCTGAACACTAGCGCCAAAATTTGAACCAGCCAGTTTGCGGAGTAGATTGTTTCGATTGCTAAATTTAGCTGTAGTTTGTTTCAGGTGGTTTTAGAAAGTCAGTGATCTATCCAGAGTCACACCAAAGTATGTTGGTGTCGGATCGAATTTTGAATGCTGCCGATTGAGAGGGATGCAAAGCTCACGCTTTGCATTTGCATTGTCAAAGTGGAAGACGCTGGAGACTATCTTTCTTACGCTTGGCTTCAAACGCCATTTCTTGAAGAAGTCCGTCATATCATCCTAGTACCTTCTCAAGCTCAGTAAATGTGCGACTTTGGTTCCCGAGAGCAATGTAATCTGCATACATGAACTTGTGTGACTTATTTGCTACTTTCTAATTAGAACTTTGTATTGAATTATTATTTGGTTGCATTTAATGATACACTGAGCGCTATATTGATTCTAGCTGGAAGAAGAACAGAAGCAAAATGCCTTTCCGAAAGACGATCAGACACAGCTGACTCGGACTAACCTGAGAAAGTATTAAAACTGCTACCTTTTGATTTCGTATCTTACGCTCTAATAAATTATCTCCACATTGTAATCAAGCATTTTCTGACTAAAAGTAATTATAATACAATGTAATTAAGATTACTTTGTAAATAAAACATTTTTTCATGCACATACTCTTACGATACGACGTGAGCTGATTTTTAATTGCTTCAAAACTGGACAATACACAGGAAATTATTTAAATTTGAATGGTTTCTGCATGTTAAAAATTTAATGGCTTGAATTCAAACTACAATTTTATCTCATTTGTGATGTTTGTTTCTATGTGTGTTTTGCAAGATGAATTGTAGCTCTACAGAAGATATACGCATTGCAAATAGAAATTCCAGTTAAAATATTAATGCGTGAAACTAAATTGATACACATCTGTTAAATAGCCCAATAGCTAAAGTACATTGGTTGGAAGAGAACACGGCATTGAATATTCTAGTTAGACTGATGATAAAAAGTATATCTCAGTAATCATCCACATTGATATCAAATGTGACCGACAAAGTCCAAAGTGAATAAAGTTATAAGCATTCCATATATATATATTAAAACACTAAGTCCTAACAATGAATAAAGTTACAGTTTTTCGTAAGTAATTATAATTGAATCAATTACATTCGAAAGTAATTGTAACTCAATCGATTAAATTTGAAAAGAAATTGTAATTGAATCAGTTAAATTTGAAAAGGAATTGAAATTGAAAAGATTACATTCGAAAGTAACTCTAATTCAGTAGATTACAGTTGAACGCAATTGTAATTAAATCGATTACATGTGAAAGTAATTGTAATTCAATAGATTGCAGTTGCAAGTAATTGACCTCATGTCTGTTCAGCAGTGTAATCATGAGAAGTCTTACATTCACGGAAACCAAAGTGATATTGTTTCTGTGAACGCATGCAAGAAAATATATATCACTTGCATCAATTAATTCCTGGGATTTTGTAGATCTGGAGAATATCATGCCACCTACATCTTGTAAAAAGTTTGAATTTAAAGAATAACGTTGTTAAAAGGTCCTCGTTCTTTTTTCCTTACATTCAAATCAAAGTTAGTCAGTGTTTCTTAGGCAATGCTATGAAGGCGATCAAACAACCATCTCTTCATTATTTAACGTTTCTAAATAACTAATAAATTAATCAATGCTTAAATTTTGTACCGCAGTTAATAAACTTTTTTTTCTTCTTGTTAGAATCAACGCTGTCAAATGATCCGAGATGTTTAATATAGCCTTGAATGTTATTGGTAGTTATCTAAACGTTGCCAAATAAATGGCATTCTTTATTTAATGCTGTACAGTGTATAATTTAATGCCGTACAGTGTATAATTTAATGCTGTACAGTGTATAACCACCAAATTGTCAGAATACTCGAGTTCGTTGTTTAACGTTGAGTGTTTTTCCCGCTGTTTATTAACATTAGCTGAAAAACACCACTTTTAAGCCTTGTATTAAATTGGGTACTTTGTCCCTTAATCAACTTTGTAAAATGACCTGCGGTCATTCAACGTTGATCAATTTTTTCCTCTGAAAATTAAACGGATCATATCAATGGTGGTTCATCGTGGCTGATAACGAAATGTTATTAAATGATCTGAGATTCTTTATTTTAGATTTAAATTTTTACTTTAGTTAATGAAGCGTTTCAATGTCTTATTCAGCGCTGCGATCTAAGAAGATTCATCATATATTGTTCAATAGTTCAGACTTCTTAAATAATTTTTCTTCCCTAAGTGAACTGGTCCTTCTTAGTCCAAGATGTAAACTAGTTCCTCGATAATTATTCACCGTTCATGTATTATCCTAGGCCTATTGTGGGGCCAAATTTACGGCCCCGTTACCAATGCTAGAAACGGTCAATTATTTTTAATTTTGAGTATCAACAGTTTCCAGTCAAAACCCTTTAAAATATATCCATGTCCTTGACTATATAAACTTCAGAAGAGAAATTGCTATAGCGACGATAGCCAGAGATCTAAACAATCCAGTAACTGCCACAGGGTATATGTAACTGTTTGGGAGCAATGACTTCTCTCTCCAACCAAAATAGGCCGGCAACGGTTAAAATTATGGAGACGTGAGCGTAAAAAGTTAAGAGTTATGATATTCCAAATAGTCCTTTTAAATTTCTGTGTTGCATATTTTCATTTCCGATGATTAAAATACAGATAAAATACAATGAAAACTTTATTAAACATCTAGGCCTAAACTTTACTCATTTTGCTTCACTACAGAAATTGTATAACAACGACATCCTCGAAAATACAGTTCTGTTGATGTTATGCAACAGTTTCCATAGCAGTCCAGTTTTTTGGATGAAATAGTTAATAAAATGATTAATCATTGTAGGACTGGACATGGATGCTCCTGCAAAGTTATTATTCGCGAATGCTTAGTAGTAATGGACATGGATACACTAAGCCGTAATTCGCTTCTGACTGCACTTCTAAGTTCAATCATTCAGTTTTGATTAGCCATCTAATGTTACACCAGAAGAGATTATGAAATGGTTTTCTGTCTGTTGTTCGTCTTATAATACTGCTTCAAGGATTGTCATGACTACAGTTCACACATTTCATCCCATGTTCTAGTTAAGGTTCTAAAGGAAAATAGTGTCTCACGGATATCTAATACGTCTCGGATGTGGGAGGTTGCAGGTTCGAACCCCGACCGAGTCATACCGAAGACTTATAAAAATGGTACCTACAGCTGCCTCGCATGGTTCTCAACAATAAGAGGTTAAAGTTAGGTCTGGTCAGCCTGGTGTCTGGACGTGTCTGTGGCATGATGCCCCAATGCTATACATTGCTATAAACTGCCACACTGCAGATATCGTAGTGATATGACTGGAAAAATGTTAAAGCTGTGATAAAATCTAACACACACACACACACACACACACACACACACACACATCTGCATGTATGGTATTCACACGCGGATCTTACCAATATATCTGTCACATATGCTAATTTAAAAATCATTTTATTCCAAAGAAAACATATTAGAGATGATTTCAACGTGCAGTTAAAAACAAGAACAGACGATTATATCTTGAACTTATGAAAATTCATTTTGGTCCATCCCTTGGAGGGAAATTATTGTTTCAAGGATTATTGGAGAATTTTTGGCGAGAATTTCATCGATATCAATACTAGTTCTGGCAATTAGGGACTGAACATTGAATTTTTTGAAAAGGGGTTGAGTGAAGCATTGAATCAGAGTTTAGTCATTTTTTTATAATAATTTCTGGCCCCGAAATAGCTTTAAAAAATCTCTTTTTATATCTATTATGTTAGTCGAATGAATATATATATATATATATATATATATATATATATATATATATATATATATATATATATATATATATATATATATATATATATATATATATATATATATATATATATATATATATATATATATATATATATATATACTAAATTAGCCAATCACTGTGAATATGAGTAAAATTTAATCGCCATTGTGACCCAAGATGAACCTTTGAATTGACTGAATGGTCTAAATAAAATTTCTCTTCCAAACACAGTCATTATCGCTTTGAGAAAAACAAATACAGAGATTGTCTAGTGTTAAGTGATCCGCAGTCCATATTTGACTCAATGGTTCACTATTCAACATTTTAAAAAATGATTCAGTATCGAAATAATGCCACATCTACATCTACACATGATTTATTTTATTACATTGAAATAGAGCAGTGGTCACTGAATTCACCCATTTCGTCCATTTGAAAGTAGAGATGATAAAGTTAATGATATGATGAGTTCATTGAGTCACCAAGAAACTTAAAATATGCAAACAAATTAATCAATATTCGCAATGTCAACACCTAATGTGTGAGATGCAGTAATTGAAACTACTATTCTGAACATTTAAACAGTTATTTATGAGAATTATTCGTGACTTTTCGCTTGGGTCTATGAAAAAGCACAGAAAAGCATACTGAGGCCAAGGACTGTCACATATCTATCAGATACGTACCTTTTACAAGTCACTCAAAACACTAAATTCAGAAAATAAAATTGAACTGAAGGTTTTGGTAGGAAACTAAGAGCATCAGAGCTAATAAACAAGACAAGAAGTATTATTTCTGCTGGCTAAACGGATTGTCACACAAGCACTTTGCAGTTTTCCCCCATTTAACGATTTTGATACAATGTCCGGCTAGTCATAGAAGTTATGCACTAATTGCTACAGGTCATAGTTGGGGGTACTTCTTTGGTAAACAAATTAAAAACTTGTGAATATTTGCCAAAAAGAAATGAAATTGACCACACTATGCTGAATCTGTAAACAATATGATCAAAACAACTATCAGACATACATACAAAAAAATGTACACTGTTATTGTTGCTACCTGCTTATATTACTACTCAAACATGGCCTCTTTTGATCTTCACACCTTTAGCACCAGGGCTCCACAGTGTCTGCAGAAAGCAAAGTTTGCTTTTGTCTCAGTACCTGCATTTAGTGTAAAAGCATGTTCTGCCCCCATTTATGTATTGTCTTTATATGAATTTTACACTTCTTTATCATGCAACTTTTGTTGATCTCTTTAACTGCACCCATTCAATAGCCAGGTACATGTGTTACACCCAAAAGTCAAGTTTATATTCTGATGCTTACAATTTTTTCATGAACAAATTAACTGGAAGACAATTTTTCAAGACCTAAGAGGGCATGGGGTCATGTGGGTTGGGATCCACGAAAGACAACACTTTAAAGGTTACCGGAGAGTTTTGGTGGGGGGTAGGTTGGAGCCAAATTTCTTGTTATGGGTGGGTATAATTAGCAGTATCATTTTACAGGTATATATTTATTGGGAAACAATGTTAATTGTGATTATCTGCTGTGACCATGGCCACTGAGAAATGATACTCATTTGCTATATGCATTGTTGGACTAGGTGTGCATGAGTAGGGCAAATTGACCTGAATATGTACAACACAAAGACAGCTTTAAGAAAAATTCCTAAGACGTTTCAGCAAAACTGAGTCAGCCATTCTGAAAAATGTAAAATGTTTTTTTTTGTATGGTTTTAAAAGCCATCCCTGTAGAAGTTGGTTAGTTGGTTGTTGTAGGTTTAACACGATTTTTCAGTACATGATTGGCTGTACAATGGTGGTTAGTATATTTGGTGGAAGAAGAACCTGGAAAAACCTCTATGAA
The DNA here is from genome assembly GCA_016746295.1 of Potamilus streckersoni. Lineage (NCBI taxonomy): Eukaryota > Metazoa > Mollusca > Bivalvia > Unionida > Unionidae > Potamilus > Potamilus streckersoni. Next base: position 3,149,956 of record JAEAOA010000364.1, read on the forward strand.
AAACTACCAGCCCATGTGAAACTACACAAAAGCCAGGTAAAGCATGTCCTAATAAATACTTTTACCAAGTGTGTTCAAAAATGTCTAAGCTCTTTTAGAGAAGAAATAACAAATAGGTTTCCACCTCGTTGCTAAGGAAGTAATTGCAATTTAATTGCTATGGAAGCCACCACAAACACAATTTTGACTGAGCATGTCCTAAGAAAAATTTGATTGAAATTGGCTAACAATATTTTTCCATATGGATACTATGAAGGCCATATTGCCTTTAGGTGAGACACCATGGACACAATCTTGTTAAAGCATGTCCTAAGAAATATTTCCTCCAAGTTTGATCACAATGGGTTCAGTTGTTTCAGAGAAACTGAAAAAAGGTCTTTCACCTGTTTGCCAATGAAGCTACAATATTGCTAGGGTGGATCAACCCCAGATGGAAGTCTGGTAAAAACTGACTTGATCATTTCAGATTAAAGCTAAAAATTAGCTTTTTACCTGGATGTGATGTAAGCAACATCACTGCTATGGGAGCCACCCCATACATAATTTTGATAATGTTTTATACAAGTCCAAAAAAGGTTTTCTGCTTGGTTGCTAAGGAAGTTACTCATTATTTTATTGGATCATGTCATATTCATTTTTCTTATACTTATCAAGTTTGATAAATACTGAATCAGATGTTCAAAAGAAAATTTCAAAAAAAGTTTTCCATATGGCTGCTATGGAAGCAAAAAAGTGACCTCCATCATGTCTTGAATGACATGCTGGAGTAGAGACTGGTTCTATTTTACATCCCCATGCCTGCCTCAGCTGTAAATGTCTATCTATACCAGTGAAATATACATGTAGCTAGAATTTATACTCCAAACAAGGTAAAACCATTTTTAAATGTCACAGCAGTAAACATGCTGGAGTAGAGACTGGTTCTATTTTACATCCCCATGCCTGCCACAGCTGTAAATGTCTATCTATACCAGTGAAATATACATGTAGCTAGAATTTATACTCCAAACAAGGTAAAACCATTTTTAAATGTCACAGCAGTAAACACATAGTTACTTTCTTGACTTTTTAAGAATCTGCAACCATGACAACAGTGCATAAGTTTTGTAAAGTGAGGGGTCAATTCTGATGGCCAAGATAAACATTCTAATTCTACCCTCTTCTGAAATAAACAAGAAATGGAAATGACGCACAATGATTACAATTAAAAAAGACATTTATTTATTCTGAATTTTTCTGAAGTGTTCAGAAATCTTTTAACATTGAGTTATATTAGTACATGCACATAAAACTTTGAAAATATTTTAATTTTCATCCCAATTTGTGCTAAATAAAAATTAAATTTATGATGGACAACAGTAAATTATATAAACCAGTTGTGCTCTAAGCATTACATATACAAACTGTATAAAATACAATCAATGAAATAGTATCCAACCTTGGAATGCAATAGTTGATCATACAAGTTATATTATTAGACTATATCTACCTGTCTACAACATAACAGATGGAAGCCTGATCAGTAGCACCAGAAAATATTCAACAGCAAAGCAGTGATAATATTTACAAATCATATATATCTACCTATAAGTCAAGATGCAAGCTGCACAGACCCTGATCTACTGTCACATAATGTGCTGGCAGATCTGGGTCAATGTTGTTTGTTTGGAATAATCTGTAGAACAAACAATATAAACCTTGATCAACCTGTGCATTATGCAACATCAGATCTATCTAGGTCTATACCACTTTATGTTGGTCTTGGCTTATATGGGAACATATATGGTATAAATATACATGTACTTTATAAATGAATATATAATTGCTCCACAGAAAATTGTATAACAAGATTAATTAACAATGTATATGGACATGTATATGCAATCATCATATAATTTCAAATTATATACCTGATTAAAATAAGTAAATGTAAAACTTTTTACATTCCACTGACACCTATAAGGTCAATGCAAAATCTAAGCATAATAAATCTAACTGGATAACTGCACAGTTTTCAAATAAAATCTGTCTTCCCTCAGTACATAAGGTACAATAAATGGTACACAATTAAATGCTGTTTGTAAAAGAAATGCAAATTTTGAACTTGTACAAGTTCCTTTGAACCCCAAATCATCAAATTTCTTCCTTGGAACAACCCATGCATATTATCATTTTGGTAAACATACAGATAGTGTAACAGTGAAAAGCTGATTTAAACCGGTAATCTTAAAACTGCAACTAAGTTTGGCTTAAGAATGTCACATAAAAGCATGGATTTTGTGAGAAATCAAAACTGTTCATGCTCAGTAAAAAAAAAAATCTTTTTTATCTTTTGGCTGTTAACACCAGTATTGATAAATTTAAGTCTGATGGGACTTTTTTTTAATAGATTGATTATCATGTGAATCTAGTAAAAGGTAACAATAAATACAAATTTTGCAGAATGATGCATCTTGTTTGCACTATAACTGCATATTCCAAACACCCTGCAAAGTCACTAAAGTGTGAAAGTCACTGAAGTGTGAAAGTAAAGTCACTAAATTGTGAAAGTCATTCAAGTGTGAAAGTCACTAAAGTGTGAAAGGCACTAAAGTGTGACCTTTTTTGCCACTGATATGCAGCACTTTCCTCCCATCAAGTTTCATGACTGTGTTTGGGATGGTCTGAGTCAAACTGAGCTAAATGCAAAACCTCAATTTTAATGACTATACCAACAACAATGATAATATTGGAAAAATGATAATTATATCTTGCCTAGGCAAGTCAACATTACAAAATACTGTGCCCAACAGCCCTGGAAAACTAAAATCTTAGCTTAGGGCAAAAGTACATGGTATCTGTTGACAATCTGATTAACGTTTTTTTTTTTTTACAAAAACCAAAATACAAATGAATGGAAATTACTTTAATGTTACCTGAGACTTTTAAAACTGTTCTCTTAAGTCTACATAAAGTTGCTCTTCCTTCAATAATGGTTTTAAATCTATGTTGTGATGCAAGTGACATGTTGAAAGTTCAATTGTAGTGTAATTTCAAACAGCTATAGAAATTTGGACCACCAGTCTGCTTCACTCAGTAATTAAGATTCATAACAAATTTCCACTTCCGAGCTGGAGTCTAATTCCAATGAAATTTGTTGAGAATATTTTGTGTTATATTTCAGCTTATTTATTAATTTTAGGGTCAAACATAAAACTGTCAATCATTAACTTGATCTGCACTAATCTATAGAACCAATATGGTGGCCTAGTGGTTAGAGCGTCCGCCTTGGATGCAGGAGGTCGTGGGTTTGATCCCCGGTTGAGTCATACCAAAGACTTACAAAATTGGTACTAACATCTGCCTCACTTGATGCTCAGCATTAAGAGGTTAGTGTTAGGACTGGTCGGCCTGGTGACAGGATAATGTGACTGGGTGGGACATCATACTACATGTCTGTGGCATCATGCCACAGTGCTAGACATCACTATAAACTGCCACACTGCAGACATCATAGTGATATGACTTAAAAATTGTTAAAGTTACATTAAAAGAAATCTAAAAAAAATATAATCTAAATCACACTAATCTATAGAAAAGTCCAAGACAACATTATTTTTACATAAAACAGACATTTCAAAAGGGTTAACATGAGTATCACAGTTTCAAAGAAATAAACAGAATTTTACTTACTGAATTGCAAATGCACAAAGAATTCTGACATTAAGACAAAAATAGATTGTCAATTAATTTCAAATTCAACATATTACATACAAGTTTGAAAATATTCCTACCTATCCTTTATTCCTTTATCTCAAATCTTGCAAAGTATTCTGCTATCAGATCAGACGCTCCTTTCACTGTGCCCAACTTATCCATTTGAGGGACATAAATCATGACTCCAGTAAAAACAAATTTAATGGTACTGTATTTATTCACTAATTAATTTTAAAGTACCAATACAATGCTAGTAAAAATGTTTTACTTTGTCTAATTTTAAAAAATGTAAACTGTACAAATTATGTGAATCATAGTACAAATATGTACACAGTATTACATACATGTTTTGTTCTGAGTCAGTGGAAAAAACAAGTTTAAATATGGTGTAAAATAAACCAGTCATCAGGCACTGACATATTCACACACCATGAGTTCTTCTCGACAAGGAACAAAATACAAATGCCATTTTGTATTTATTACATGCCCTCTTCTTAAAATCCTCAAAGAAATTTTTATTATAAATTGTAAACAGATGCATACCTATTTAGCATTTATATATGTTTAATATGATGCGTACAAAAATATTGATGCATGGTCAATGGGAAAAAATGAAGTTCAAATCTGGGTTTCCAATATAGAAAAAAATTAAAACTCTTTATAAATCACTAGACCAATCATGCAAAATTAAATGGGTCTAAAATAATAATAATAATAATAATAATAATAATAAAATTAATAATAATAATAATAATAATAAAAATAATAATAAACATCTTGGTACTGGCAATCAGCTGCTTAGTGTTAGCATGTTAAGAGGATTCAACCCTAACTTAGACGTCGGAAAATGCCTAACGTCTGATGGCAATTTGGACAAAAATGAAGGACATCCTGCACATCATGTAAGCAGAAGGGGATCAGGCAGCAACCAAACCAACACCTGAAAAGATAGGGTGAAATAAAAAGCCAAATAATTAATTAAAAACCATCACCAGTGGATATTAAGGAAAGGAATGGAATTGTACCAGTTCTGGCACCTGTGTACACAGTATTTCACCTGACATTCAGTCAACTTCACTGTACATGTACTGGTAATTAATGATAAAAGGTGATTGCATGATTCTAGCAAATATTTAAAAACATTCCTGCTAGGCATCATATGAGAAAAATATACATGCTAGGACTGAATATAAAATCTTGCAACAGAAAAATGTACCGTTATGGAAGGTTTGACAAAAAAAATATGCAGTTATGGAATGTTGGACAGAAACGTGCTGTTCTGGAATGTTTGATAGAAAAATGTGAAGTTAAGGATAGTATGACAACAAAATACATTGTTATGCATGTTATAACTGAAATATATACGAGTATGGAATGTTTAACAGAAAAATGTTGTGAATGGCATGACAGAAAAAGAGCTGCTTTGCATGGCATGATAAAAAAATAATTCATTGTCACATTATAGAGGATGGCAATGCTTCTGATGCAGTCATTACTAGTAATGTGATGTCTATGCATATGTCTTGCTACCTGCTAATGCTTGTTTGGTGAAGAAAATGAAAATGCTGCAGAGAGGTGAACAAAGTTTTAAAACTACTTTTGCTTGCATCAAAGCATTCTCCGAACTGAGATACAAATTATTCCTTGAATTTTTCTCACTGCATTCTCATATGACAAATATTTATTTTTTGGTGCAGTCATTTCTTTGATAAAAAAAACCCAGACAAAACTATAAAATACAATACTGGTAATTATATTTTTTCTGTGTGTATAATTAATTGTGTTTAGAAATGACTATATCTACTGGCCTTGTAAAGCAAGTCCAAGCTATGCAAAGGGACATAACTCAAATTTAAATGAAATGAAGAAATGATTAGACTGGTTACCTACCTTGATAAACAGTGGTTTTGTGTAGTGTAGTATTTGGAAACAATATCATCTATTGAAATAGCTAACAGAGCATAATTAAATAATTATTTTCTTGCAAAAAATGTATGTCTTTTATTCAATTCTCTGTTAAAATATAATGAGATGAATGTCTTAAAACATAATTCAGGTATGATTCTAAAAGAGTGAACTTTTTTACCAAACCCAACTAGCCAGACATACAAATGTATGGATGGACATACAAGGGTTATACTATATGCCATACCAGTTATGGTAAAGCATATAAAAAAACAAGTCTCTCAAAGGGAATTATGCTCTTCTGGCCACACAGAATTTTCCACATGCAGAATGTTGAAATCATCTGTGATATTCTTGAACATTAAAACATTCCAAGACCAAATCAATGAACAATCTTCCAGAAGTAGTAATAACAGGATGGTTGCCTGGTGGCCATTTTGGTCAAATCAGTACTGTATTCAAATAAGACAATATAGGCTTCAAAATAAGTTTCCTTGTCAATATGACTTTCCATTGTGGAGGACAAGCAAAAGCAAGATTTTCAACAATGCTACTATTGTGACTACAGTGGATGGCAAGTTGGCACAATTATCATTTAGGACCAAGTGGGTATTAAAAGAAGTCCTTCAGTTGATATGTTAAGGATTCATAGCAATAAGACGATTTTCAAGCTGGCTGCCATAACACTCATACTGGATATCAGAGAAGCACCATTTTCAATAGGGGCCAACTGGATCTGTGATGAATATGTCGTAAGTTTCATGGCTATCCTCCAAGTAACTGAGGAGGAATTGCAAAAACAATTGAGCAAATGGATGGATAGACATCAGACCATCATAATAAACTCTGCTGATCTACCGCTAAAACTAAAATCTCCATTCCCTCATTATAACACTGTCCATTGGAGCCAAAGAATATACTTGAGCAGCCTTATAGTGAGTTATAGTGAGACTGCCTTACATAACATTATACACATAATTTTAGTAGAACATAATGAAATGGGATCTACTACAGAAACAGTGTTATAATGAAGGACCTTATAATAGAAATTGTGTTACAATGAAAGGCCTTATAAAAGAAATGGTATAATATAGAAAGGCTTTATAACAGAAATGGTGTAATATGGAAAGGTCTTATAACAGAAATGGTGTAATATGGACAGGCCTTATAACAGAAATGGTGTAATATGGAAAGGCCTTATAAAAGAAATGGTGTAATATGGAAAAGCCTTATAACAGAAATGGTATTACAATGAAGGGCCTTATACTGAGGGAGGAAGTGCTGTACAACAGTTCTTAAGAGAAACATAAAGAGACAGACAGATAGATAAATGAGAACAAAGGTCAGAAATCCTTTATCTTTTTATTTAACATAATTATAAAACTACCTTAAGTAAACACGTTAGATTTTACAGGAATAAAAGTTATACATATACATGAAATTAAACGCAGAATATTTTATTCCAGTCTGTAGAAGGTCCCAAGATATTGATGGCAGACTGGACAGTCATGGACAACATTCATTGTACATGGCATACAGAATGGTAGAAGGCAACAGCCCATCCAAGAGCTACAAGTAAAAGGCACACACATCTATCAATAGACAAAACTACATAATATATATATATGCTGTTCCAAGTGGGTGGAAAGAACATGTTTCATACAGCACAGAAATACATCAAAGCTGTCATGCTAAGACACATGTTCCTATGCCATTTCAAACTTGTCCCTTGACTTGGAACAAAACACTGATGTGATTTTGTATTTATTACATACCCCATTTTTATTCACATTATTTTAAAAATTTTTAAAAAATTTATACTTTAAAAAATGAATTAGGCATTTGGAGTGTAGAGTTTTAAGAAATGTTGTACAACCCAATTAAAAATCCCCATGTATGTAACCAAGGCACTGCAGGTACGGATTTACTCTTATATATTGAATTTTTAAACATGTTGTATATGAATGGATTTAATTTGGAGTCTCAGGCAAGGGGATATTTTCCTTACCTTTCAAATTAATCATAAGTTCTGGATCAGTAAGTTACCCTTTTTCTTACACTTTTTTTACCGAATGGAAACTACTTCAAGCAAATTTCAGGGCAAATTTCACAAACAGTAATAAACAAACATTCAATTTTACAAAGAAAGCTCATTAATTTACAATACTTTCATACTTTATATTTTTGTTTTCATTTAATGCAGGAAACTTTTGAAACACTGAAATAAAAGATATATTTAAAAAAAGAAGGATTTGGTCTCTTTCTAATATGCAGACTAGAGTTTTAATAGTCAAAATTCTAAACAATATTGGTGGTTATGTTTTCTTCATTTTATTTTCTGCTTGAATAGTTGCAAGAATTTAAAATGTAAACATACACTTCTGTCCATATGCCCTAGTGATGAACGTCTCGACAATATTGTAAGAAGATGTGATATGATTATGATTTTTAACACAGCTTTAACAATTTTTCAGTCATATTGCTATGATGTCTGCATTGTGGCAGTTTATAGTGATGTCTATCACTGGGGCATCATGCCACTGATATGATGTTCCACCCAGTTACATTATCCTGACACCAGGCCGACCAGTCCAAACAGTGACCTCTTATTGCTGAGTGTAAAGCAAAGTGAGGCAGCTGTTAGTACCATTTTATTAAGTCACAATCAAAACAGCTGCTGAATGCTATAATACATCTACCTTTATAATACATCTATGTTGCAAATGTTTGTTAGGTTATCCTCAGATTTACGAAATGAATTTGATTTGATTCCTCAGTAATATTAATAAACAAATCAAAACTCCCTCCTCTTAAAGTTCCACCTTAAAAAATTATATTTTCACAGGCCATAATTTTAATTCTCAAAAGCTGAAATAGACTTTGGGTAAGTTGGTATTTTCGATGATTAACATTGTGGAATGTCACTTTGGAATTAAACATGAGGTAAAGTTCTCCAAATGCTGGGGCATTTCTAACCATTGCCGTCATTCTTCATATGACTCACTTAATCTTTCTCACTTTGTCTGGATTTTTTTTCAATTATTAATACAAGAGCTCAGTTGCCATAATGTACACCAGCTTCATCTGAGAACTCACTGTCAAATATTCTGCCTAAAATATTGTTGTCCACTTCAACTACCTTTAATTTCTTGGTGGCAGATAGTGTAAATGCCAATAAACTTCCCATTGCTACTAACAGTACTCTCCAGGGCCCCAAGTGGCCCAGTGGTCTAAAGCGATGACCGTTACGGATCACTGCCATCTCACCTCTGTCTTCGTGGGTTCGAGTCTAAGATTCCAAGAATGGATATGTGAGAAAGCTTGCCAGTAGCTTCGCGTGGGTCAGTGGTTCTTTCTGTGGATTTCCCGGTTTCTTCCTCACCATTAATACTGGCCACCATGTATAGCCTATCATGTGCTGAAAAATGGCATTAAGCCCCACAACAACAACAGTCTTCTCCCGTTATCCCCAATAGCAAAAGTGGTCATTTTCACCAAATTTGAGTACATTCCATAAAATTACAAACATAACATTTTAACAATTTAAAAAGTGTAGTGATAAATCATTCCTGATATTTTAAAAGTATGCTTTTTGAATATTTCATGTTGTAAAAGTAGTTCCAGGCTGGATGTGCAATACAGAAGTTTTAGGTGTGCAATATGGAATCAATGGTTTAACATAGGTATTGAATGCCAGATCAGCCATGTAGGATTAAATTAGTATCTAATAAACTACCTTACTGCCAGTATTTTGTACACACCAAGCAAAAAATCATAATTAAGATTTTCACACAGGAGTATTCTATTCATATTTAGACGAGTATACATGTATGAATCAGGTAAAAAAAAATATCTTTAATTGTTTACATAAGACTCCTGAAGAAATACTTAAAAATTGTGCTAATAAAAAGTGTGTCCAGCCTAATACCTAACAGAATGGACAACCATCTGTTCCCTTGCAGTGTGTGCAGGATAAACAAGTTGGGAGTGTTCAAGATGGACTTCCTGGGAGTACACCTACCGACACTTTGCTTACATACAGTTGCTTTTTCTCATTCTGAAAATATTTTTTTTACACAAATAACTTTTATGCAGAAAATAAGATACACAAAGTTAACATGCTGACTGAAGTCTATACTAATTAAAAACAACTTCAGTGAGAAGCCACCTAACTTGGGTGTTTTAACAAGATAAATTGCTAAAAAGGTAGCAATGCCTACCTCATAACAGAAATAAAGCAAGACAAACAAGTCAACCAGTCTTAACAAAAGCTAGGGCTAATCAAATTAGTAACAAAAAAAACCCCAGTAGGCTACAATGTTCATAATAAAGGATAAATTTATGAAAGGCTATCCAAACCTAAATAGAAAAAACCCGAGTTCAAATACCAACCAAAGTAAAAATAATTGGTATGTGACCTGATTAACATGCAAAAATTTAACACAACTGACGATACAAGCAAGGTGAGTTTAATGATACATAATTAGCAGTAAGAAGGACAAAGGCAAATCAGTAGACTGTAATTATGCAAGGATAGGTTAGAAATTTAAATAAAATACCTACCCTCTGCTTATGATAAAAAGCACATCCTGTTATAAAACGCTAACACCCAGTGATGGATGAAAAAGAAAAGTAAATGCTTCTTGGCATAAATGACGCTGGACATGCAAGATGTCAACTAAAATAGAATTTGAGTGGGAGTGCACAGTATGTAAGGATGTCCTGCATGGGTGACCCAGTATTCAGGAATCATCTGGATCACAATGAAGAAATTTCTGTCATACAGTGGAGTTGATGTTCCTCTTGGAAAAGTACCAACTATGCAATATCAACATGAATCAAAATATGAAATACTCAAACATCATACATACAAGGTTTCTTTCAATGTTACAGCTTTATGATTAACCTATGATATTATGAATTTTCCAACCAAGTATTCCAAATGAGTATGAGTACTCTTGGCTATACACAGGAAGTATGAAGTTAATGATCATGTGACATGGCTATACACAGAAATTATGAACTTAATGATAATGTGACTTGACTCTACACAGGAAGTATAAAATTAATGACGATGTGACATGGCTCTACACAGAAAATATGAACTTAATGACCATGTGCTATGGCTGTGCAAATAAAAATTTGAACTTAGTGACCATGTGACATAGCATCTTCAAATATGAACTAGCCCACAACTGTATATATTTTCTCTATTTCTATTTTATTATTTTCCTTAATAATAAATTACAAACTAATTATTTTGATCCTTAAGCAGTATTATTTATTTTTTCTTTTTACATTATACTACTGAAATTTATGCATCTTGTATTGTAAAATTTAAGTATTTTTTATTGTTTTCATTATCTTCTTTTGCAATGGGAGGAACTCTAAAAAGTGAAATGCCCATGGTTTTCAGTAGTCCATATCAGTTACTTCCCATTGCTTAACTTGAGAGAAAGAAAACAGGAATTATAAAAGCAACTGAAAATGGTAAAAATTGCAAAGGATTTGGTAACTATTACTAATTGGACAAAAAACTTCAATATGTGTAAATCTTGATCATAAGAAGCTCACAGAAAATCTTGATCAGTTAAGCCTATTTACCAAGTATACTTGAGATCAGATCAAAATATGATCTCCAGAGTGGTAATAATTAAGAGTCAATCACTTGAATAATCACCACAATAATATAATGGATCTCGTTCATGTTGAACTCATCCATTAGCTTTATAATACAAACCCACATTCCAAGTTTGATCAAAACTGCAAAACTGGATCAAAAATATGATTTCCAGAATAGTAACAGATTCCTCAAATCAGATGCTAAAACACCTCATTTCTATGTGTACAGACTCAGCAAATCTGGTTAAAAACTGCCTCATTAATTTAAGTGTACAGACTCAATAAATCAGATGCAGAATCACCTTATTATTATAAGTGTATCTAACTTATTTTTAACTTGTCCATGATCATGCTGATGTATGCATATATTCCATGACTTATCCAAATCAGATCAGAAATACACACTCCACTTCAGTAACAACCCCAGCCAATCATATACAAGATAAACTCATTAATATGCAAGGATCTCATTATCAAAGCTCATCAAAAGACTGATGATGTAAACATATATTCTGAGTTTAATAAAAATTGGATAAAGAATTTGGTATCCAGAGTGGTAAGAAGCACAAATGTTTATAGATGGATGATGGGCAGGATGTTAGACAAGCAGCCATACTACAAATGAAATACTCAAACAAATATACGTGTATACATAGTTGTAGTGACTAATATGATCCCTCAAAAATAGATACATGTATATATAGTTATAATTTAGTTATAGAGACTGAGATGTTCCTTTATTACTTCTATGCTGTAATTACTAACAGCTTGACCAAATAATCCTAGCCATTTGACTCTTTATTTGTGTATATACAAGGGCATTCACCACATTTGAGGAATAAATCTAGCTATGGGGTATATTTTGCTGCTTAGCATGGACAAGTTATCCCACAAACACTAAGTATACATGATTATGGACAAGTTATCCTAACAACACTAAGCATGCATGATTACTATGGAAAAGTTCACAAATCAACACAGAGCATGCATAATTAACATGTGTAAGTTCACCCATCAACACTGAGCATGCATGATTAGTATGTGTAAGTTCACCCATCAACACTGAGCATGCATGATTAGTATGTGTAAGTTCCCCCATCAACACTGAGCATGCATGATTAGTATAAGTTCACCCATCAACACTGAGCATGCATGATTAGTATGTGTAAGTTCACCCATCAACACTGAGCATGCATGATTAGTATGTATAAGTTCTCTCAACAACACCAAGCATGCATGATTAGTATGGACAAGTTATCCCATGAACACTAAGCATGCATGATTAGCATGGATGAGTTATCCCATCAACACTAAGCATGCATGATTAGCATGGATGAGTTATCCCATCAACACTAAGCATGCATGATTAGCATGGATGAGTTATCCCATCAACACTAAGCATGCATGATTAGCATGGATGAGTTATCCCATCAACACTAAGCATGCATGTTTAGAATGGAGAGTTATCCCATCAACACTAAGCATGCACTATTCATGCACATCATCCTACCTATTGGTCAGGGGAACAGAAACTAAACAAACATTTTAATGAAATGTTGCATCCAGAAATCCTTCTGGTCAATCTTTGGTAACATGAAGCCAAGGCAAATAATAGTCCTTTCAAAGAACTGACATTCTACAGGCCAAAACAAAGAATTTCTAAGCCTGATTCTTCTTTTGAACTGTTTAGTGTAGAAACTATCTCTGATATTCTGAAGCAATAACATGATTTTCAAGATGACCATCATAATGGCCATACTGAATGTTGGATTGACACAAGATGACCATTATAATGGCCATACTGGATGTTGGATTGACACAAGATGACCATTATAATGGCCATACTGGATGTTGGATTGACACAAGATGACCATCATAATGGTCATACTGGATGTAGGATTGACAAAAGATAACCATCATAATGGTCATACTGGATGTAGGATTGACACAAGATGACCATCATAATGGCCATACTGGATGGAGGATTGACACAAGATGACCATCATAATGGCCATACTGGATGTAGGATTGACACAAGATGACCATCATAATGGCCATACTGGATGTAGGATTGACACAAGATGACCATCATAATGGCCATACGGAATGTTGGATTGACACAAGATAACCATCATAATTGCCATATTGAATGTTGGATTGACAACAGTTTCATTAGGGACTAATTTTATATCATAAAAAAGTCTTGATGGTGAAGGGGCCCCTGAATGGCTGAGTGGTTTAAAGCGCTCACTGTTATGGATCACTATCATCTCACCTCTGTCTGCATTTTGTTGAGTCTCGGGTTCAACTAATGTGGGTATGTGAGAAAGCTTGCCAGTAGCTTCTCGTGGGTCAATGGTTCTATTCAGGACTTTTTGGGATTCTTTCTCCACCACTTTTACTGGCTGCCATGTATAACCCATCTTGCACTAGAAAATGGCGTTAAACCCTACAACAACTTTATGTTGAAAACTCCTAAGTCAATATGACCTTCCATTTTGGAGGAGTAGTGATACATAGTTTTAAAGAAGGCAATTGTGGTGGACCAAGGGTCACACCACTAGACAAAGTGGGTGACACAAAGTCACCTAAAATATGTAAACTCTGCCTTCTTCTGTTGGAAAGCAAAACGACTTCACGCTGTGATTTTGTTTTAGATGTGATGTTTTTTTTAGATACATTGACCAACCATATCTTTTAGAGATGACCCCTCACTTTAGCCAGGTTAGTTCTAGTGTTTTGTAGTAACAAAATGTACTCATCAAGCCATCAAAAGCTAGGCCTATTTTTTTATCAATAATATTGACAAACTCTTGCACATTCACATGCATGTGTTTTGATAGCTGATTGATCATCAACCCTTTCCCAGAGTCAGTTAGCAACTATCACTGCCCAATTTCTGCATGTTATTCTTAATGATAAAAACATACAAACTTGTGTTTTGAAACCTTAACAATAGCATGTAAATAGCATTTGTGATTTAAGAACAAAATCGGTCATCTGGATATATTAACTGCCTTTTTGTACTCTATTTCATCATATAATTAGTTAGAAACTGTAGGTGAAGCAGTAACGAGGAAATACATCGCTGTGTGTGGAAGTACCAGTTAAAAGTTTATTAGATTGTCTGTTTCATTTTCACTTGAGACCAACCAGACAAATATAAAGTCTTTTGGTGAAAACTCCATACCAGATCATATTTGCATTTTTAAAAAAAACTAAAAACCAAAAGAATTCTTGTGAAAAGCCTACTATGGCAGCGGTATTGGTGTCTGATCAATACTATTTTCATTTAGTTGTTGTTGTTGGGCTTAACGCCATTTTTCAGCACATGATAGGCTATTCATGGCGGCCAGTATTAATGGTGGAGGAAGAAACCGGGAAATCACCGGAAAGAACCACTGACCCACGAGAAGCTACTGGCAAGCTTTCTCACATATCCACAATCGCCGAATCCTTGACTCGAACTCACACAGAGGTGAGATGGCAGTGATCCGTAACAGACAGCACTTTAGACCACTCGGCCACTCAGGGCCCCTATTTTCATTTTGGACCAACCTGATATCTTACAAAGTCTTTTGGTGAAAACATCATGTCAATATGAGGGATAACAAAAAACACGTCCAAGATGGCTACTATGCAAGCCTAACATGGGATTAAATGAGCATCATTTTCATTTATAGACAACAGGCTTAAGCTCTTATGGAATATGACCAATTGATATAAATATGATTTATTTTTTCACTCTCTATGCCCAAAATTTTACGACTGAGTTCGTAGGTGTGTAAAACTGTTTCAGATTTTTGGGTTTGTTTTATTTTAATATGATGTTTATATGGAAAACATTACCATGGTCTGAATTAGAAATGATCACATACATGGTAGGTCATGATGTACTCATACAGTGTATGTGTGTGTGATTTAGATTTTTCATGTAGCTTTTAACAATTTTTCAGTCACATCGCTATGATGTCTGCAGTGTGGCAGCTTTTAGTGATGTCTATCACTGGGGCATCATGCCGCACATATGTGGCAGATGTCCCATCCAGTAACATTATCTTGCACCAGGCTAACCAGTCCTAACACTAACCTCTTAATACTGTGTGCCAAGCAATGCAGCTGTTAGTACCATTTTTAAAAGTCACTGGTATGACTCAGCTGGGTTTCAAACCTGCAACCTCCCACATCCAAGGTGGATGCTTTAACCACTAGGCCACCGGAGCGGTCATACATTGTGTGAAAAAAATTAATTGCTGCAGAAATATTTAAGACAATTTTATAAGCCAAGCCCAATTTTAAGGCTGGTTGGAGATGGGAGACAAACAGTTTCAGGTATATAGTATAGATACATACCCAAACAAACAGAGCATCCCTGCTGCTAGCCATGTAAGGCCTCCGACTTGGTATGTAATTGACGTGTCGATCTCAGCCCGGCAGTGTTGGCAGACCGTGTGTTTTGGTGTGGGTCCAAAACTTGATTCATTCATCACAATAACTGTGGGCTGCTGAGTGTAGATAGTCTGATAACCTGGAGGTAAATGTCAGCACAATATGAAATTCTTAAAGATTTAAACAACAGTTTAGCTGTGATAATACAACAGTGGAGACTTTTACACAGGACTGAAGTGATTAATTTCAAGAAGAAAATGCTGATAAAAACTGTTGATAATATTTATTTTGGATAATAAGTATAAATTGCTTCACAATGCACACCTGTACAAAATTAAAAATCCTTCATACCAGGAATCCTTCTTGCAAACACTCAGATTGTAGTTGGTGATTTCTAAGATTGTCATTTAAAAAAAAAAATATTTTGTTTCTATGTTCAGTCCTGATGGTGGTATTTGATTCTGGATTGACATAATTTGTACAAACCTGAAAGCCCATCTTGACAGGATGTGATCAAATTTAATTAAATTCTGCTGAAATGTATCTGAGAAAAAATTGTTTAAACATGTGTTTATTTTCAGTCAGAGTCCTTATCTGATGTAGTTTTTACATCATTTATACAAACCCAATGGACCCTTAATGCCAGGGTGCAAGCTGACAAAATTCTGTTGAGATATTTAAAATTACACATTAATATCAAGATTTTTCTATTTTCTATTGGTATCATTTTGAACAAAATCACACAAGCACTTAATACCAGAATGTGATGTCATATCTGGTCGAATTCTGCTCAGCAGAATCAGAGAAAAATTGGTCCAAACAGTTTTTCTATTTTTAGTCACGGCAGCCATATTTGATGGACAATTAGTAATGTTAAATATGAAAGCACCCATTGACAAAAGGTTTTCTTTCTAATTTGATCAAGTGGCAATTAAGAATAATTTGCTGAATGGGTTTCAGTGTTTATCTGTTTCATACTTTTATAGTGTACTACTTGATGACTGATATGCATCATTTGTAGGAACTACAAATTTTTATATCACAAAACTTTCTCTCAAATCTGATCCAATTCTACAAGTAGATTTGAAAACAAAGTTGCTTAGGTTTTTCTATTTTTAGTAATGGAATGTACATTTGATGGTGGACTGGAATCATTTGTGCAAATTTTGATAAGAGTTCTATGCCAGGTCAAGATCTGTCAAATATGGTTAAATTCTGCTTAGCAGTTTTTGAGAAGTGGTTTTCTATTTTAGTAACAACAGCCATATTTGATTGCAGATTGACAGATCTGCCTAATATAAAAGGTTTTAATACATGTATTAGGATGCTGTTGTTGTTGTTGTTGTTATGGGTTTAACGCCATTTTTCAGCACAGGAAAGGCTATACATGGCGGCCAGTATTAATGGTGGAGGAAGAAACCGGGAAATCACCGGAAAGAACCACCGACCCACGAGAAGCTACTGGCAAGCTCTCTCACATATCCACATTCGCCGAATCTTAGACTCGAACCCACGCAGATAGAGGTGAGATGGCAGTGATCCGTAACGGACAGCACTTTAGACCACTCGGGGCCCCTTATTAGGATGCTATTAGCCAAGTCTGGTTAAAATTGGTTGAGTAGTTTTTGAAAAGTTGAAAATGGCAATTGTCAACTGATACACAATTAACAAGGCATAACACACAATAGAAATATACCACAAGCTCTCTTGACCAGCTAAGCTTAAAATTAAGTTCCATAAATCCACAACAACATTCCTCAAATTTGTTGCTAAAATATAAAAAATTTTAAGAATATCTAGCAGCATCTGAGAATTTTAGTTTCAATTAATTAATACAATCTTTTGAGTATAATAAATCTTTGCCTTCAGAAAATTCATTCCAGTCATGGAAAATTGGGATAATTTCTTGCCTATGTAAGAAAAAGTTCAAACAGACAACATAGATCTAACATTATAAATCTTCTCCCCACAAAAATCTAGCCTTTTGTACTGAGATTCAAATTGCTCATCCCTGAGTGACGACTTTCCTCAAAAATTTATTTTCAACACTATTTTAGAGATCTACATTTTTTTCTCCCAATATGAAAATAAATGCAGCTGTGTTTTTAGCAGAATATATCATCTTCTCTTCTTTGCATGATCATCAACCATGTGTTTACAATTGGTGCCCAACTAATCAAAACTGATAAGACATATCTATCAACCAATAAAAATGATCCTCTTATGCTTCTTTTGCAATGAGTGCACTTTATTCAGTAAGCCAACTTGGGATGCCCTCAATTTGGTTTAAAAAGTTACTATAACGATCTTTAATATTTATTTTCTAGTATCTTGTCTCTACATGCACCATACTGAAACTTTTTGTGCCTAAGATGACAAGAGTCTCTCAGAGAGACTGACGTTTTATTGGCACAAAGAATTTCCAGGAAACCAAGATAAGTCTGTTTCTATAGTCCTGTTTTTTTTTTTACAAACAAGATTTGATAGAAGATTTTTATCCCTTGAACATAATCAATCTACTGGCTTGAAAGTGTGGCATCTCTTGTCACATATCTGATGTAAAAGCTTTGGAATACTTCAAATTTTTCCATTAGCCCTTTGCTAACAACTACCCTGTGCTATATACAAGCATTGGCAGAATTAGATACTGCAATGATATATCTGAAAAAAAGTTTCGGAATCAAACTTGTGTACTGTATTGTGTTATGTCAAATAGTCAAAAATTCACAACTACATTCAGTGCATACTGGCTAAATGGTTTGCACTCATACCTATCAGTTCACCATGGTCAACAAAGAATTTTATGATTTTCCTGGGAAAGAAAAAGTTATGTTTAAAATCAAGGTTTTTTGTATTTTTAGAAAAACTGATGAAAAAATGCACATGGATAAAACTATAGCAGACACTGTAAAACTGAATAGCGGGATAAAAGCATCTTCGCTTGCCATGGTTCTGATAACCCTATTACACCTCAGTGGATTGAACAACAACACTGGTGCTTTGTCATAGTGACATCTTTTGGATTTCATGTGTTACCTCCCTTAGTATGTTATAAAAACTAACCAATAGCTTTGTGCATTGTACATTGGTCGAAAATGGTGGAGGCAACTGATCTAAAACGGATACTTTGTCAGTTTAACATCAAAAGTATGAGTATGTACCAGAGGGAAGCCATTACAGGTGTATTTGAGTGAAAATTATTTGTGCAAACATGGACTAGATGTGGAAAATTGTTTTATTTATCAGTCCTTTCTAGTTGTGTGCTCCCTTTGTCTCAATCATGCAGGAACGGTGTATAAATCTGAACAACTTAATTTTGATTGGATGCAGTGGCTGACTCAGCTGGGGCTTGAACCCATGACCTCCCACATTCAGGACCTAATTAACTTGTATAATAAATTGATATTATGTGTCAAGAAGATAAAAATAATCATGCATTACTCTATTGGTTAAAGAAGAAAATCTGTCATAAAATATTATCTTCAAAATTTAAACGCACATCATTACAAATATCATGAAGTGGATGATGTGTATAATAATAAGTACCATACTGGAAGTGTGTCCAATAACTGAAACATACTTGCACATGATGTGAGCTATGTGCATATAGTGGGAGGTCCAAGTGCAGCTAAAACAGGTTCAAAACATCCCTTGTATGGAAATAAGCAATCCCCATGCTAATTCCCAACCATTTTTAACACTAATCTTTGGTAATCTTTCTTTCAATCAGTGATCAAATTCTCAAATTGGCAATGATTTTGTCCAATCTCCAAATGAATCCACATTATGCAATAGATTTTATTCAATCAAGGATTGAATCAACACATTGGCAACATTTTTGGTTCAATCAGGAATTGTATCTATGCATTGGCAATGTTCTTTTTAAATGATCCACTATCACAACCAACACTGGTTCTCCTGTAAGGTATGACCCCAAAAATGCCAATTCTACAGAGCAAAATATTTTGAAAATGCTGATAATTTTGGTTCTGCTGAAATACATTTGTCAAGGCTACTGATTTGTTTGTCTCTAGTATTGTAAGACCTGTCATTTTTAAATTGTATCCAAAGGTAATCCGTCTAAGAATAGGCTTCTCTGACTGAATTAACTGGTCCTATTATCAGACTTGCCTTGTTGAGGTGGATACCCTGAATAGCATCCACTCTGGTAACCTTCTTTGGGTGGCTCATAATTTGGAGGTGGTTCATGTTGGTAAGGCCCACCAGGTGGTTCTTGATATGATGGAGGGGCACTGGGTTCACCTTTAGTGTTCTCTGATGCCATCAAGTAAAAACGGGTAAACTGCAATAATAATAATAATAATAATAATAATAATAATAATAATAATAATAATAATAATGATGATGATGATGATGATGATAATAATAATAATAATAATATTAATAATAATAATAATAATAATAATAACAAATGCTACTAAAACAGGCTTTTTGCAAAACATAATATCTAGCATCACCTGAAAAATGATGAGGAAAATAAATTTGGTTTTCAAATTAAGTAACATGCATGCAATTTGAAACAAGTTGTTGTTGTTATGGGGCTTAACGCCATTTTTCAGCACATGTATGTATATACTGGCTTCCAGTATTAATGGTGGAGGAAGAAACCGGGAAATCCACGGAAACAACCACCAACCCACTTGAAACAAGTATTAAATGCTTGGAAAAACTTATCTGAGTTGTAACACTTTTTTATGGTTACATTAAATACCCAACTAATTCCAAATGCATCCAGGTATTACCTTCTATATCCAATGTATACAAAGTATGTGTTTTTTAAGACTTGATTTGGAACATTGCTAATTCTATCGATTAAAACAAAAGATAACTTTTCAATGATCAAAATAAAGAAAATAAAATTATTTGAATTATTATCTATGAAAACCATTTCTGAAATGTTTCATAAATGAGGCCAGTATAGACTGTTTTAAACCGTGATTTTTAATTATTTTTCAAGCATTCCATGTTTGTTTTGGATTATATTAAACAAATAAATATTGTGTAAAGATTTACTGTTGAGTAACAATGTTAAAATTTATTTTACTGTATCCTTCAAACTTTTATCCTGTGGGTAAAACCTTCAACCAGTAAACCAACTTATTCCCACTGTCACCTTTGAAAATGTAGCAAATATTAAGAATATATTAATTTAACCTGAAAAACTCAGAAAACATTCCAAATCTGTTGATGCTACAGAACATTCAGTTTAAATATGTAATAAACAAAGACAGTGTGAGGGAAAACTACCCCTTATAAGTCAGATGCAATGTAGAGAGGCTGAGATAAAAATGTCACACACAAGTGAAAGCATAGATTCTGGATAGACATCATGGAGGTATGTTTTTCATGTGTGTGATAGGCATATCAGTCAGGAAAAAATCTACAGTTTTTGTTCTTATTCAAGATTCCACTAGGTGATTTGTCACTTCAAGCTGTTGTTGTTGTTGGGCTTAACGCCATTTTTCAGCACACGATAGGCTATTCATGGCGACCAGTATTAATATTGGAGGAAGAAACCGGAAACTCACTGGAAAGTACCACCGACCCATGAGAAGCTACTGGCAAGCTTTCTCACATATCCACATTCACCGAATCTTTGACTCGAACCCACGCAGACAGAGGTGAAATGGCAGTGATCCGTAATGGACAGTGCTTTAGACCACTTGGCCACTCGGGGCCCTGTCACTTCAAGTGGCTAAAGATTATGTGTGAATTAAAATTTTGTTATGTTTTTTTAACTGATCACAATTAAAGTACAACAAAATCTACATGTCAAATTGCATACCTGTCCTATAATTGTACATTCATGTGATGTATGCTTCTTTAGAGTCTGAAATTGCTCCTTTATGTTTGATTTCCTAAATATAAAGTCTATATTTCTTTTTTATTTGTATATTTTCTATGATTGCATGTTTGGAGTATGTATCTAAGTCTATTTACTTCAACAGATTCTTCTTTTTGTTTATTCTATAACATATTGTACAATCTGTTATTTGATATCAGTCTATTTGTACCAGCTTTTACTACACTTAAAAGGTTAAGGTTCTCAATAGATGGGTACCCTTGGGTTTTGATACTTGGAATTTAAATGTGACCCATTTCTGTTGCAAAGAAATGACAAAATTAATGTTTTTATGGTGTATATTGATTTGGACAAGAGCATTAGTTTGAATAATCCTTGATTTTCTCCTGGCATAATTTCCTACTGTGTGTGAACTGCAGATAAAAAATTACTCTATCTGTCAATGATTGACATTTGTTAAACTACATTTTACACCTTATCAGTCAATAACATCACACCAATGTAAAATCAATATTAACTGGGTGGAACCAACAGATCAGTGATGTCACAACTATGTGCTTAAATGAATCAAGGTTATGTTGTTTTGACATTATCTTGGATGTTTATGATAGTCAAAGGTGGAGAGAATCAATTATATCTTAATAGGATGAACTTTTTTTTTTATCAAATATTGACATTTGTTTGATTGCTCATCAAACTGTAATTAATAGAGAAAACTGCAGAAAATATGGTTGCTCATGATGCCAGTTGTCAAAGGTAGGTGTATAAACAACCGTATCTATTCGTGCATATGACAACACAAACCCCAAAAAAGAATAGGTAAAAATATTAAAATGTGCATATCCAGTGTATAAGCCAATTCACAAGTCCAAGTCATCAGAATTTGCATGCAGTAAGTTGAAAATGCATTTATTTATGAAAACTTATATTAGCAAAAATTACATGTATATCTCTCTATCAGGGTTGCCATGTATGATTAGATCATGGAAATGTTCAAATTAATATAATTTGTTTTTAAAACCATTATTTTTTTAAAATTTTCTGTTTCCTTATTGTTTCTGCTAATTTGAATGGACAATGATGAGAATTGAGCATTCACAGGTTGCTGTAACAGTACCTCTCTCTTTCAACTTCAGTTAATTATTGTTTGTTTATGCGCTCTTGCAGAATAATTCTGCACCATTCTGAATAATTCTGTCTGGTTTTTTTTGGCCTTGAAATTGTGAATACCTAATTCATTAAAATATGATCCCAGCATGACAACAATATTGTTTGGTTCAAACATAATTCTGCACCAGTAACTATGTTTATTTTTGACCTTGAAATTGTGAATATCTAATTCATTAAAATATGATCCTAGCATGACAACAATATTGTTTGGTTCAATGCTCACATTTAGGCTAGTGAGCATATTTACACAACCAGATGTACACTGAAGGTTGGAACATGCACTAAAATATAAATGAAATACATCCCACTGAATGAAGTACATCCCTTGCTAATATGTATTATGGAGTAAACAGCAATTAAATATCAAAGTACTGGTATAGCTGCCAGTCAAAATTCCCTCTTAACCAAAACTAGTCTAAGGGTTGTAACAATTAACTGGCCTGAACTGGTGCTGGAAAACAAAAGACAAATCTGCCAATTATAAGCAAAGAAGCCAAAACAACCAATTTTCCAGTATGTGGAAAATTATGATTTTGTTCAGCCAAAATACAAAACTAAAATAGATAGATGATGAGCTTAGTGGATCTGTATTATGAATTTTAGCCTTTATTATTACCATTCTTTCATGAACATGTAAATGATATGTGAATAGATGCTAGTTTTGTGCTTTGCACAATTAAACACATACCTTTTCATAAAGATTACCTCATTTTAGGATCACTTATATCACTGACAAATTGTAACTTGAGAGCATGAATCAAAATAACTGAAACAGCTATGTACGTCTCGCTGAAATGTGACCTCTAAGAATATGATTTGGTATACGGGAATAAAGCAAAACCTGCATCTAATACCTTTGGGATTAAACAAGGATTTAAGTGACACTAAGCATGTCATGTGAGGATATACAGGTTCAGTTTCAGATCGAAATAATACAAATGGAAGGTGCCAACTGGTAAAATGTCAAATCGTTTTCTATTAGTGGCTAACTCAAGGAGTATGCTTTTTTGGACAAACATTCACAAGAACAAACCCCAAAAAACTGAAAAAATAAATGAACATTTGAATAAGCAGCAACTGAGGGAAATATTTCATTACTTGCAAAATGATGACTCTATGAATTGTGCACATGACTTTAGAGTGATACGAAACCTTAAATAAATTGCCAGGAAAAGATAAAAGATCAACTGCGCAAGAAATACCAATGTAGCTGAAAATACTTTAGATATGTTTGGAATGATAAATGGACACCCATACATACAAACTGTGATACACAACAAATTATAAGTACCATCAATTACATGCTACACTAAAGAACAAATAAAGAATCTGAAACACTTCCTAACAAACAAAAAACCAACTGACTGGCACTGAACAAACATTCAGGCTTGGAAACTTTTATGTGACATGGTGAGATTGTTGGTGTACAAAAATCAGAGAGTTGTGAGGTAAAATGCAAATGACCATCCTACCTCTCTTGGTCCTCTACTTCTTCACAAAGATGCGTTGTATAAAACATACAAAGAATTTCTGGAACATGTGACAACATAACTTGATAAAGATGCAGAGACTATTGAAATGCGAATATCAGAGAATATGGAATGAGGCACGGACAACGAGCAAAGCTCTGACCAAGGCTATCGAATATGTGCTTCCTTCTGCAAGACACTATTTGTGCACAAAACATCTAAACGACAATGTTAAGCTTTTAGCTACAAATCAAGGTAGGAACTGACATGGTTGAGTATGATACAGTCATGAGGTCTCTGGTAGCGATGGTATCATGGACACCAATACTATCATAGAGTTTGAAAGCCGCTCTGAAAAACTTGAGCAATTAATAAAAGAATAGTTTGACATCAATAAAAAAAGGCCATGGAAAGAGCGCCTCCTCGTGGTGTGTCCTGGATACATATGGATAAATGAAATAAAATGAGCATTCAATTACTTTGAAGTGCATTTGTTATGTAACAGAACACTCTTATTCAGTACTTAGAATAAGATGCACAAATGGTAACTCTTTGCCACTGTGGTGGACTAGGTCTGTTAAACATTTTTTTTAATTGGATTTTCAATTTTCAATTTTGGGGTATTTAAGATTAAATTAAACAAATTT
The DNA here is from genome assembly GCA_016746295.1 of Potamilus streckersoni. Lineage (NCBI taxonomy): Eukaryota > Metazoa > Mollusca > Bivalvia > Unionida > Unionidae > Potamilus > Potamilus streckersoni. Next base: position 3,174,678 of record JAEAOA010000364.1, read on the forward strand.
TTGGTCCAGAAAGAATTTCAAATGTAAAATACAATTTTAAGTGCCTTTGGATATTTACAAAAGTTACCCATGTTAAACGATAACTATACAATGCATAATTATACTGATTACTTTTTATTTGACTTTAAATAATTGCATGTATATATTATGGGTGAGTGAGTGTTTTGAGACAGTCTTGGGGTGTCTTAAGTTGGTTTGTTTAGTCAGTTGGTACACTAAACCAATTCGTATTAACAAGTTCCTTTAATCCTGTACCTTATGTTCGTTACAAAGAAAATTGAGTCTAACCTGTAACAATATAACGTTATATTGTTACAGGTTAGAATCAATTTTCTTTGTAACGAACCCCTATGCTTATGTGTACTAACTGTGGCCTGAAATGAATATTATTTATCTAAATATAAAGCATATGCCTATATCATTATCCATCTGAGAAAGAAAGGAAAATTTGATACATTACTGAAACAAAATATGAATAATAAAATAACGCCGCAAATGCATTGAACACAATAGACAAGAAAAGAACCCTGAAAATAAGAATAATCCAAGCTCTGAACTCCAATATCTCGTAACTGAAAATCAAAAAAGCATTAACAAAAACAAATACAGCAGTTACATTTAACTAACTTACAAACTAATCACTAAAACTACTTTCTTTGATCGACTGATTACTTCTGTCTGGTGAATGTTTACAAAATTCAGTCTGGTGAGAGTAAGTCACAACAACTTCCGGCTAATACATACACCCAACATTGTAGTTTGGATGCGGATTCTCGTGCAAGTACAACTAGAAGTTGATACATTATACTGTATGCAAAGTGCAAGACACAACCCGCTTTAACATACTGTCAATGGACCATTGATGTTATTAAATGAGAATCCTCTTTCAACAGAAGAGTCATAGTTTAATCTTCTTGAATATGTTTCTGATTTCAAATGTAAGTAGTCAAAGGTTTATGAAGTAACAAAAACTATATAAAAAAATGTCCTACATCCCCGTTTGTTTGTACCCATCCCCCTACCGATTTCAATAACTAAAAAGTTTAATGTGATAAAATGGGCACATAACTAAGTCAACTGAATCATTGATTTATAATTTCTAACCTGACTTCACCAGAATGGCATTAATATTGGCATCCCCTTGCACCTTTCATGCTTAACGGACTTTCCATACTAACAAGGCGTCATATTCCGTAAATTATGGGGTAATTTATTTCCATCCTATTCGGTAACTGCCGGATAATTCGGTAAATTACGATAACGTTAAGTTTGGAATTATATTCCTTTGCACACATGAACATATCAATGAAACCACTTGTTAAATTCACGTGAAACGCATTTTTTTAATCATTTTTTTTTTCTTGATTCGACATCTTAAATATCGGAAGCAGACGACATATGCATGTACATCTTTAGTCGCGCATACAACCCTTTGCTGAAAATGGACTTGTCAAGGAACTGGAAATGGGTCTCAGGCATGTCGGTCTATAATACTGAAAACTTCCGTTGAGCATGAAACGCGCAGACAAGGTCGGTGTTGTGGCCATTCTACTCATAGTCTTGTTATAAAATATAAATCAATGAATGAATGAACTAACTTCCTTGCACTTTTTTCAAATTAAAGGTTTGCGTTATTGAAATCGGTGGGGGTGGGGGTAAAAATAAACTCAGACTTATTTTTTAAATAATCTTCACTCTTTTCCGTCAAGAATGAAATTAAGGTATCACAGAAATCAAAAGGAAAGGAGTTTTTAGCCCAGTGCGTTCTTACTCTCTTGACCATACCTCAAAATCCTCTTCAGGCTAAGTAGGACGGTCCTTACACAGCTGGGTTGAAGGAACAGAAACAACCGTACTATATAAATATGTTATAGAAGAATATGGATAAATTTAGTAATGTTAATCATTCAGCCAGTAATGTTAATCATTCAGTCAGTTTAGTTGTACCTGTTACACATAGTAAGGGTTTAAACGATGGCATGCAACCGGACTGTTGTGAATTTGGTTTAACCAATCTTCGTAATTCAGAAAAATTGATTTAGGAACATTCACATCTACAGCCACAGAAAAATAGTTAACCAAAAAGAGCTATTATGTGAATATGAGCACTTGTTTCCACCCAAACAAATAAAATCTACCATGACGTTGAAATTATAGATTCTACACACGTGAAACAGCATCGTTACAAGATAAATCCTCTCAAAATAGAATCTTTGAAAAAATAAATTCAATATTTGCTGGACATGCAGGGGAGGGGGACTTACTGGATAATAATTTCATAGGACCAAGTAAAAGTAAATGGAGTTCGCCGTGTATCTTGTGCTGAAACTAGATAATATTTTCCGCTTGTGAACCGAATGTAGAATAGTGAACAGTGTCACCTAAAACAGACCCATTTCTTATGCCGTGAACCGATGTCTGCAATGACAAATTTTTGAAATGCAAAAATACGTCAACAAATTTGATATTTTGAATAGATTCTGGCAAATTCCACTCACGGAATGAGTAAAGGAAGTTTCGGAATTCATAACTGCAGATGTACTTTATCAATATAAACTGATGCCATTGGTATTAAAGGTTCACATTCAACTTTCCAGCGTTCATTGAACATGATTACATCTGTTCCCGATAATTGTGACACTTTCGTCTATGATGTCATCATCTACAACGACTCTTGGAAAGATTACCTGGAAACCATTAGAAATTCTTCTCTAGCACAGTGATACTAATATAACAATACATTTAAGCAAAAGTGGGTTTTGTCGTGCTTGTGTTACATTTTTAGGGCATATTGTGGGACAACATAACCTATAATTGTTAAAGACTATCTCTGAATTACCCGAGCCTATCAATTAGAAATCAACTGGTGCGATTTAGGGTATGACTATATATTATCTGAACTTTTCATAATTGCTGAGCCTCTGACCAATTTGTTGAGCGAGAAGATCAAATTTTATTGGTCGGACAGATATCAGGAGGCTTTTGATAAATTAAAGGTCATACTTAAGTGCACCAGTTAGCTCAGCTCCATATTACAGTCAGCCACTTAAAATGTATGTTGATGCAAGTGATGTAGGGACTGGTGGTGTATTTATTCAGGAAGACAAACATGGTTTGGGTAATCTAGTGTGCTTTTTTTCTAAATAGTTTTAAACAAGCACCATATAAATTATCCCACAATCAAGAAAGAATTGCTTTAATATTTGCTTTGCAACATTTATAAGTGTATGTTAATTCAGCTCCATCTTTGATTATTGTATACAGTGATCATAAAATCCCCATTTGCTTTCATTAACAAACATAAAACAAAAATTAAAGATTGAAGAAGTTTGATGTTGCAACAGTACAACATTGACATTAGGCACATCAAGTGAAAAGATCATATGACAGTTGATGCACTTTCGCGTGTATTGAAAGACTCTAATACTTTATTTTGTGTACATCTTGTGACATTTATAAGACACCTTCCGATAAAATGTTAATTATTATTTAATAATTTCCCATAAAATGTTAATTATTATGGAATAATTTCCCATAAAATGATAATTATTATGGAATGGTGTGTATATTTGACTAAGATGTAAAAGAAAGCTTGATTATATTAAACTTTCATTTTCTTTATGAAGGGATTTGTTACTTATAGATAATTTGTATTGTGTGGTCAGTAATTGAAGGCTTAGGATTACATGTCAAATCACATATCTTGGGTTGTTTTAATAAGTTGCATGTTACATAGGTACTAATTGTCTGATTTTAGATTATATTTTAAGATCATTGTGTCCTGGAGGTAAACAAGTTTACAGATGTTGCGTTCAAGATCAAGCTTTATTTATAAATAATTATGTTCTAGAAGTTGTTTATGAATTTAATGGAAAATTCCTTTTTGATAAAAGAGCATTTTTAATGCGACATATAACATCTGGAGAGGTATATAAAGCTATTTACTTCAGAATTAATAATTTCTGTCTTGACACTAGTCTTTGGAAGAGTACCTGTTAATTTTGTTTCAGTTTAATATTTATATTATTCATTGGAATTACAAAGTGCTATGTGGCTTTTTGGACTAACTCACTATGTTAGGATTATTTTGAGTTCATTCAATGACATTTTATATTAAATCATTGTGATACAGAAAGCTTGTTGACACATTAGCACATTCGAGACTACTGGCACATCAGCACATTTGAAGATGGAATTCATTCGGATCACCACTGCAATTCATTTGGTATAATCTATACTTTTTAGACGTGTAATAGAAGTTTTAGGATTGTTTTGGACTTAATTCACAGTACTGTAAGTTCTTTTTAAATTTTCACTTTGTTTACTAAGGAAATAATTTATTTGTTTAATTTTACAAAAGTTGTTCGTTTTTCGCTATTTTCTGTTGCTTAATTTAAGATTAGAAAAGCATCATAAAGCTACATACGTGATGAAAATGCCCAACATTTTAAACTGTGATATTATTAGTATGAATTCTAAAAATCTAATACATGTTAATGTTCTTTACTTAAGATCGCGTCTTTGTGTCCGTTGAATAATTTCTGAGGGCGTAATGTTGCTGAAGTTTGTAAATGTATTAAATGTATTAAGCCTATTAGTCTTCTTAAAAGTATCATATTCAAAGAGCTAAAACATACACACTAACGATGTTTGAAATACAAAACTTGTCGGAAAAAATTAAAAACTAAAAGAAGAGAAACACTTCGTATACCATCGCAAAACCTAGTCATTTTGAATCGGCTCTTTGAAAGAGCATACATATTTCCAAGATCACGTATTTTAACAACTTTTTTACCATAATACTCAAGATCAAAATTTGAGAAACTAAATTGACATTAATTTATATGATGCACATAAGTTGGTATAAATGTGATAACAGACATGAAACAGAAAGGTCATGAAAGTTTGATAATATTGCATTTAATCGGATTGCAGCTACGGGGCATCAAGAGATGTTGAATTTTTAGCTTCAGTTTGAGTCTCAGCCGGCCGGATCTGCTCGTTTTCTTTAGGGTCCCGTTTTACTTTAGACTTTGCTGACTTTCTTAGACCCACCCCCACATACAAACAAACGGAGAAAATGCAAACTGCTCCATGACTTTTGTTGCTAGTGGCACTAGATAGGATTAGGCGGGAAAAAAAATATTTAAAATAATCGTTGGGTTACCCGACCCTATAAGTCTAGAATGGTGACGTTCTTCAAAATTAGTTAATAATATTTACACCTCTGAATCTTACTTCTTAACAATGGAAGCCAGAGAAAAACATAATCACCAGCTAAGAAATAATAATAATATGCGTGCTCATTTTAAGAACAAAATTAAATCAATGCACTCTCTTACCTTTTGAACCTACAGCTGAAAGAGAATGTAATATTCCCACTGATCACATTAAATCTTGTCCTTTTATCGTCATGTTCAAATATTTATAAATATAAATCAAGCAATATCTCTAAATAATTCTACCCAAACATTCCTATGTGCCAGACTTTGGATGTGAGTTAACATATGTAACAATTTCATACGCATGTGTTTGTGGTCAGCTCACTGTAGCACGTTATTTTCTTTCATAAAGCAAAATATAATAAAAAGATACAATAGATAAAAATAATAAGATAATGTAGCACATTTATTGGAAGACACATTCATATTGTCAGTACAGAAAAGCACATAAATACTTTTTTAAAACTGTTTTTCCATCACAAGCGTAAGATAAACAATACAAAAAAGGTAATGTAGTGAACACAAAGGATATAAGAAGGAAAAGAAGCTTCTTATATTAGGCTATCAACTCTTTATATAAAGAGAAGACATCTTAATGTAAGAAGCTTGACATCACTATAAACTACATGGCAGACAACATGACTGATCTTTTTAAAAAAAGTTACGTTAAAAATCCAAGTCACACACGCACACACACACACACGCACGCACAAACAAGAAAAACTTTCTTGTGCTAATTCGAAAGCAAAAATTGTTATGTCTGTTTCATATTCTCTGTCCAACTAATCACGGAGCGATCAAAATCGCTTAATTAGTAACTCCTTCTGAACTGCAATGAAAGGCAGAGTTTATAGTCGCTATCAAAAACTCATCACGCAACTATTGAAAAGGTTTAATTAGCAATTCTTCTTGAATCGTAATGAAAGGGTGACATATATTGTATTCCTTCATTTGAAATTAATCTTTTTGAACAACATAATTCCGAGGTCATTGACGTAGTCTTACTAGTAATTTGCTCCGTAATTATCTGAAGAAATCAAATTAATCCGATAGTGGGATGGTATAGCCTTAATGGGAATTAGCATTAAAGACACCCCCCTGGGATGGTATAGCCTCAAGATGTATAGCCTCAAAATATCAGACTGAAATGGTATAACCTCAATGGGAATTTTATATAGGTAGCAGGGAATGGCACAGGTGGCATGACGTCACGGTGCTGGACATTTGGCAACAATGTAGCAAGGAGCTGATTTACGCGTATCTATCACTTTAGGGAGGGCATCCGCATATATTATTATAGTCATGTATACATACAATAGATACATATAGACAGACAAGCATTACCCAGACCTGAAAATATGTTGATGGTGTTTATAAATGTGCATAATTATAATGATGCTATAAATAGTTATAATCAAGGAAAAGACTAACGCCAAAATGTATGTGACTAAAAGTATAGCTAAAATGACGAAATTGTCTCAGAATTTAAGGTTACTAAACATGTACCTGAACACTAATTTACATTGGTTGGGACTAAAATTATTACTAAAATTACAACATTGTTCCAGACTACATAGGAGATTAAGAAAATCTGGAACATTAATATTCAAGTGACTGGCTAAAAGCAACGCTAAAATTACGCAATTGTTCCAGAATATAACGGAGACTGAACTTATCCCAGAAGATTAAGCTATATTTGTTTAGTCTAAAAGTAGTACCAAGATTGCCAAAATGTCCCAAACCCTAGTGAAGACTGAGAAAAACTCCGAAAGATTGTATTCAGATTGCCTTGACTTAAAATATTCCACTAAATTTCTAAACAATTTAGCAGACTTAAATGAAAACTGATAACTAGCCAGATGTTTTGGTCGTCAGAATTAGCAATGACAAAGTGTAGCACTAAATTCTAAAATTGCACCGGACTTTAGCGGAGGCTGAAAATGATTCATAAATAATTTTTTAACATGTTACAAAGACTTAAAGTAGTACTAAAATAATTTAAACTCATACCGATCATTGCGGAAACTGAAAAATTGTAAATAAAAAATTAAAATAAGCGATACTATTTCGTCCATGGGAATTAGCATTATGGGACCTCACTTTTTCTATTATAGCGTCATGATTTATAGAGTCAATAGGAATTAGCATTACGTGACTCTACTTTATACTATAACGTCAAGATTTAGAGCGTCAAACGGCACACTGGGACACTAGCGTCAATCGGAAGTTTGTATGGGAACAATAGGAATGGAACAGGTAAGGTAACGTCACGGTACTGGACACTTGCAACGGAGAATAATAATGTTTTTGTGAGTTAAACATTAATTATTTATACGCAAACTATAAAAAAAAAACTTTTCAGGCAAGAAAGAATAGATCTTGGCGAGGTAATGGAGTGGTACTGAAAAGGGTCTTTGTCTCAAACGCATAAAACACACACCCATATACTATTCAATCCAACACACGAGCAAGCATAAAACACATATTATATACTATCCACAGCAACGAACGAGCCAGCATAAAAGACACAATATACTATCTACACCAACGAAACGAGCAAGCATAAACCACATCCATATACTATCCACACCAACGAACGAGATAGCATAAAACACATATACTATCCGCACCAATGAACGAGTGAGCATTAAACACAATATACTATCCACACAAACGAAACCAGCAAGCATAAAACACACATTATACTATCCTCACCAACAAATCGAGCAAGCATAAACCACAAAAATATACTATCCACACCAACGAAATCAGTATAAAACACACAAATATACTATCTACAACAACGAATGAGAAAAAAAAACCCACAACCAAATATGCTCTCCACACCAACGAAACGAGTAAGCATAAAACACACAAATATACTATCTACACCACGGATGAAAAGAAAAACAATCACACAAATATACTATCCTCACCAACGGATGAGAAGAAAATTCACAAATTTACTATCTCACCAACGAACGAGCAAGCATAAACCACAAAAATATATCACACCAACGAAACGAGGAATCTTCGAACACACAAATATACTATCCTCACCAACGAAACGAGCCAGCATAAAACACACAATATACTCTCCTCAACAACGAAATGAGCCAGCATATAACACACAATATACTATCCTCACCAACGAAACGAGCAAGCATAAACCACAAAAATATACTATCCACACCAACGAAACGAGTAAGCATAAAACACACAAATATACTATCTATACCAATGAATGAGAAGAAATAACACACAAATATACTATTTACACCAACGGATGAGAAGAAAACACAAATATACTATCCTCACCAAGGAAACAAGAAGCATAAAACACACAAATATACTATCCTCACCAAGGAAACGAGAAGCACAAAATACACAAATATACTATCCTCACCAACGAAACGAGAAGCATATAACACAGCAATATACTATCTCACCAACGAATGAGCAAGCATAAACCACACCAATATACTATCTCACCAACGAACAAGCAAGCAAAAACCACACCAAATATACTATTACACCAACGAAACGAGCAAGCATTAAACACACAATATACTATCTCCAACGAACGCGCACGCAAACACATACATTAGGAAAGGAGTGAGTGTTTATAGTTACACTTCACTTCATTCATACGAATAGGCATATTGAATAGAGATCTGGTTAGCCCTGAGAAGGGCTTTTTGTTATTAACTGCAAATGCACCTAGATAATGGATTCACCTTCCTGGCCTGGCACCACATACGCATCGCCGGCTCCAATCATTTTCCCAATTAATGCGTATTGATCCGAACGAAGAGGGAGCTTGAGTGGCCTCATCATCCCAGTTTTCAGTCCGAGGGATAGTGAAGACTTCTTCTCTTTGTCTTCTCCTATGCCCGAGTCGGGGATGGATAGGTCTCTGCGGCTCCCATTCTTGCCGCTGTCTCTCCAACTCATCCAAGGCCTCCTGCTCTCAATTTTCAATTTTGGGGACAGTGTTTCTAATACATAGGGGTGCTGGCAATGATTGTGGTACTGGTATTGGCTGCAGTGCTGGTCCTGCCAATGGAGGCATCCTCACCTCAGGTATCAACTCCAGACCCATGTCTTACCATAAGGTGAGGCAGGATCCCTCCTTTTCTTTCTTTCTTTCTCCTCTTCTTTCTTCTTTTTTTTTTTCAAAACTTCCTCAAGTCTGGCTTCTTCTTTCATTGTCTCCACAGCCAGCTCGTCCAGGAGACGTCTGGCATACTCCAGGTGCATTTGGAGTTCTAACAGTTTCTGTAGTCTACTACTCATTTCTTTGAAAAAAAAGTTGACGAGTGAACGATGGGTAGCTAGACTGACAGCAGCATCAGGATTATAGTCGCGTACTGCCTATGGCATTAGTGCGACTGGTTGTGGCCCCAGGCTGGGCGTATGTCCCTTTAAGAGGGCGCTTGGCTCCGAGCTGCTGAGTCTTTCTGGATTCGTGAAGGTCTCCAATCGAATGCTTTACATCGCTCTCAAACGTCAGACCCGAAACCAGGTCTCTCACCCGGGTAGCCGTCGCCACTCCAAAGTCACCGCGTTTTAACCTACCTAACTTTATTTCAGTTAGGTAAGTTATCTGGTCAAATTGTATCCAGTTGTTCTTACGGGAATCCTTATGCCAATGTTGTGTTAGCCATATTTGCAATTTATTGAATGCCTCAGATTTGTGATTTTTGAATACATCAATGTTTGAATTTTGTGTACTTAGCGTACTTATAGGGGTCAAAAACTTTTCTCCAATCTGTTGAGTGGATGTCACCCTTTATTGGTTTTATCTCTGCATATTTTGAATTTGTTTTTGTTTTGATCGCCTTTCCAAAGGATCATATTTGGTCGAGGATCTTCGAGACAAAAGTGAAGACTTGGTTTTTTTTATGTTATTTCGTTGGACAGTTGGCCTCGCGGCCCGGACTGTTTCTCTAATGTATTTTGTGTCCATGGAGGGAATTATAGGACAGCAAGGGGGGAGGAGGATAGTCCTTGACTGTTCCTTACCTTTGATTCGTTTCCAACACCTATTGGTGTTTTTCGTGTGCGTTCGGGGGAGTGGGGTTTTTGTGGGACAGCAGGTTGTGTTATCTGAGTTGTCCCTTGTTTGTTGTTTTGATTTTGGTTTATGTGTGCTATTTATGTTGGACAGCCAGAGTGGGAATGCTCTGGTTTTTTTCCAGTATAAGGCTTTTTAGTGTATGGGTGCATGTATGGGTTTGTTTTTGTTTTGTGTGTGGGGTGGAGTTATTTGGGAGTTATGTTAGTTATTAAAATTTTTCTTATTTGCTCGGCTTTTTGTTGGGTTATTTTTATTCTTGTAAGGGCTAGTAAGGGTTTGTGGGTGGTAAGCAGAGCTTTCTAACTACCCTTGTTTGTTTGGCAATTTGAGTTATGAAATTTTTCATTTGGTCAGAAGCGGTATGCCTCTGTTGCACATATCATTAGTGGTTCTAGTAGATTGTTGTCTTTGATTTTGTTTTGTTGTTTTCTGTTTTTTGATGTTTTGTTCTTAGCGCTGCTAGTTGTCGCTGTCAGTTGTTGTTTGTTTGTTGGAGAAGTTTATTTGAGTTATAAATCTTTTCATTTTTGTCTGAAGCGAGTTGCTTCTGTGGCGTATATTGGTAGTGGTTCTAGTAGCTTTTTGGATCCGGCTTTGTCCTTGTTTTGTTCCGTTTTGGATGTTTGAATCTTCGTTCCTATTTGTTGTTGTTGCTGCTTGTTGCAGCTTTTGTTGGTGCTGGCTATTTGAGTTATAATTCTTTTCATTTTGACAGAAGCGGTGTACCTCTGTTGCTTGTAATAGTAGGTGTTTCTGTGGGTTGTGGTTTCCTTTCTTCTTTACTCCAGTCTGTTTTAGGGTGTGAGTTCTCCGTGGTGCTGGTATGTTGTTTTAGGGGTTGTTTTCATTACTTGGGTTGTTAGTCGCCTTTTAGGTTTTCTTTCTCTGAAAAAAGGGGGAGAGGGAGAGAAAGTGGAGAAAGAGGTAGTAGGTAGTGTGGGGTAGAAGGTGTGAGTGAGTCGTGCAGTGATAGTAGGTAGTGTGGGGTGGTAGGTGTGCGGTGAAGTGAGTTATGGGGGTGTGTAATTGGCTTTTAGTAGTTTAGTGTAATGATTTGTATTTATCATTGTTAGGTAGGCTATTACGGTTAGTTAGTTTGCAATATTAGTTGTTTATTAGGATTGTTTTTTGTGTTTGCACGAGTATATATTGTTAGTCTTTCTATGATTTACTGAGTGTTTTAGTTCAAGTTTAGTTTTTTTCGTGGCGAGTTTTCTTTTGGTGATTATGATGTAATGGTTAGTTTTGTTGTTTTTTTTTTTAAAAATATATTTAGTAATTGAGGTTGGGTTGTGCGGCTGTTTTGTTCTTTTCTTATTGCTCTGTGTTTGTGGTGGGGTAGTTGGTAGTTGTGCCGTCTGTTAATCGTGTCGATTCGATTTGTAGTTCTTGGTAATTTATGGTTCCCTAGGTGATTCAGATGCAATCGTATTTAACTGTTGTTTAGAGAAAATTGAGGAGTGTTGGATATGTTGTCTCCAGGTTAGTGTTTTTATCGGTACAGAGGAATTCTGGGTATATGGTTGGTGCTTTAAATTTCTTTAGTTGTTTTTGCATATCAGTCCTGTTTTTATTGTGTAAAAAGCATATATTAAAGAGGTGTTTGAGGGTGATTGGTACTTTGCATTTGGTGCAGTTTGGGTCTCTATTCATTCCGTTTGAGGTTTTGTTCAGAGTTTTCCCTGTTAGCCGTTGGTTGATTGCTCTGGTTTCATTGGAGGTGAGGTTGGTGGGGGTGAGTGATTTGCATTGGACTTGTGCTTGTATAGTGTGTAGTGTTTTACCTTTTTTGTTTGCTGCCCATAGTTGTTGCCATCTTGTAGTCATGGTTGTGGATATTAGACTGTAGATTTCTTGTGCACTGTATACGAGTGGTTTCATGTGTACCAGGGACAGTCCGGTGTTTGCTGCCGCATCTGCTTTGGCATTGCCAAATAGTTGGATGGGTGAGGGTACCCACACTAATTCTGTTTTGATGCCTTTCTGTTCTAGTTCTCTGAGTTGTTTGTGTACTTCTTGGAGAAGATTCTGTCTGGTGTTGGTTCGGTCGTTTTCTATGGATGCGAGGACACTGCTGGAGTCGGTGATGATAAGATAATGTCCTTCTTAATGGGTTGTAATCCATTCGATGCCTTGATTGATGGCCCAGAACTCTACAGTGTTTATTGAGCAGTGGTCGGGGAGTCAGGCGTTGATGATATGTTGCTGGGATGGTATGACTACAGCTGCTGATGTTCTGTCTGGTTCTTGGGTTTTGGATCCGTCTGTGTAAATGTGTGTGTGTATATGTTGTTGATATTGAGTAGAGAGGAGATGTATTATGTTGGTAAGTAGTTTCCAGGGATTCTGTTGTTTCTTTCCTAGTGATTTTATAGTCCAGTTAATGTTGGGTAGTGTGTATTTCCAGGTGGTTGGGTCTAAAGAGAGTGTTTGTTATGGGCATAATTCTGGGAGTTGGAGTTGTTTAGTAAGTAGGTGTACTTTATTTGCAGCAGGTGGGTTGGGTACTTTATTGGGTTGGAAGTAAATTCAGCATTTGTTGAGTATAGTATTGGCTGGATTGTTGGTTTGAGTAGCTATTCTTGTTACATAGCGGAGAATTTGTTCATCCCTTCTGAGTTGTAAGGGTAAATCCCCCGTTAAGACCTATAGTTCTTTTAGTCAGGAGGTTGGGAGTTGTCCGGTGCCGAGTCTAAGAGCTTTATATTATACTCTGTCAAGTTTATGGAGAAGTGTGTTTCATGCGGAATCATACACATGGCACCCATAGTCAAGTTTTGATCTAATTAGGGCTCAATAGAGTTGCACTAGTGTCTGTTGGTCCGCCCCCACCAGTTTGTACCTCTAGTGTGTTTTAGGAGATTGAGATCTTTTTTACATTTTTCAATGAGTGATTGTATATGTTGTTTCCAGGTTAGTCTGTCGTCTATTGTCATCCATAGGAACATGGTGTGTGTGACAAAAAGGATAGGCTTACCTTGCAGTAGTAGTTTCGGTGTTGGTTGTTTTCTGGTTTCGGGTTTGGAAAACAGGATGGCCACGGTTTTTCGTGGGAGATTTTAAATCCCTTATGATGTGGCCCAATTGGATATGAAGTTTAGTCCATCTTGGAGTAGTTGAACATATGTGGTGCTTGTTGGGTCCCCTGCTAGCCATATGCCACTATCATCAGCAACTGTGAGAGGTTGATTGGGTGTGGTACGTAGTTTTGGAGGCTATCAATCATGATGTTGAACAATGTTGGGCTTAGTACACTTCCCAGCAGTATGCCGTTATGCAATGTGTACGTGGAAGAATATTGGTTACCTATTCTTACTTTGATCATCCGTCCCTGTAAAAAGTTCGCTATCCATCTGTGTATTTGTCCTTCGATGCCATATTGTTTCAGCCTTGTGATTAGCCATTCGCTCCAAACTATATCAAAATCTTTCCCCAAATCTATAAAAATGGCTATGAGGTGTCTATTTTTCTTTTTGGGGGCGTTAAAGGCTAATTTGATGTCCACTTCTAATCTAAATAGCTGGTCTAGTGTTGAGTGTCCGTTGCGAAATCCGCTTTGGCAGTCGGCGAGTGGTGTGTTGTTGTTTATATGTTTGAGTTTATTATTGATCATAGTTTCCATTAGTTTGCACAAGGCAGGGAAATTGGTCGGTAGGATATGGTTTGTAGTGGGTCTTTTCCTGTCTTATGGATAGGGGCTACTGTAGCTTCTTTCTATTTTGCGGGTAGTGTGCCAAGATCCCATGTTAGATTGTAGAGGTCGAGTGTTATTTTAATGAAATTATGTGGGGGATGTTTGAGTATGGTGTAGCTGATGTTTTCCGGTCATGAAGAGGTGTTTTTCTTGGTCCTAAGTGTTTGGTGCCATTCATAGGTGGTGAAGGGTTCGTTGATTTGCGATTCTTGCTCTTGGGTTTTGGTGTCCTGTGCGTTAAATAGCTGTGGGAAGTTTGCTTTGATTTTGTGTTTTAGTTCCAGAAAGGCGGGTTCTAGGTTACTATTGCTGCTCGCATACACAAAGTGCTTCGCAATTTTTTTCTGCTCGTTCCTGGTCATTGGTTGTTCCTTCTACCTGTTTTCTGCTTTTGCCATGCATATTTTTAACTTTAGTCCAAAATTCTTTGGTGAAGGGTTTATGATTGAAAGTTGAGCAGAAATTCCGCCAAGATTCGTTTTTGGCTTGTTTGATTTATGTTTTTGGTGTCCTCGTTGTTTTTGTAGGTGTTTAAATCTGTAGAGTTTTTGGTTCGCTTAAATTTGGCTAGAGCTCTTTTCTTTTCTTTGATAGCTTTTTTTTTTTTACAGTTTTCTGTCCACCATGTTGGTTTGATTCTTGTTTATGTTTATGTTTTTTTATGTTATCCTCTGCTGCACTCATGATGGCTGAGGCAAGGTTGTCAGCGTATATCTCTGGGTTTGGGTCGATGATTTGTTCTAATGGGAGATGTCTTAATATATTAGTGTATGTTTGCCAATTAGCTTCGTGGAGTTTCCATCGTTGGGGTAGATTGCGTAGCTCTTTAGGGCTGTGGAGTTAGGTGTTGCTATGTATAGGGTAGTGGTCACTGCCCATTGTAGTTTCAGTTTGTACCTGCCAGTCAGTGTGTAGTGCCGTGTTGTCTGTGGTCAGGGTTAGATCAAGGACTGATTGTTTTCCGTTGCTGATATGGAGTCGGGTTGGTGTTCCTGTGTTGATTATTTGCATTTTCTTCTTTCGGGTTAGGGTAACTATTCTTTCTCCCCTTTTGCCAGTATATTCGGATCCCCATTCCTTGTTGTGTGCATTGAAATCCCCACATATAATACTGTTTTTTGTTGCGTTTTTGGTGATCTGATCTATGTTCTAGTAGTGTGTTCTTGGTGATTAGGTGGATTGTAGATGTTGTATATTGTAATTTGCGTTGTGCCAATGGTGGTTAGGGTTATTTGATACTCTAGTGAAGTTGAGTGGGGTGGGAGTTTTATTTATGTGGCTGTGGGTATGTTATTATGAATGTATGTGACAAGCCCACCTCCTTTGGCCCCGTTAGGTCTCTTGGTACAGAAGTATAAGTCATAGTCCCGGAGTTTTGGTGGTTTGGGGTTATAGGCTGGAAGGTTTGTTCCTTGGAGACATATGACATCCGGGGTGTGTTCGCTGTTGAAGGATTTACATGATACGTTCCGCGTGGTTGGCCATCAGTATACGGCAGTTTCATTGTCAAATTCGGAGGGTATCTTTGCGGTTATGAGTTTCGTTCGTATTGTTGTCTTTGTAGTGTTGCTTTTGAGGTGCCTTGTTGTTCTTTATTTCTTTCTGATTTGTTTATTTGTTCCAATGTCGTCTTACCGTTAGACGGATACCTAGGATTTCTTTGATGGTGTATAGTCGTTGTAACTGTTGTTGTGAGCTGCACCATAATATGACGTTTGTACCTGTTTTAATTGTTTTGAGTTGCCTCTGATGTATGGTTCTAAGTTGTCCTGTGATGGTTTTGTGTGATAGCGTCAGGAACTTAGGGTTGCGGCTGCTTATGTAGAGGGTGAGATTTGTTGGGTGGTACTTTTCCTTTTTGATTTGCTTTTTTTCTGGTGTTGAGGTAGCTGTCTGTGTATCGTTTTGGTATCTTTCCTCTTGTAATTATTGATTTTCTGGGGAGTCATCCTCATTTTGGGAATGAGTGGTATAGTTAGTTGATCTGTTAGTCTGCTTTTGATATGGAGCAGGTTTGATGGGTTGTTTTTGGCTTTGTTTCCACCTTTGAGGGGTTGTTTCCCTTTTGGGCAGGTTGCCACTTCCCCATAGTCTTAATTATAGTCAAATATACGGATGGATGGACGGCTAGTTTGACGATTGAATCTCGTTATTTACGTGGAGCACGGGCGTGATGGTAAACACCCCTAGATACTAAACTTTGCACCATTATATGAAACGCGCGGACTTAAAAGAAACACTTACGTTAACTTTTTTGATTAACAAACAGTCAGACACGATTTATGGACAAGACATAGAAAACAAAGGAAACATTTTGTTTTGTTTTTCTGACCAAAGAAACGAAGTGTTTATAGGCACACTTCTATTTTTTCTAATTATAATTTTGGCAAATGGAAGAAGTATATATTTTCGAGAGTATTTAGTAGCCCTGAAAAGGACTGTTTGTTGTTGACGGAGAGTAATGGCAAGTTTTTTTTTTACTCTCTAAGTTTGCGACCCCGTCTGGGAGCAGGTTTTCCTATACAATAGGGCATGCTTCTTCGAAAAGAGAAGGAGAATTCTTTGGTATCTATTCGGCAGTCCACCAATCCTCTCTCTGGTTCTTTCTGCTGTTGCTGTTTTTGTTGCTGCTGCTGCTGCTCTTCTCTTTGCTTCTTTTGAAGTATTATTTTGTAGTCTATTCTTCTTGTTCTTTCCTTATTTATTCTCTAAAGACATCTTCTATGAGGTCTTGGGCTATCCTGACATTCTCTATTTCTTCAGGCTTATGTATCAGGCTTAGCCTGACACGGTGTAATTGAACGTAAACTTCATTGAGTTTATATAGTCTGGAAGGCATCTTCATGGGTTGACGAGTCCACAGTGGATGGTCAGATTGGAGAACCCACTTGCTTTATATTGTACAAGCACGGACGTGTTAGAAAAGTACGGATGTGTTACAAAACATCCCTATTGGGTTTTAGTATTGGAACGTAATGATGGTTCGTGTCATGGTGATGGATAGAAAGAAAGTCAAAGAGCATATATTCACAGTGATATTTTTTAACAAAACAAATGACAGACACGTTTCCCCCCCCAAAAAAAAATACATTTTTATTCAAATAACAATGAACACAACTAACAAACAACAATAATATCCAACATACAAATTATTTTTGACAAGGTTGACAACGTTGTGAAATCATGTGAGATTTCCATTAATCAAAGACACAAGACCATTGATGTACACTACGTTTTCTAGCTAAAGACAAAAGATAACAATAACGACCATAAAACCATTGATTTACTTTTTCATCGTTTCTCGATGAGTCACGAAAAAAATGTTCTAAAGAATATCCAAGACTGCGTTGATGAAGAAAATGCATACAATATTGTCCACACACCATGGAATCGTTGCCTTGTATTTTCATATTGTTGAATCGAGTCGTCTGGCCATTTCTTCTTATAAAGTCAATGATATCGTCTTCTAAAGGCGGTAATCCATACGAATCAAAATACTCCACACAATTATCTTGAGGAAAGTACACGAATATCCAGTGAGTTCCTGCAAGATGACTGTCGTCTCTGTTGATGACATAAGCTTGATGGTCCTGAGGTTTGCGATGAGGGAGATCATCTTTAGCACACACAACAGGATTCCAAGCAACAGAATTCAAAAGGTAATAAAGTTCCCAGGTAACCATTTTTTTCTGGTTGTTTTGTTTCTCTTATTTTTTTACAGTTTTGTTTTAAAAAAATAAGTCATCAATTTAATTCTGACTTTTTGCTTGAAAAGTTCTGACAAGTAACCGTTTTTTTTTTCGCCTTGTTTCCCAACTCTGGGCTAAGAGAGCTCCGATGCGATAGATCTCTGGAGTAGTCAATGGAAGACAATAATGATCACGCAAACCTTCATACCACTCATGTAACATGGTTTCTTCTGCGATGATTCTCAAAGCTTCGTCTAGATACTTGTCCAATGTTTCTTCTTGGTTTATCATGATAGATTTATCGTGTTGAATTTGACTGAGATGATCGTTTTGACATCCAATGCAATCTTTCTTGACCAATTCTGTAATTTTATCCGCCAAGTGTTTAGAGAAAAAACAGGACACAAATTGTTGTTCTTGTTCTGGCCATCTAAATATAACTACTTTGTCCTCTTTGTGTTGGTTTGGTGATTCTGTTTTCACAGTATTCACTCCTTTCATTTCCATAGATTCTTCAACTTTCAAAGAAGGATAAGTGTCTTCCACAGTGTCTAATAGTCTAAAATGACTTCTCTCAAATTGTTGATTTCAATGGTGTTATCGAATTTGGCTTACATGATAACGTTCACCGTCTCGGCGAGAGCATCTGCAAACTGAAGTTCCACACGCAGTTGATCAAATTTTATAGGGTGGAAATGTCCCTCGTCGCTGCCTTGGTCTGGAGTGAAATCAAAGGCCCACAAAATGTAACCTCCGACATAATCTTCGTACGAAATACTGTGATTAGTGTTGGTTCCTAATTGTTCGGTAGCTTCGTACAGGGACAAGTATGATCTCAAGTAATTCCTCTGCTGAAAGTTAGGTTCAAAGGGTCTGGTACACAAAGTCTTGCCATCGCGACTGACTGCGATCATGGACAATCTGTACTGATTAATATCGAAAGGATTGGCAGTAACGGTTCCGTTGAGAGCTGCATTGCTAACGATATCAACGATTAAACGTTTGGGTAACTGTCATTGGAACAGATGATCTGCGATCTTGGATCGGAGTCCAGTAGCAATGGTGAATGTTTTCACTTCTACATGCTGAAACGGTACTTGGCGGTCGTTCTGCTCAAGGTGTGACTGATATCGTTTCCCGTTTTAGGTAGCACTTCTACGCGGCGTACATAAAGTCTGGCTTCTTGGATGATGGTTTTGCATTCGTTAGTATGAGCCATCGTATAGAAAGAAAATATAGTACGATTTAGTCTCAAGCAAATATCCACTCCGTTTAGCAAATACTTGGCTTGCAACTACATGTCCAAATTTAAGCGATCCATCAGTTCTAAACTACGACCTTGCATAATTTTCTTTCGGCGATCTTTAAAACCCACATTGTGAGGATCGTCATCGTCTGTCAGGGCAGTGTCGTTAAACTTAGCTTCACCGGAGGTGTCAAATTTCCAAACCACGCAAGCATCTAGATGTATGTTCTTGCCCTTTTTTCCGTATGTCAATAGATTTTCTAGGTACGCTCGGTAAGGGAACGTATTCATGCTACTGCTGACTAGTTGGTTATTTAAATACAAATCAACTTCACTGAAGAAGGAATGCATGAAATTGTTGACGGGAACTACTTTGGCATTGCCATCTGGAATTGTGTTGTCGGTTTTGATCACTTTCAATTTTAGATACAAGTAACTGCTGTTCTGATCAATATAATCTTCAGGTTGTCCTTTCATTACAAACTGGAATGGTGCTGAATCCGTCAAAGAGGAGACGGGATGAAATTCGATCCATTGGGATTCTTGCATGGTCATCATGGTAGGTGGCATGGCTTGCATGGTCATCATGGTAGGTGGCATGGCAAACAGATCCAGTTCCAACTCGGAACAAGCAACGGACTCTCGGTGCATCAAAAACGTTTAAGTCATAAACAGTTTTTCTTTACTTAGTCTTTCTAGCTCTAAGGGTGTGAAGTCTTCTGAAGGGGTGTTTTCGTCGTCTTTTTCTGCCTTGTCCTTTCTATGGCAACAGGGAGGTAGGGATATCTGACTCGGTATTGCCCAGGGCATTTATAGGAGTTTCTCGCAGACCAAAAAGGGTTTTGCCAGTTTGAAGCAAAATATTTTTGCCTGCTCTTAAGAAAGCTTCTTTGGGATTTTGTTTGTCAATGAGGACATTTTGAAGGGTGTGCAATCCACGTGTCACCATCGGTTTCAACACAGGAATCACAGTACGAAAGGCCGATTTGAGAATTTCCTCATAACCATGTCCTCGTTGTCGAGCGACTCCTTGGTACACAGGATACATGACTGGCAAGAAGTTTTTAGAGTACTCGTTTTTAAACATGGAGTTTCACTGCGACTTTCCCTTGGGTGAAATAAATGTTTTGTCCCGGATCTAATTTTAAAGTAATCTTGTCAGTATCGAAATACAACTTATTGACAGGTAAATAGTGAGGATGTACACAAAAATCAAATTCAGTCCTTGGTTCATTTCTACAAGGTATCGAAAATATTTGGCAAAATCCAAGTTACCGGTCACAGCTGGTATTTCACTTGTAACCTTGATCAATTTTGGGTTACCCCTCAGAATGTGATACAATTCAGGACAAAATGCAATGGCCAATACTTTGTCCTCCTTAAATTGCACCAGGAGGCGACGACCTATTTTGTGGTACTCGATTGTGACACTTTTTCTAGCTCTCTCCAAGGCTTTAGCAAACTTGAAATTGAACCTCTCAGCAAGGATTTTCACCAAGTGTTGGCCACTAAAATAATAGCCTGCAGGAATTTTCAACTGATAAGTGGTATGTTGAGTTTTTTGGTCTGTGGATTTCGTAAAGTCAGCCACAGCACTGCGTTAGTACATGGCTTTTTGCAATTCATCGTCACAAACTTCTATGGACACAGTGTTTTTATTTCGACGATGTTTTTAATTAGGGTAGGGTGAATCATTTCCACCGAAGCTACTTCCCAATGGACTCTGTGTTCGAATTGAATGGCCTGAGGTAATCTGGCCGTGTAACAGCACAATGTGTTATGGTGTAGAGTGAATCATTTCCACCGAAGCTACTTCCTAATGGACTCCGTGATCGAATTGAATGGCCTGAGGTAATCTGGCCGTGTAACAGCACAAGGTGTTATGGTGAAACACCTCCATAGAACTGTCACTGGGTAACGTTAAGTAGAATTGGTTGTTCATTGTTCCACAGTTCAAGTGTTTGAGTAGTCACTGGAAGTCAGAGGAGTGTCTAAAAGAGGATGGTTAGGGCGACTGTTGAAAATCACGTTAGACAACAAGCTCCCGTTGTTGTTTACGTTCGATGAATATTTCAGGGACGGATTGGGAAGAAGGTAAAAATTGCAACTGCTGAGTTAAATGGTCCACAATTATTGTCTCCTTGTTGCAAACTCAAGTTGGCACTGGTTGAACCGATAATACAAAACACCACAAAGATTTGACAGAAAAAGACGATTTGCGTTTTAGGCACACATTTGCCACACCACACCCTTAAAGGTTACTTTTGTAGATCTTGCAGAGAAGAACTGTGGGAAGGAATGGTCACTGTAGGAGCTGAGACTGTGTTGAAAGGCATGATGGTCACATCTTTTTATAGTCGATGATTTGAAACTGTCGATCCAAGAGTGGAAACTTGACGGATATCCTTCCCAATATACTTTGACTTCTTTGACACGGTGTTTTCCCACTTTTCGTGTTCTTCGATCGAGAATGCGTTTTGTCTCGTACACGTCGTCTTATTTTTCGGTCACACGTTGTAACTCGGGTAAGTAAAACGTTCATTTTAACACTTCCCCGTTCTAGTCTTCCAATTTATAGACTGGAAGATAACGACCGCATACTCGTTCAGTGACTTGAAACAATTCGGTGGTCCAATTGGGTAAGTAACGTTTGTCGGAAGTACGTTTGGTTTTGACAATACGTACCCAATCTCTTATGGCTAACACTCCACCTTTCTTGGGGACAGTGACTGACGATGACGTATCAAACAAGAGCTCGAAAACGGTCACTTCGTTGTCGGGAGTCACTTCTTGCGGGACACATCCAATGCTTCGATGGTAAGATTGGTTGTACGATTGAACTAGGTGTGTCAAGACGTCGATGTACTTGAGAGTGTGTTGATTTGTAAAATATTTCCAGATACGTTCTTTCAAGTTGCGGCGAAAACGTTCCACGATACTGGCTTTGGTTTCGGGATTCTCTGTGGTAAAAAATGAATGTCACGTTTCATCAATTCTTTTTTGAAAGTTTGCGATTCCTTTGTCGGTGTGCCATCGAAAAGGGTGACGAACACGTTGTTTCAATACCAGTTTCAGGGCTCGCACTAATTCATTCTCGATTTGTAAATCAAGGGCATAACCCAAGCAAATTTGAAAAATTCTACTTTGGTGCAACTTCTAGAATAGTTTCGTCGAATGGCTATAGTGTATGTGGCTTGTTCTTGCAACCATCGTTGCACTTGTGGTAAATGCATACGTTTCAGTTTTGTTTTGGTAGCACGATACAATTTATGAACTCCTCCGTAACCAGCTAAATGGGATGGATCGTATTAAAAGTTGGATAAGACCTTCTACATTTTTTTAAAAATAAGTGATCCAATCTTCGCTGATGCTACTCTGAATGAAGTGAGAGGGTGGTTGGGAAACGGCTTTACGTGTTCGATGTTCCACAGGAGTCGAATTGAAAGGTAGTTTTGGTAATAGTTTTTGGCTGTGGTGGTAAGGAAATGGTTTTGGTCTTCTTGTCTTTTTCACTTTTGCTTTTCCTTCTTTCTTTCTCACTTATGTGGAAGAAGGAGTGTGCATAATTTTTATAACCTTTGATTTAACTTCTTCTCGTTGAGGTGTAGGAGTAGGGGTCAACAAGGACGCTGTAATCTTTCTAAGAAGGGAAGCTGTTACCGGTGTTTGAAAGACTTATCGTGCATCTGCTTCTTCAGACATCCTTGGGCCTGCTTCTGTCTTGACCTCTGAGGATAGTGGAAGTGATGGACTTTTCATCAAGGCCTTCAAATCTTTCAGAGTGGGTGGAGCATTTTCGTCTAAAGCTTTTATGGTCCATTGTTCTTGCCATCGTTTGTAACGGACTAAAATCAGTTTTCGTCCTTCCATCATATTTCAAGAATGACGTTTGAGATGCTTTGACTCCTAAGCTACCTTTTATCTTGTTGGTCCTTTTTATCTTCCCAGGATATTTCCAAATGTTCCCATGTCTCCTTTTAGCAAGGGTCCTCCGATTGTACAAATGACTCCTTTCGGTATCATGGGTAAATAGGATACAAATCCTCCGCGTTGCACCAACGTCTTTTTTCTTTTGACGAACAGGTATTTTCTTTGGACCATTTGGCGAATAACGTGTCGATGTTTTCCTCAGCATTCTTCCTGGTGTTTAGACAAAGGTACCTTGCCTTTCAAGACATTCAGATAATATTCGCACACTGTATCGATGACATCTTTGGACGCAGTATGAATGTTCTGTTTTCGCATGGTTGGAGGAGCTTTGGATAAGACGGACAACATGTCTCAATGTTTGGCTAAACGAGGTGGCAGTCCTTTCCTTTTCTTTCCTTTGGAGGTAGAAGAGGAATGTCTTTTATGGGGTGACAGCTTTATGGGTTAGTTCTGGGGCACACACCAACAAAAATAGACTAATGCTAATCACTTTTGTACACGGTCTTTTATCCTTTTTTGGGTGGGGTGGGTGGGGTGGGGACTATGGCTTCGTCATAAAGGTGACAATGTGTTTTCCAAAATCGCCAAAGAATCCTCTTCTTTGGAGACTCATCTTTGTGTTTAGACAAGTGTGTCTTCTTTTCTGGGAGATACGTCTATGTTGGGCTAAGCGTTTCTTAGGATGACGAGACTCTCTTTTTCGTTTTCCTTTTCCTTTTTGCACATAAGAAAATAGACGATGGTAACGGTGTACACTTCTTGGCGTTGCCATCTTGGGGTAATTAGCAGCACAAAAATACTGATCCTAAAATTTATCTTAGGCTCCTTTGTACTGTAATACGTCGCCACTGATTGTCTTTACGTCGTGTCAACTTGAAAACAGGCGACACGCGTCGTAGGGGAGTTCGCAAAGGACTAAATCGAGCCAGTTCTTGCTTGGACAAATCCAGTAAACTTTGTAACACGCCTGAGCTTTCGTGGTATTTTGTAAGCAGCTGCCACTGTCGCTAAAAAGGTATCACCGCTGGAGGAGACGTATTTGCAGACGCTCTCTTGTGTGTAGAAACTGTTTTCTGTGGGCTTTTCTTTTTCTTTATCTGAGGCTGTGACTTGATTTTGACATCGTTGGTCTTTTTCTTTTTCTGAGACGGTGACCTAGTCTTGACACCGTTGCCCTTTTTCTTCTGGGTACGTCGGAAAGTGGCATTTTTTCTTGGAAACAACTCTGGGAGCATTAGGATCCCATTTAAGAGGGAACGAATGATGACACCTCCTAGAGAACCACTACTTCCAGGTTTCAAAGTAATTTGCTTTTTGGTTTGAGTGTCAAAGCGAGGATCGGCCAGTTGCGTCAAGGCTACTTTTTTTCTGTCGAAAAAACGTTTGGTTTGATGTGGAATCTGAATGATGCCTTGCAGTAAATGACGTGCTGTCACCATAAACCATCGTTAGACTTCTTTGAGACTGGCTTCTAAGACACGAGCACGTATTTGTGGATTTTTTCACGACTAATGCCGTACAAGGCACCAATTGATTGGAAGGGAAGATGAGTATATTTGTGTTTTATGCTTACTCGTGTGTGTGTGTGTGTTTGTGTGTGTGTGTGTGTGTGAAGAACTTTTGCAAAACTGAATCCTAGGGCTATCTCCCAATAAAGTCTTTTATGGGAATTTTTGTACCATTGAGCCTATCCACCCAACCTCTACCTGGGGTTACTTGTACGATTGCCATGCCAGTGCATTCACACAATTATAATTTTAGTTTTCTCGAGTTTTAATAATCGGGCTGTAAATCTAGAGTTACCTCTTAAAGTCTCTATTTGACTGCTACATCTGCATTTCTACTATACAAAAATTCAAGAGAAATTATATGTATTCTAGTTATAAAATTATGAATCAATATAAATAAACAGTTTTATTATTTTTATTTTGTATAATGCACATTTGAAAAATATTATACCCTGATATATAACTGAAAAATAAGTGATGAAGTATATTATTAAAAAAAAACTTTCCTATAATCCTTCTGAATAAATTAAAGCAAAAAAAAACAAACAAACAAACAAACAAACAAACAAACAAATGTATTAATGAAATCTCTATACACAATTGTTCCATATATGATGAACTAGATATCTTCCCAAATATAAAAAGCATACCTCAGTTTTATATTGTACACAAAATGTACAAAATGGTTGATAAGTCACTACCTTTTGGGTATCAAGGTAGACTCATTATTTCCAGATGTAACTCAATTACAGATAACATATCGCAATATATTGATCATTTTGCACCAACTTACGAAACCCTTACCTTCATATGTGAAAGATGCTTTTTATTTCATTACCAAATTAAAATCTTTACCAAAACTAATTGAAAATTCATTCCTAG
Organism: Potamilus streckersoni; assembly: GCA_016746295.1. NCBI lineage: Eukaryota > Metazoa > Mollusca > Bivalvia > Unionida > Unionidae > Potamilus > Potamilus streckersoni. The sequence goes on from JAEAOA010000364.1 coordinate 3,199,929, forward strand.
TTACACGTGATGCGGTTTCACTCTACACGAATATACCCCACAGTGATGGTATCTAAGCGTGTAAATATTATACAGAAGAAAACGAATATACTTGTAAACTATCAAACGAACATGTTTGTGATTTGATAAAACTCGTGCTCGAAAATAACTTCTTTAAATTTGATAATACAAACTATCTCCAAAAGTTGGGAACAGCAATGGTTTGTCCTATGGCACCTTCTTATGCATCTTAATTTATTGGGAAATTAGAAAATGACTTTCTAAATAAATACCTCTTAAAACCAGATGTTTGGCTAAGATGTTTAGACGATATCTTTGTGATCTGAAGTTATTCATTAGAAGACCTTTATTAATTTATATACTGTTTAAACAAATTAATCCAACAATAAAATTTATATTCAATGTATCTAAAACTAAAGTATGATTTTTGGACATAGAGGTGGTGAAAAAATTAAAATAATGACATCTCTACCATGGTTCATGTTAAAATACGAATATTCATTTATATGTTGAGTATTCTTCATGTCATCCTAAATCACGTATAAACGAGATACTATATAGTCAAGCAAAAAGATAAAGAAGAATTTTTTTCGGATGACAATGTTTGTAAATTATCTTTGATAGCGTTAGGTCAACATTTTTAAACAGAAATTACCCTATTCACATAATTAATCATGCTTTCCAAAAGTATCTTATCTTACACAACTTGAATCTTTACAATGTAAAATCAAAGTATAAATGAAGATATCATTCCTGTTGTTATTGAATATAATCCAAGTTTGCCTAATATAGGTAAGATTATCAATAAATATCGTGACTAATTAAAATTATCATGTAAAACAAGTGTTAAATCGCTACACGAAAGTAAACCCACACTTGCTTATAAAAGGAATAAAAATCTTAAAGAGTTCATAATTAATTCTAAACTAGAAAAAAAAATTATACAAAAAGGGACATTCAACTAAATATAATAGGCCAAGATGTTCGCCCTGTTCTTTTATTAATGAAAATGTTTCTTTCAATAGTAATAATACGAAAGAAACAACATCAAATATTAATTATCTGATCACATGCAAAAATGTGGTATGCAATATATTGGACAGAACAGTCAACAAATATCTAAACTTATAAACCAACATAGATCAGACATAAAAATATTATGTCGATCAATCATTTTTAATTCATGTTGCCTCACATTTTAACAAGAGTTCCCATACATTGCAAGATTTCTCCGTTCAACCTATTGTTATGGATGATTCTGAGATGGAACGTCTGCTAAAGGAAACCTATTGGAGTCATCTTTCTTAATACGTTTTATTATAAAAGACTAAATTCCAAAACACTGTATGACATTCATTAATCAATTTTTTTGGTATGTTCCATTGTTTACAATTGTTTAAGAATATATATATATATATATATATATATATATATATATATATATATATATATATATATATATAGATATATATATATATATATATGTATATATATTTATATATATATATATATATATATATATATATATATGTATATATATGTATATATATATATATATATATATATATATATATGTATATATATATATATATATATATATATATATATATATATATATATATATATATAATTTACAGAATAGCTTAACTAGTGAAAGCATAAACTAATATACAAATTTATTTTACTATTTCATTAAAAATGAAAGAGCATTTTAAAATTAATTCTCAATACATTATGTTTAATTATTTTTGAAATACTTTTTTATTATAAGATTTATAAGAATTATGCATATCATATTATTTTTTATTATACAATTTGAGTTCTGATGTGATATTTAATTATATATTAGGGTATAACATTTTTTAAATATTTTTTAATTAATATTTTTTTGATGTACATTACACATCATAAAAAGAAAAATAAAGCTGTTTATCTCTTTGTTCATATTTTTATAGAGATATATGTATCTTTAAGATCAGGTTTATATATTTTTATGTATTAAGATATTTATCTGTACTGTATATGCATATTTCCATGGCAATTATTTGTTAAAGACTAAAACAATTAGGTTAAATATGTAAGCTATAACGTGGGATTGTATATGTCATATTGTTTACATCAATGATCGCTTAGCAACAGGATATATTTAATGACGTAAGCAATGATATTGAATTCAGTTTGAATTCAGCTTGATGAAGCAATAAAGCGGATCCGGTCACTTGTGCAACGTGTTGGTGTTGTTTATTTTATATTTTGTTATTGTTCTCAGCATAAAATCATATTCACGTTTTTTTCTTTGTTCTTAAGAGTTATATAAAAACTTTAAATGTAATACACAGGTCAGATTAACATATATGCTAACAAGTCTATAGCCTTAGGTCCTCGTATTTTGTAGACTAATCCTTAGTCATACAATCGAATATGTAGTACATACCACAGGAGTCTGCAGTTTTAATATTAATTTTTTTAAATTTAAAGATATAATCAGTTTAAATTTCAAAGCAGTATGTAAATAACAGAAAAGTTTTGTGATGTTATGCGAAAGGAAATAAACCATTCTTATAATCGAACCTGCGTTAAAAACAGTCTAGATTTTTCCTTTTTAAATAAAAAAAATATCGATCGGACCTAATCTATCTCGTTTTTTCGTTATTTGATAAATTTATTCATCAGTATCAAATTCTTTCTATACTTTATTATTCAGTTCTGTCTCATCTTTGTGTATAATGGGTACATTGTATTGTCTCATCTTAGTATAAAAGGTACTTTGTGCTGTCTCATCATAATGTATAATGGGTACTTAGTACTGTCTCATTATAGTTTTACGGGTGCTTTGTGTTGTCTCATCATAATGTATAATGGGTACTTAGTACTCTCTCATCATAGTGTTACGGGTGCTTTGTGTCTCATCATAGTATATAATGGTTACTTAGCACTGTCTCATCATAGTATTACGGGTGCTTTGTGCTGTCTCATCAATGTGTATAATGGGTACTTAGTACTGTCTCATCATAGTATTACGGGTGCTTTGTGCTGTCTCATCATAATGTATAATGGGTACTTAGTACTGTCTCATCATAGTTTTACGAGTGCTTTGTGCTTTCTCATCATATTGTATAATGAGTACTTAGTACTGTCTCATCATAGTATTACGGGTGCTTTGTGCTGTCTCATCAATGTGTATAATGGGTACTTAGTACTGTCTCATCATAGTATTACGGGTGCTTTGTGCTGTCTCATCATAATGTATAATGGGTACTTAGTACTATCTCATCATAGTGCATAATGGATACGAGTGCTTTGTGCTGTTTCATCATAATGTATAATGGGTACTTAGTACTGTCTCATCATAGTATTACGGGTGCTTTGTGCTGTCGCATCATAATATATAATGGGCACTTAGCACTGTCTCATCATAGTTTTACGGGTGCTGTGTGCTGTCTCATCATAGTGTATAATGAGTACTTAGTTCCGTTTCATGATAGTGTTACGGGTACTTTCTTATGTCTCATCATAGATTATAATGGGTACTTATTACTGTCTCATCATAGTGTATAATGGGTACATAGTACTGTCTCATTATAGTGTTGCGGGTACTTAATACTGTATCATCATAGTATATAATGGTTACTTAGTACTGTCTCATCATAGTGTTACAGGTATTTTGTGCTGTCTCATCATAATGTATAATTATAATGGGTACTTAGTACTGTCTCATCATAATGTAAAATTATAATATGTACTTAGTACTGTCTCATCATACTGTATAATTATAATGGGTATTTAGTACTGTCTCATCATAGTGTTATGGTTGCTTTGTGCTGTCTCATCATAATGTATAATTATAATGGGTACTTAGTACTGTCTCATGATAGTGTTATGTGTACTTTGTGCCGTCTCATCAATGTGTATAATGGTTACTTAGTACTGTCACATCATAGTGTTACGTGTACTTTGTGCTGTCTCATCATAGTGTATAATGGGTACTTAGTACTGTCTCATCATAGTGTATAATGGGTACTCAGTACTGTCTCATCATAGTGTATAATTGTTACTTAGTACTGTCTCATCATAGTGTTACAGGTACTTTGTGCTGTCTCATCATAGTGTATAATGGGTACTTAGTACTCTCTCATCATAGTGTTACGAGTGCTTTGTGCTGTCTCATCATAATGTATAATGGGTACTTAGTACTGTCTCATCATAGTGTATAATGGGTACTTAGTACTGTCTCATCATAGTGTATAAAGGTTACTTAGTACTGTCTCATCATAGTGTTACAGGTACTTTGTGCTGTCTCATCATAATGTATAATGGGTACTTAGTACTGTATCATCATAGTGTTACAGGTACTTTGTGCTGTCTCATCATAGTGTATAATGTGTACTTAGTACTGTCTCATCATAGTGTTACGAGTGCTTTGTGCTGTCTCATCATAATGTATAATGGGTACTTAGTACTGTCTCATCATAGTGTATAATGGTTACTTAGTACTGTCTCATCATAGTGTTACAGGTACTTTGTGCTCTCTCATCATAATGTATAATGGGTACTTAGTACTGTATCATCATAGTGTTACAGGTACTTTGTGCTGTCTCATCATATTGTATAATGGTTACTTAGTACTGTCTCATCATAGTGTTACAGGTACTTTGTGCTGTCTCATCATAGTTTATAATGGTTACTTAGTACTGTCTCATGATAGTGTTACGTGCACTTTGTGCTGTCTCATCATAGTGTATAATGGGTACTTAGTACTGTCTCATCATAGTGTATAATGGGTACTTAGTACTGTCTTATCATAGTATATAATGGTTACTTAGTACTGTCTCATCATAGTCTTACGTGTACTTTGTGCTGTCTCTTCATAGTGTATAATGGTTACTTAGTACTGTCTCATCATAGTGTTACAGGTACTTTGTGCTGTCTCATCATAATGTATAATGGGTACTTAGTACTGTCTCATCATAGTGTTACAGGTACTTTGTGCTGTCTCATCATAGTGTATAATGGGTACTTAGTACTGTCTCATCATAGTGTTACAGGTACTTTGTACTGTCTCATCATAGTGTATAATGGGTACTTAGTACTGTCTCATCATAGTGTATAATGGTTACTTAGTACTATCTCATCATAGTGTTACGTGTACTTTGTGCTGTCTCATCATAGTGTATAATTGTTACTTAGTACTGTCTCATCATAGTGTTACAGGTACTTTGTGCTGTCTCATCATAGTGTATAATGTGTGCTTAGTAGTGTCTCATCATTGTGTTAAGGGTGCTTTGTGCAGTCTCATCATTGTGTATAATAGGTACTTAGTACTGTCTCATGATAGTGTTACGTGTACTTTGTGCTGTCTCATCAATGTGTATAATGTGTACTTAGTACTGACTCATCATAGTGTTACGGGTGCTTTGTGCGGTCTCATCATAGTGTATAATGAGTACTTAGTACAGTCTCATTATAGTGAATAATGGGTGCTTTGTTATGTCTCATCATAGTGGAACGGATATTTTGTGATGTCTCATCTTAGTGTAAAATGAGTACCTTGTGCTGACGTAAATTTAGCCATTTTGTTCCGATACAGATTTAAATTGTGGCAATTTATATTTTAGCGATTGTATATTTAGATTGCTCACCATATGTAAGATGGAAAATGTTGACGTGGCCTGTTTTCGAGTGCTCGTTGTAAGTATGATACATTTTAAAAAATTTCTCCACCGCTAATAATTGCAACTATACGTTATTTTACAGTATTTGTTGTTTTGTTTTAAACTTTTACTCGTAATTGATAACAGATGTCTCTTCAATCTCATTATTATGAATGTATGAGTTTTCTAAAGCTATATATACTCCTTATCATATAGTATTTGTGGTCACTTGGCTAATAGAGTCTATTAATGTTGAATCCACGTGTCATGTTCTGTATAAATCAGACAAAAACCACACATGAATTGTTGCATAATATATTGAACTGAATTTAAATACAATGAATTGCATTTGATCTCATGATCCATTGTATATCAGATTTAGCAATGTTTAATTTATTTTTGTCTATGACTAATCTATCCTCTCATAAGAAACAAAAAACATACATGAACATTGTCAAAAGTATGTAATTCGTAAAATTTAACTTTCAAACAAATTTTTGTTGCAATTTCTGGTCATATATTTTAAATGATTTTAATTTTTTTGAAGGAAGACATCGGTATAAAGGATTTAGTAATTTGACTTCAACATGGTTCAGTAAGGAGATATCTCAGAATCACGTTGGTTTTGAGCTGACAATTTGCACGTTAGAAATACACACATTGTTTTCGTAAAAGTGTTATAATTCGTACATAAATAACTAAGAAACACATATTTCAGAGCTACTGAATGATCTATTCCATATTATTCGAAAATGTAGAAAGAAAAACGTGCATATTATGGGTGAAACAAGAGTTTAATCGCGATACATAATATTTACCCACCCCTTCTTTTTCATATTCTATAGAAAATGTTTTCTATTAATTTTTTGAGGGGGATCGATGAGGTTTGTATTGCAAATTCCCATTTGAATTATGCCAAATAATGATTGATGTTACTTGTAATTTTTTTATTTCTAGCTTTTGGAAATATTTAATCTAAGCGATTTACAATGAATACACGAGTCTCGACTTACAGAAGGATTTATTGTCAAACACGCAGTTGATGTAAAGCGCGTGTTTTTCTGGGTTGTTTTTTTTTTCGGTTGCATGACCCTTGTTATGTATCTAGGCTTGCACAAAGTAATAAAGAAGGGATTGAAGCTTTGTAAAATTTAACAAAATAATTTATTTCCCTAGAAAACAAGGCAAAAAAATACGAAAAAGGACTTAAGGTTTGCGAATTAAATCCAAACACTAATCTTATAATTTAAAAATATAAGTTCTATCACTAAAAATGTCTAAATGAATCAAACTTTGAATCCCAATGAAGTTCTAAAACGGAAGGCGATGACGTCTTCTATATCCTGTTTCGTGCATTTTGTCAACAGTTCCTTATAGAATTTTATGAATCAAGAATAATATTCCGGCTTTAGAATTCCGAATAATTTCCAAAAAATATCTTCGTCCAAGGATTTTGATGAGGAAAAGTATTTTCCAGGGTGAATAAATTATTTGAAATAAAAATTTAAATCAAAGTGGTCACAATACAAAATATCTTTGAGCTCCAGATATGTCAATTTACGACTGAATTCAATCACTAAAAACGTTAGTCTCAAACGCAGTTTTAGATCACGTGATGGGGTCACGTGGTCACTTAGTTCGAATGGTGCATTAAGACCATAAGACACGTACGCCATGGTCGAATTTGATTCTTCCTAACGAATCTTACTGTAAGATTCAATAATAAGAAAACAAAAAAAAAGTCGTTAACAAGAGTTGACACGCAAGCCAAATATGACTTTGCTTAAGACCAATGATTATCACTCTATGTTTACCTATTCTGAACCAAGGTCAGGAACTAGGTCAGCTATAAATACAATGTAGCAACATAGAACTTAACTGAGTTTTCTGAAAATGCAAAATCCAGTGAATACAAGTTATCGTTACAATAACATGTGACGAAATAAAAATAAAATAAAAACGAATTTAAAACTAAAACAAAAGCACTTAAATTACATATACGTAACACCCTGGAAAAATACTCTGCAAATGTCCGATTTAGTATACAGTTTAATTATGTTCATATGGATGGGAATAATTTTATGATACATGACTTTTAATAATGACATTTGATTGTTTCTTGAATACACAAGTACATGAATACGTAAGATGTATGTAAATTATGGCATCACGTTACGGACTGAAACGTTTAAATTTGTTATATTACTACGTTGAAGAGATTATAGTTAGATAAGTTAGAATGTATTTTTTTTAAAGAACGTAAATATATTTTAGTCCTTACAAACCTAAAGCATGGGATCTGTTCAGGACTGTTGACGCAAATCATTTTCCTTTTCCATTTATAACTGAGGAAAAGCAAGTGTTACCTCTTTCCTTTTATCGTTTTTCACAAGTACTAATTGTAAAGTCAGTTGAGATTGTTTTTAAATATAGAGATTGTAATGTTTAAATGTTTTGAATTGCAACGGACTTATTTTTTCCATGTTATTTTGTCAAGAGGGTACACAACTCATAGAGTATGCTTAGTCCAGGTAAGGTCTAGGGCAAGACTTGTAGAGTTTAACCCGTCACATTATATCATATAAATCGCATGGCAATATCTTTATGTAGCTTTACTGGCTTGAACCAGATTATTATTATTATTATTATTATTATTATTATTATTATTATTATTATTATTATTATTATTATTATTATTATTATTATTATTATTATTATCCCTATGTAATATATGCACGAAAATGATTACATGGAGAAATAATTATTACGATACTAATATATCAGAAATTATATGTTCAAAATGACTACTCCATTCTTAACATAGGGCAAGAATTTGTTTCGCTGTGCTAGCAACTAGAATGTTTTCGGCATTTTTCATCACAAGTTTAGAAAAACAAACAAAAACAAACAAACAATAAAAAAATTCAAAAACTAAAAAAACCCCAAAAAACAACACAACTTCGAATGTAAATATTATCATTTTTAGCTGCCACTAAGCTTCTGGCTTTTATTAGGTCATAAATATCATAAGATCGTGATGACCTACTTGATTACTCTCATTACTCTCAGCAGCGTAATAAATAGTTTACAGTTATTGAAATCGAAGTTTTTCCTAATTATGTTTAATACGTAAGTTCCAGGAATAATATTATCAAAAGAGGCAAGTATATTTTGAATGATTGTGCCAGGAATGGTGTTTTTGTTCTAGGTCATTTCTTACTGCTCATTCGATCACAATCCCCCATCCCCAACAAATCATGCATTTATTTTTGAATGTAAGTTAAAGAAACGAATAAAAGTAGGTCTGGTTGTGTATTAGTAGCTGTACGAGGCACTCTTTGGGACAATGGGTGAGGGGGCAGTTAACATTAGCACATAGTTTGCATGGCGAGGCACTTTGGGGACAAATAGAAACCCTATGTTAAAATTGTCTTTAGATTGAACACTTGGATGACATGATGGTGACAAAATAATTTACAGAAACAAGAGCAAATCTTATTTCTATAGTGTTTATAAGGATAAGGCAAACCTAATGTTAAAGAGAAATTAATAAGGGGATGATATAATAGGAACAAAAGTGTTTTTGGGGACAAATGTTATATAGGTACAAAGAGTCGGATGTTTCTGGATACTAGGGAAAATGGTCGAATGTTTCTGGGAACTAGGAAACATGTAACCTTTCAGTTGTAGTCTACAAAAAAAGGCACACTTATGCAATCCTACACAATAGATATGCCATCCATCAACCGTTTCTTGATTATTATCCAACAAACCACATCTACTATCCAGCCACCGCTTTTTGATTAATATCCAAAAGACACAACTACAATCCATAGTAGACACAACTATAATCCATAGCTTTTTGATTACTATTCAAATATACACACCTGTGATCTAAAGAAAAAGGTATCAATGTTTACAAACACACACATACACACATATACACATACACATATTTGTGTATTACATGCATAAAATAAAAAAAATCATACCATCACAGAATGATTGAGTTTATATACACAGTTCTATACTCTCACACATACTGTCACGCTTAAAAGAGAAGGGGTAAGTGATTTAAAGTGCCAGATTATGTGGAGAAAGACAAAGCTATACCAAACAATACACAAAACACAGATTTTTGACAGCTGATTAGTTCAGTTTCTCCCTTTTCCTGTTATCTTGGTGTCTCTGAAAAGAAACGTTTGTTTTCCGATACTCCTCTCTCAGCAGTGGTCGCACCGACCATGTGGGGTACCAGGCTGAATATGTTTGTCCCTGTTTGATCACTATGTTTTGAAGACTATAAACCTAAAATTAAGCTGGTTGGCCTCTTTTCCGAAGTCTGTCTTCTCTGGCATCTAATCTGGATTACACAATCGACGCATCTTTTCTTGGATAGTCATCCAATTTTCGTTGAGGCGTTGAAATTGTCTTTCCCTCTTCTAGCGCTCATCATCTTTCTTCTCCTGCTGTTGAACCTCCTTTCCGTAGCCCACTCTACCATGAAGTTTAAAACTTCATCATCTATCATCTCTTGGACGAACTATTTAATGATTATCAGATAGATGTTACCCTTTTTAACTACCACTTTTGGGGCTAACACTCCATTTCCCCACAAAACAGAAGAGGTGCTGAACCCTTTCTATTACATTGATGGCTTCCATCAGTTTGCCAGTCTTGCAATGTACAGTTGTCTTTTCTTGCTCTGAATACTGTCGATGATGAATGAAAAGACTGATTCCTTACTTATTTAAAATGTTCGGCTATTTGACCATACACATCTAGCTAAATATATATGCACCGCATTTTCTCGTAAAATGGGTACAATGACCACATTTGACACTTTGATTGTGTGCACAACACCCTATTTAGTTGTTTTCATGATGGGAAACATTGGGAAAGTCCAACCATGGTTGTAACTTGCAGCGGAATCCTGCAGACACGACATATATACTCACTACTTTATAAAATCAGGCCCGGCCCTAGAATGTGCGGAACCCAAGGCAGCATGCATAAAAAATTGCATTGCGGAGTTGATCTCATGAAAGTGGGAAGACCAAGTTGGTTTTCTTTTTCGCCTTGCCCTGAGGCCCAACCTGTATCAAATTCTGTCAAGTTACCTAAAATCGGACTGTCCCTACCAAACAATTAAGTGCAAGTCACATTTATATTCTTGGTAATCCTGGTCAAGCTATACAGTTAAAATTTTTTCTACTCTCCCTATTTCTAAGAATTTCTCGTACATAGTGCACTTTTGGCAATCCAAAAAGAAAAACATTATTTAAAGTTAAGGTAACTTGTCTGTTTTGGTGGTCTAAGGTCGACGTAATAGGTAGCAAATATTCTGACTGGTGGTGGAATAGATCACATTTAATTTTTAAAGAAAGTTAAAATCCAAAGGGTTTCCAAAGCTAAAGTGAAACTAAGTAGGCAACTGGTGTATTGTTTTAAGTTCTGAAAAAGAAATTCGTATATTCTCCTGCAGCGTTCCTTTGGAGGGCCCGATAAATGAAGTTTTCTACTATCAACTGGCTCTGTGACTTTGGATAAGAGATGGACTGTTGTTGTAGTTGGTGGTGATCTATTAGTTCAGAGCATATGAACACTTTAAGTGGTACCAGGCATTTGAGGTATTTCCCCAACTTCTGCCTGATGCTGTATGCTGCTTTCTTTATCAGCTGTTTAGTGGATCTGGGTTGTCTCAACGGCAGTATGAACTTTTTACATGATAATACTGTACAGTAATCTTCCATGAATTATGTTGCCGATTTCAATTTTCTGCGTCTGTTTCCGGGCATTTTGGCTTATTTGTTGGTCTGTCACCCTTTCGGGACATTTCTCGCCGCTGATTAGGGAGTTGTTATTGCAATAGGTGGTGATTGTTCACACGCTATAGCTAATTATTTACTTTCTAGCTGTTTACCATTTTTTTTTACCGGTATACATTCCTTTCTGTCAAACCCATTGTTTTTCTCCTTTTATTGAGGATGTGGTGTGGTAGTAGTATTCGGGTGCACCTTTGACGTGGGATATCCTAGTCTGGAGTGCTCATCATTTCTGTCTGCTTATGCTGCTCACTCTGGTGTTGCATTCTCCATTTCCAACTTCTCTGGCGCCTAATATCTCTTTAATCTCTCTTGGAGTTGTTCTCTCCAATATCAGGAGATGACAGGACTATTAAAAACCCCGCTATACATTTTTCAAGTACTAACGTGAAGGAAAACCTCACTAACACAGAAAACACATGGAACAGAAATTGCGCGGAACGAAAACAAACCGTTCTTCTGACTTTTTACATAGGTTTCAACACGGGTAAGGAAGTGTTTATAGACACATTCTATACACAAATAAAAACTATGTATCCAACAAAGATACATTTTTTAATGGAAGCGTTTTTACGTTTTATATTCTTTTTCGAGAAAGACAATGACATAAATGTACACAAACAAAAACACGCAAATGCCAAAACAATTGTTTTTGGCAAAATGATATCAATTTTCAAGATATGTAGGTGACCTAGAAAGTGCCATTTTGGTGGTGTGTTGTTCTGGATTGTAACTTTTAATATGATAACCACGTCGTACCATTGGATTCACTGCTACAAAGTGTTACGGGTCAATGCTCATAAAATAAGTAACATAAAAGAGTTAAAGTAACAAGCATTGTAAAATTAAACATATAATTTATATCCCAAGGGTACAAAGTAAAACGAAAATAAAATCTTACAGTATTGCGAATTCAATCCAAATCGATCATAAAATTACAGACACAAGTCCTAATAATTTAAAGTTCTGAATAAACCTTAGTAGAATTACAGACTACGTTCAATGCTGAAGTGTTGATGATCCTGTGATGACAAGATTAATGCTGATGTGGCGACAGTTTTTTGTTGAAACACAGTAATATAAATCCAGTTGAAATTCACTGAAAATTCTAGTAATGTTTGTGTCCAAGAATATTATTTTTATGAGCACTCTGTATTCATTTCTGCCCATTAAGACCACTGGCTTGTAGGGCAGCAACGAAACTCTTCCACTTCTTCCATGGTCATTTTCTCTAGTGTGCCTTAGCTGTGGTGATCGGTCTTCATCTCAGTAGTACGACGTCATGTTGTCAGTAGTACGACGTTATGTTGTCAGTAGTACGACGTCATGTTGTCAGTAGTACGACGTCATGTTGTCAGTAGTACGACGTCATGTTGTCAGTAGTACGACATCATGTTGTCAGTAGTACGACGTTATGTTGTCAGTAGTACGACGTTATGTTGTCAGTAGTACGACGTCATGTTGTCAGTAGTACGACGTCATGTTGTCAGTAGTACGACGTTATGTTGTCAGTAGTACGACGTCATGTTGTCAATAGTACGACGTCATGTTGTCAGTAGTACGACGACATGTTGTCAGTAGTATGACGTCATATTGTCAGTAGTACGACGTCATGTTGTCAGTAGTACGACGTCATATTGTCAGTAGTACGACGTCATGTTGTGCTAGTCATCCCTCTCACGCTTCCGTTACATTATTTAAAAATTATAATAGATAATGTTGAGTATTAGCGAAACATTTAGGAACACCTCGGCTAATTAGGCGTATAATGATGCCTCTCAAACACATCATGCGAATTTACTGATCGTTTTAAAAGCCTGCCACACCTGATTATTTGAGATTTCGTACCAATTTATTTCACAAATGGTACCAAGAAGGAGTTATTTTAATTTGCTTGTCACCTTTGGCGTATACTTGAAAAAAAAATATTATATCAATCTTCATGTCTTTTCATTATAAAAGCATTCAACATGACATCCTTTCAATCTCACTCGCTTACCTAACTGATTCGTGCATATATGCCATCACTCGCAAAAAATACACTTGTCTGCAACATTCCATGGAACAAAAAAAAGACAAATGTATTATGATGGATTGCCTGACAGCACGTCAATTAGTACAATGCATCATTCACATATCCGATCAAACCAAACTGATTTTTGAGAAACATAAGGTAACATTGTCATAACTGGCAGATGTGAGAATAGATACTCAAACCTAAAACACAATCATTTTGAAACCTGGTGAAAAAAGCTCTTTAGGTGGTAACTTAGACACAGAACCAATCCAAAGGACTTATGGATGACACCAATGGAGAGAAGATTGGCTAATTAGAAAATATTCTAATTATGGGTATAAACGTCAGTGAAATTCCAATTTCAAAACAGAAAAAGTAAGTAGATAGTTGACAGATAACGAATAAAGATAAGAACAGGTGGAAGAAATGGAAAAAGAAGTGAGAGTTTTAAAGTCTACATGGCCATTTTTAAGGCAAATTTTAGCCATCGTTGCTCAAACATTTACTGTCTACTATCATTACCTTTTCTTAGGGTAAGTTAAACACGGGTAGACAACATTACTACTCTACTTCTCATTTGGTAGAAGTTTGTATCTACATCCAATACGGTGATGTACTGAATAGTTTTAGTTATGAAAATAAATTAGAGTTGGTTTTTTAAGTGTACGTTAAGTATTATTCCGAATGGTTCACCGATTGTTCATTTTTTTTCCCCAAACATTGTTCGTGAGTAGAATATTAATGAGAGCGACACGTGTCCCACTATGACACTAATGTTGGTATGTATTGTATTTTTGCAATCAATATTTAAAAACTGCAAAATCCGTTACTATGACGATACATTATCCGCCATGACAAGTACACTCATCAATTTTGTAATTTAAGAATTTAGAAAATTAATATAACATGCATATTTTCCAATGGACCAATATCGAAGTAAAGCTAGTGTTTCTTTACGTAATCAAGCACAAACTGACATTTAAAAGGCAGGTAAGGTTACACTCAGTTGGCGCGGGGCCACAAGCAAAATAATTACATTGCGGAGAAGCGGGGTCCAAGGCGGTCGTCTCGCTTGCCTTGCATTATGGCCGGGCCTGACTGCCTGGTGTCATATATTGGTATTACAAAGGTGTGCAGCCCTACTGTCTGGCGTCACAAAATTTAAAGACTTACTTCATGACGTCGTTAGTTACAGACCTACTGCATGGCGTCGTAAAAAGTTACAGACCTACTGTCTGTCGTCGCAAAGGTTACAGACCTACCTACTGCTTGGTATCACAAAAAACATTGTAAAAAATCAGTACTGTATTCGGCTAAGTACTGTGCATTTTTTGTCATCTACATTAAGTAATACGTATATAATTAAAGAAAATACAACGTAACTCTCTCTCTCTCTCTCTCTCTCTCTCTCTCTCTCTCTCTCTCTCTCTCTCTCTCTCTCTCTCTCTCTCTCTCTCTCATTAGAAGAAACAGAATTAACAAGTCCAAACTTGTTGAATTAATCACAAACGTGGAGAACAAGTGAGAAATGTTGTCGGTATTAGGTAAAATTGATTCAAGTTCTATTAAGATCAAATTGAATGCAGTTAAATCTCAAACCACAAAAAATGAACCCTCTCTTACGTATAAAGAGGAATACTAAAGGTAAAAACGATGTATGATAAGTTTCATTATATAACGCAAACATTTAGCGCAGAAATGATTATAGCATTTATGTAAGTCAGATAGATAACTATCAGTCGTTTTCGCCCGTGATCGGAAAAACACACTAAAAATTCTACAATCAGAGTGTGATGTGTCGAATTTTTAAAACCTCTTAGAAGCTTTGGTTAAAGGAATTTATTAAAGTCAACTTAATTAAAGTAGAAAGGGCTAGAGATAGTTAGATGATTATTTTTCATTTCATCTCTGAACGTCAAAAGGGAATTCGTTTTTGCCGACGTAACATGACCGAGTCAGATGCTATGGTACAAGAGAATGACATAAGACCCTTTCCCAAAATCGATCGGTTAAAGGGCAGCAGCTGGCTATAGATGATTGTTCAAAGTAATGATTAATTACGGCATGATTAGTTGTTTAGTTGTTTTGTCAATCCAAAAATTCTACGGAACAGGTTTAAGATACAGTCTATTCCGATTGGTTAATATGGATTTATGGGCGTAACTCTGTAAGAAATTAAAGGTTTTACTTTAGGAAAATTCTTTAATCTTTAATCTTTCGCGAGGAAAGTTAAACGATTCCGGGATCGTGTAAGACGTTATCTCGTGATTTGGCAGTAAAGCGAGAGTTTTGTCTCAGCGAGTAGGCTAACTCTACATTTTGAATTCGTAGAAAGTACGTTTTCATTATAGAGTAAGGGGCCAGATAGTTGTCTCAGTTAGGAGACGGACTATACGTGAGGTTCGTGGAAACGAATAAAGAAACGGCAAAAGGAAACAGCTTTCCTGGATTCACATGAGAAACCCCTGAACAATCACAGGACCAGAACAAGTTCTACGCAGAAATCTAAGTCCAGAGACGATTGTTAAGTCAGAGTTCGACGGACAAGAGTCCAAGACGAAACAGCTAGACAAAGATCGGCAGAGCAGGGACGAACGGAAGTCTTGATATCCGCATAAAATAGGTGATGAAGTCTCTCATCGTTGCACTCAAAGGTCACATCTCATTGGCAATGAAGATAGCAATTTAACGTTGAAAGTAATTTTACATTTAAAGAAATTTGTATTGTCTTTTTATTTGAGTACATGTTAGTACCATTTTCCTTCTTTTGTAACAGCGTCATTGATTTCTTTCATTTTAAATTCTGTTTATAGACTGATTAAATTTTATATTTGTTCATTGAAAGAAGGCTCGTTTTGTTATTTCTTCAATGTACTTGTTCAGTGATCTGCATTCTTCTTTCTATTTATCCACACTGGGTAAACTACACCGCGGAGGTCTTTCCCTAGCAACGAACCGTAGTGAAAGAGGTTGGTGTGGTTTGCACGCCGCCAATTTGCAACACAGAGCTACTTTATCTTTTTATGTCCAAGCAGAAATAAGGCACACTGATTTCTTCCCCATCTCTCTCTCTCTCTCTCTCTCTCTCTCTCTCTCTCTCTCTCTCTCTCTCTCTCTCTCTCTCTCTCAGTGTGTGTGTGTGTGTGAGAGAGAGAGAGAGAGAGAGAGAGAGAGAGAGAGAGAGAGAGAGAGAGAGAGAGAGAGAGAGAGAGAGAGAGAGAGAGAGAGAGAGAGAGAGAGAACAGATGCACACAATTTTGAATCAATGAAGTACCACGCAGTTTGCTTTCCTAACGTATCTGGACTAAAAAGTAGTACATAGCATACAATTGCTTTCCTAGCGAATATAGACTAAATAATATGTCAGATATCCAAAATAAGAAATATTGTTAGTGTCCTGGCGTACATGGGAATTCAGGGTTGAGTTCAGCAGCGAAATGGCAGAATCTAAAGAAAACCAGTGATGCATGAGAAAAAAGGAGAGAATTGACATTATTTTATCTGAAAATCTAAACCGAATGTGGAGCAGTCTTGATCAGAGATAATACTATGCTGTTTAGTGCAATTGTCTCATAAAATTTGGATGAACCAGTAAAAGGTATGTATTGTTTTGCATTCACTAAAATACTGTCATCCGTTCTTGTTCACCCTCACCCTCACCACCGACACCACCACCACCGCCCACACAAAGTGCTTAGAACATGCTAAGCGATATTTTTGAATCAGCCCCTGAGTGATGTCATGAACGCATCACATACGATAACTTATAATGGGCGGCTCGACTAAGATCACTAATCGTGGGCGAAACATTCCTAAGTTTTTATTTTCAAGCCTTAAATCACTATAGATTTTTCTCTAGCGAATTCCATTAAAGTATCAGAAAGTTCTGTTACGGTTCTGTTGTAACTTGCGTATTTTAGCCTGCGAATGGGTTCTCTGCCATTTGTTAATAATTTCCCAATTTCAACCTTATATCACTGTATCACACCATATACATACACCATATACATACATACATACATACATACATACATACATACATACATACATACATACATACATACATACATACATACATACATACATACATACATACATACATACATACATGGACGGAATATTCAATTTTAAACGCAGTGATCAAATATATAAAGTCATACGGATGACGCACCTATTATCTTCCCTGTACCTAGGACAGGATTTAGACTTGCTGATGCCGAGAGAGGCCAAATTTGGTAAGTGTTGCGAGAGAATAAAGCTGTAACAAAATTCAGAAAATTTGAGAGGTCCCTTCAGACTGTGAGGCCCCATGCTGTAGCTTGTTTAACTTATGCCTAAATCCGGCCCAGCTTGTACCAGTAAATCCGGCCCTGCGTGTACCAGTGCCACGTGACATCAGCTAGCTAATCTCTTCATTTGTTCGAGTGGAGAAGTGCAGGGATTATGAGGAAATAAATATCAACCTTAATACGATTCCCTGGTGACATTCGCATAATCTATAATCTCGTGTTTCATCAAATTACACCAATCAAGTTCAGTGTAAGTATTATCTAAGATAAAAACTTACATAATTCCATCAAAACATATTGGAAGTTTTCTAAAAAGCGTATAAATATATTCTACCGTTATTTATAAAATCCTCAATATTAATAGGATCTCTCTACTGGAAGGAACATTCCCAAGGCAAACTTAATCTTACTGGAATATTTGTTCGAGTAGGAAAATCGGTTAATAACATGACAAAATGACTTAAATAGTTATAATTGGTCCAGAATAACTGCACCATTTTTACACTTATATATGAAGTAAAAAAAATGTTATATACATAAAATCAGGAATAAGAAAATTTAACATGCCCTTGGAAAATGCGAGCTCGCCCCAAATATAATTACTAATATCCCAATGAGTTAAACAATAATGTTGTTGTTGCTGTTGCAGAGGTTAACGCCATTTTTCAGCACAAGATAGGCTATGCATGGCGACCAGTGTAACTGGTGGAGGAAGAACACTGGAAAACCTCCGGAAGAGACACCGACCCACGATAAGCTACTGGGAATCTTTCTCGCGTACCCACGTTAGCTGAGCCTGAGACTCGAAGCCACGGAGACAGAGGTGAGATGGCAATATCCGGAATGGTGAGTGTTTTGTACCACTAGACCACTCGAGTCCCCCCAAAAATAAGATAAAATATCCTATATAATAATAAAATTACGTCATATTTACTAAAATGTTTGTTTCCCTTGCCTCTCTGTTTGGACCATAAAACCATTTGCAGATAAATAAAATTATCCAAAAATGTATATATTAATGTATACGCAGATATGTTGTTTAGAAATAGTTAGAATGCATATATTGTTGAAGGGGCTAAAGCAGACATGTATGTATGTATGTATGTATGTATGTATGTATGTATGTATGTATGTATGTATGTATGTATGTATGTATGTATGTATGTATATATATATATATATATATATATATATATATATATATATATATATATATATATACAGAGAGAGAGAGAGAGAGAGAGAGAGAGAGAGAGAGAGAGAGAGAGAGAGAGAGAGAGAGAGAGAGAGAGAGAGAGAGAGAGAGAGAGAGAGAGAATTACATCAAGACTGTAATGTTTTTTTATACTCACACTTCAAGGATATATTCACAATGCAATGATTTGTGAACACTTACTTACTAATTATCATGTAGCCATTTTCAAATAGGGACATGCAAATAACTATTTAAGAATCCGACGTTTAAGAATGATTTCAGAACACTTATTTTTGTCCATTTATTTGTTTGCCAAACATGACTTATCGAGTCTTCTGTATTTATCATGTCATAAACGCCGCACGAGCCACATTTTCCTAACATCCCGCTTTGAACGAATTCCCTCAAGTTGCCAGAGACGAGTGCCTTTTATTTCTAAACACATGCCTGTTAAATAAATATTTCAAACTGTACTTTTAGCAAGTAGTATCTGGCACCCATAACATATGTGACATGCAATCAAAACCATTTTTGAAAAGCCGTGTTTTAGAGTCAACAATCTGACAAACTTGCCAAGATTAATTAACTTAGGACCGGAAAGTCGGCGAATCCCTGATACGTGAAAATATTGCGATTACAATGTAATTGATAGCTTAAAATAGAAATTAATAATGTCAAAAATTGCTTTAAATAGAAAATAAAAACTCATTCATATTATCACGCAGTAGTGTCACTAGAGTTGGTGTCACCACCTCCTTCCTGCACAAAAATTCAATAATTTTATAGACATTTTAGTGTCACCTACTTTGATGGTCTCACCCGGTGAGGTAAGCACCCCGACCCCATCCCCGCCCCCATCCCTAATGACGCCACTGTTATCACGTCTACGTGAGAAAATGAGACACTATCCTGGACACCGACTACATTATGGTAATGAAAAAAACTAGCCTGGTGAAGAATGTGCTAGGTATAAATGCTATACAGAGGTCCTCACATATGTATTGCTATACAGAGGTCCTCATATATGTATTGCTATACAGAGGTCCTCATATGTGTATTGCGGCGGGATCGCAGGGAAAAAACAAGAAGAATATAAAGCAATAGAAACTGAACAAATGACCCATTGTCGTTAAATTAGCTCAAACTGGGTTAGTGTTTTCTTTTTACCAGACAACTGATGTCCTATAAAATGTTTTTGTATCTTGCAACCCTGTCTAATTTCGTTTGAATTTGCCGATTGGGGTAATTGCCTTGCAAATTTGAGCTTGCCCGCATCGAATTTGAGCTCCCAGAGAGTCGCGCAAGTGTATTTGTAAATTCATGTTATACATTCTTAACATTAATTGCTGTATGGCAGTAAATTGTTCTGAACCCAGTCCTTTGTGCGGGTAGTCTTTAATTTCTAAGTAAATTGTGTTAAATAACAACTTATTTTTTGGATAATGGACACTTATTTACGTTCTTAAGTTTGATTTTATGTGTCAAGCTTATTTCGTGACTGTAATAAGATGAGTTTGTTTCTTTAGCGGATATTGAAATTTTATTTCACAATTCTCTATCTTAGTCTTCCGGCTTGTTATAACCCTACGTGACACTATTAAGGTGTATATTCGGACTCCTGTTATAACCCTACATGACACTATTAAAGTGTATATTCGGACTCTTGTTATAACCCTACGTGACACTATTAAAGTGTATATTCTGACTCTTGTTATAACCATACGTGACACTATTAAAGTGTATATTCTGACTCTTGTTATAACCCTACGTGACACTATCAAAAATTATATTCTGACTCTTGTTATAACCCTCCGTGACACTACTAAAGTGTTTGTTCGGACTCTTGTTATAACCCTACCTGACACTATTAAAGTGTATATTCGGACTCTTGTTTTAACCCTACGTGACACTGTTAAAGTGTATATTCTGACTATTGTTATAACCCTACGTGACACAATTAAAGTGTATATTCGGACTTCTCTTGTTATAACTCTACGTGACACTATTAAAGTATATATTCGGACTCTTGTTATAACCATACGTGACACTGTTAAAGTGTATGTTCGGACTCTTGTTATAAAGCTACCTGACACTACTAAAGTGTATATTCATACCCTTGTTTTAACCCTACGTGATACTAGTAAAGTGTATGTTCGGACTTTTGTTATAACCCTACGTGACACTACGAAAGTGTATGTTCGGACTCTTGTTATAACCCTACGTGACACTATTAAAGTGTATATTCGGACTCTTCTTATAACCCTACGTGACACTATTAAAGTGTATATTCAAACTCTTGTTATAACCCTACGTGACACTATTAAAGTGTATGTTCGGACTCTTGTTATAGCCCTACATGACACTATTAAAGTGTATATTCGGACTCTTGTTATAACCCTACGTGATACTATTAAAGTTATGTTCGGACTCTTGTTATAACCCTACTTGACACTATTAAAGTGTTTGTTCGGACTCTTGTTAAAACCCTACGTGACACTATTAAAGTGTATGTTCGGACTCTTGTTATAACCCTACGTGACACTATTAAAGTTATGTTCGGACTCTTGTTATAACCCTACTTGACACTATTAAAGTGTTTGTTCGGACTCTTGTTATAACCCTACATGACACTATTAAAGTGTATGTTCGGACTCTTGTTATAACCCTACGTGACACTATCAAAGTGTATATTCTGACTCTTGTTATAACCCTTCGTGACACTATTAAAGTGTATGTTCGGACTCTTGTTATAACCCTACGTGACATTATTAAACTGTGTATTTGGACTCTTGTTATAACCCTACATGACACTATTAAAGTGTTTATTCGGACTCTTGTTTTAACCGTACGTGCCACTGTTAAAGTGTATATTCTGACTCTTGTTATAACCGTATGTGACACTATTAAAGTCTATATTCGGACTTTTGTTATAACCCTACGTGACACTATTAAAGTGTATATTCGGACTCTTGTTATAACCCTACATGACAATATTAAAGTGTATGTTCGTACTCTTGTTAAAACTCTACATGACACTATTAAAGTGCATATTCTGACTCTTGTTATAAAGCTACCTGACACTATTTAAGTGTATATTCAGACTCTTGTTTTAACCCTATGTGACACTATTAAAGTTTATGTTCGGACTCTTTGTTATTCGAACATTTTCAAACACAGTGATTTGTGATGGCCTTAATTTATCTTATAAATCACCATACCCCCAAATGGTGTTGATGATCATATACTATATGTGGGTTTGATGTCACCTGTTATTCAAATAAAATTTTGCTGCATGCAAGTCATTCCGGAACAAACATGCGTACACTTTAGATAAATACTGGTAATTGATAACAGCCATATCTAGCGCGAATTTAAAAATGGCAGCTGGCTGTGCTATTCCACATGGATTCAGAAGTCACCAAAAAGAAATATATTAATTAAATATGTCACCAAAAGAACTCTTCAGCTGACGTTAGCTGCAAAGCCACGAGAAATACCGGAAAGTGTATAAAATGTACACACCGATGTGTGAAGCTGCCGATAATTGCAATTTTTAATGATAGATATCATCCCCAAACCCGAAAATATATATAAT